>JASJFJ010000002.1:8400000-8770400 GCA_030412805.1 Westerdykella aurantiaca
GTTGGCAGCCATCTGCTTTCCCTCGTGTCCATTAGAAGAAATATGGCATCGTGTTCATCGATCAATCTGTGGAGGTTTTTGAAATCTCTTTGTGTCTTCACCTCATCAGTCATGGGATGGCCCACCATGGGGACCTCCATCGTATGACCTTGCGCTTCGACCCCAGGGTATACCTCCTGCAACGCTTCTGCTGCCCTCTCCGCCTTCTTTGAACCGCCATTCGCACAATCCTTGAATGTAAAAAGCGGCTGGCGCACAGGGTTGGAGAAACTCACTAGGGCGTTATCGACGAATGTAATCTTTCTCACGCCCCAGGCCATCAGCATTCGGGACAAATATGCGCCCAGTGTTCCGGCTCCGAGGAGAAGGCATTTGCAGTCCTTTACCACGTCCAAATCGATATTGGGTGCTATCCGCCATTTGATGAGTTTCAGGTTGAGGTCAACGGCTTGATCGGCGAGCTTTCGGTCATCCATATACTCTGAAAGATCGACTGTCCGTGAGGACAGTTTGCCCGCATCGTTCCTTTCCCATCCGGTCACCTTAGGCATCTTCGGAGTGCGAGGTCTGGAGGCAGCCTCGGTCGCTTGAGGCTCTGCTCCGTCTGCCAAAGGATCAGACTTCACATGCATGATGATCGAATTCGATTGGTCTCGCCGTAGATGGGTATCTCTGTAGCATAGTATTTGCACATCATTCAGTCGCCAGCGGTGTCGAACCAGGATCAGAAGGTTGCGCAGCATCCAACCGGGGTTCTCTGGGTAGGTGGAAGGATCTGCGAAGCTCACAAATTGGTCCTCTTGTTCCACATCGTCGAAGAAGCCCTTATCAAATGACTCCAGCCGGCCGACCACCCATCTATACCCAATTTCTTCGATCGGCGTTTTGGGGCGCTCGTCACCATCTCCTCCACCACGGACTCGCTTGGCGAGAAAGAACCCTCTTTGTCGTGCGTCGGAGGCGTAACGCCAGGTTTGGACGGCGTCGACGAGGTGCGTAGTTTCTTTCGTGTCCAGCCTTCCCAAATCACCCACGAGTTTCCAGCCGGGATCGGACTGAATAGCCGGGAAGCCGAAATGATATGTGAATTTGTACTTCTTCAGATTCGCAAAGGTAATGAGAGTAAAGGACGAGAGGAGAGAAGGGCATTCATATATAGAGCCGTCGTGGATTGCCTCCCATATCTGCATGGATGTTAGCATGGTAGGCAAAGAACGAGGACATGATGAGTTAGGTACCGTGCGCCCCGCTCTCTCCAAGATCGCGGTCCTATCCAGGTTCTTGAAATCTTCCATCGTGTTACAGTTCTTGACGATGCCTTCACCGCGAAGGTAGTTTACCGGGGTATCATCTGAAGTCAGCGCATTTGGGTGGATCTGCATGCGGCTGGATCGTGAAGGGTGGTCGGTGGGGCGCACTTCGTAGAGGCCCAGTACTTTGCGCGCCGAGTCGTCGAGCTTGTCGTGATTGATTTTTATGTGAGCGAGAGCGGCGTGGAACTGGATATCGACGTCGCTCTGCCACGGAGCATACTTTAGAGTCGCCATGACGGAGTGAACGCGCGATGTCTACTGGAGAGTGAAGGGTGGGGTCTTTGAGACGGTCGGGGAACGGGGTGAGCGCTGTATTTACTCGTGAGGCGGCGGATGAGTGGCGTCCTGAGGAGTCATAGGGTTAAGGCAAAACTGGGAGACTGTGCGGACGTGATCATAGGTAGTAATCTGGGGGCGTGAGCTGTGTCTCAGATGGGAGCTCAAGGCAGCTGGTGCTCGGAGGTGTGAATAGTGGGCCGCTTCGGATCGGGAGCTCGGGCCCCGCGATTGATGTAACTGGTGGGGCAGCGTGCCAAGCCGCGGGCGTGGAAAAGAGACGCGACGCCGTTCAGGGACGCGACCATACAGCTCGAGCTCCCCTTCTACACATCAAATCCAACCTGAGTACTCTGTACACCATGCTCGTCGGACTCTGTGGAGGTGAGCGGCTCAATTGCCAGCGGGAAAAGCTCGCGCTCTTACATCCGTCCCAGGCATCTGTGCCGGCAAGTCCTCCATAGCCTCCTACCTCATCGAGCGGCATCAGTTTAAATGCATCCGTCTTGCTCGCAACGCCTCCACTCCAGCCGTAGAAAAATCCGCCTCGAATGCCCATGTCCCCTCCTCTGAAACCGAATCCTCGGCGGACACCTTGTCATTCTCTGATATCAACTCCCTTCTTGATTTCGTCACCCTGCGATGGCGAGAGAGGTGGGTGACGACAGACATCTGGGACAATGATGTGGTGGATGCGCTGCTGAAGCGGCCGTTCTTCTTGTTGATCAGTGTGGATGCGCCAGTGAGCGTGCGGTGGGAGAGGTTCAAGGACAGGTAATTGTCTCTGTCTCTTAAGCCATTTGCTCTCGCTGATTGTTGAAGGTGCAAGCGAAACGACTTGGTCCCCCCGTCGCTCGAAGAGTTCGTGCCACGTAATGATGCCCACCAGTACACACCAGGGACTGGTATGAGCACCCTGATTCAAAGAGCTCAGCTCAAGCTCCTCAATTCGACCACCACCATTCCTTCTCTCCATTCTGCACTCGACTCGCTCGATCTTACCAACGAGGGCCGGCTGCGGCCCAGCTGGGATCAATACTTCATGCGATTGGCAGATTTGGCTGCGCATAGAAGTAATTGTATGAAGAGGCGCGTCGGCTGTGTCATTGTACGGGCGAAGAGGGTCATAAGTACAGGCTACAACGGGACTCCACGAGGCATGACAAACTGCAACGAGGGCGGGTGCCCCAGGTGCAACAGCGCATCCCGAGCGGGTGCGGACTTATCAACGTGCCTGTGCCTTCACGCAGAAGAAAATGCTCTTTTGGAAGCGGGCCGCGATCGAATTGGAGAAGGATCTATCCTATACTGCAACACATGCCCCTGTCTCACATGCAGCGTCAAAATAACGCAAGTCGGGATCAGCGAGGTCGTCTACAACCAGGGATACTTAGTGGATACCAAGACAGCGGAGATATTTGCGGAAAGTGGAGTACGGTTGCGTCAGTTCGTCCCGCCCAGCGAAGGTCTGGTAGATCTCTCCCTGGGCGTCGCTGTGGAGAATGGGTCACGCGCAATTTCTACGCTGGGAGACATAAGAGAGGTTCTGGACGATGCGGACTTTGTACGACCTATTTAACGAACGATAGTAATACGGACACACGATGAGATCATGTCAATCATTGAAGATATACTCCAGGCGATACCCATGCCATTCTTCGGGCGCTATGTTCTCCACTGTTGGCCTGCAATTCAAGAATTACTGTGGAAAACATAACGATATATTCCCGTCATACCGTAAAGGTCATAACATAACAATGTCTGCGTAGGGTGTGCCGGTTGTCCATTTCTGCTACACCCCACTGTCCACTCGACCGAGTCCATTTAAATCCCTCTCTCCATCCTGTTCAGGTCCATCGTCTCCCTCAATCCTGAATCCCAATTTCGCCGCCTCCTCTGTCCTCATCCCTTCCTTCTCTGCGCCCTCTGTTTTTATGTCTTCAACGCATTCAGTCTCCTTCTCCTCCTTTCTTTCATCAACATATTCCCTCCCCGTCTCTTTTCTAGAGATGCTACCCGGTAAAAGCTCCCCCAACTTTTCGTCTGAGCTCGTAAGCGGCACTTCTTCGTTCAACTGTTCCCACTCGCCCTCGCCCTGCGCTTCAAAAGCTCGACGCTGCAGCTGCAACAAACCGTCTTGGACCCAGCGGTCGATGCGGGGCGCGAGCGCTTTGCGGAAACGGGAGAGGAAGATGAGGATGCGGAGAGTAAGGAGATCCATGGCCACCACCACCGCTGTGAACGTGACGATGAAGACCAGAGCAAAGAGATTGATGTTTCTGCATCAGATCGTCAGCACCGTCCTGGTCAAACGAGAGTCTCACGAGCTACATACGCTAGGCCTCCGGCCTTCTTCATCTTCTGTGCCCCACACAGCCCCCTTTGCCCCTCCGTCGTCGCTTTCTCCACGTACTCCTCCGCAGTATAGTGTCTCACCCGCGCCCCGATAGCATAATCGGCAAAGTATCGCTGCAGCACGGCAAGCACGAAGCGCTCCCAGCCGGCGAGTTCGACGATCCACTGATCAGATGGAAGGGCATGGATAGGCTGGACCGGGCGAGAGGCGTTTAGCCCGTAGTACATGCCGTAGTCGATGGTCATGTAGCGGTTTGTTGAGACGAGGAACTGAAGTGTCGCGAGCTGGGTTGCGGACGCGTCCGGGAACGTCGTTGTGTTGATGGAGCTGCGAAGAGGCGCACCGCTAAAGGAGGTGCAGGCGTCAGGGTGGCCGGAGGATTGGGCGATGCAGTATTGATACTGTGGGTTGTTAGTGCGGATAACGATGGGTAGGGGGAGAAGTTAACCTACTTGTTCTGTGCAAGCCAAAACACCGAAGGGGTAGTCACTCTCGTAGAATGTATCTCCGTCTACGGTGATACGGCGATGGGCAGCGAACAACGGGTCGTCGACCGGCACCTCATATAGCTGGTTGTTGGGATAGATTGCAACCAGTGCGACGTCTGCGTCCTTCTGCGCCAAAGACGGTATCAATAGCACGTTTTCCTCGTCGGCCGTATTCAGCTCCGCTATATGCACCCTGATAAGCTAATAGTTAGTACTGAAAACAAGATCCTTGCTGCTCAAGCCCGACTTACTTGGCGGAGATGCTGCGCTTGCGGGGAGACAGGACCTGCGAGAACGTGGCGTTTGGATAATCCTCGTCTTCCACGAAGTAGGTATGTTCCCCATAAAACAGCAGCACGAGTTGCTCATCTGGAAGCAGCGTCGTCCCGGCACCATTGTAGCTGTCAACGCTGCCACTGGAGGAGTTACTCCCAGGGTCAGTGTAATTGAGTACTTTGTAGTGTCCCTCTCTTTCCAGCACCGCACACGTGGTCTTCTTCCGGAACTTCACGGCATCCCGTTTGGCGAAGTTGGTCCCGAGATAGGTGTTCAAGTCAATCAGCCCCGTGTCAAAGGAAACGGCTGGGAGATCACCGCCTACACATATATAGCCGTCGAAGGGACACTTGGTCCGGTTTTGCACAAAGGGAAGACGGCTTGCTGCGAACGTAGTCTGACAACTTGACGCCTTAGGATTGTCTTCCTGGTAGCATTGATCTGCGTACGCGGCAGCCAGACGGACCACGGAATCCTCATAGGAACTAGTATCAACGCCGGAACCCGTTACTAGGGCAATCTTGCTCAGGTTAACCTCGCCGCAATAAGGGCTCGAGACGAGGACTTCGATGTTGGACGTATCGACCGCGAAAGCCGTGAAGATGGATGCCGCTATGGAGGCCAATACGAAGACAAGCGGGACGATTACGTACGGGAGGCAGCGCCGGAGGGCATTGGTTCTGCGTCGCCATGCCCACCATAGTTTGATGTTGTCTGCGCAGATGGAGCTTGGAGGCGTCAGTGAGCGGAAGATGGCTTGCTGCTGGAAGTAAAGACCGTCAGATGGTCGACCGTGAGCGCGATACTGGTGAATTGCAAAGGTAAGAAGATGCCATAGGTGGGAGAGGCCTAGCGTCGCGAGGACTGCTAACAAGGAGATGACGATGGTGCCTGTGCGTGTGTCTGTGGTGATTGTTTGCCCCAGTATGGCGCCACGTTCCCAATTCGTCCAAAGGCCGTGCTTGATATACTGACTGTCTAGCTCGGACATGCTGTTTCAGTCAAAGTGTATCGAGCAGGAAAATCGTTCTGGGGATTAGACTGCCCAGGTGAAGTGAGGACCTTGAATTGACTAAGAGAAGGCGCACAGTATCTCTGATCTCGCGACCACAAAGTATGCGAACCTTCGATCTTTATGCTACGAGATCTACGTATGTATTGCGTTCGCCTCGAAGTCCAGAAGCTGAGAACCATATCTCTTCGGAGACCTCCTCATTCAAGCACTGTTGATGCTCGCCTATCCCATGGATGCGGCACCACACCACATTACATCTTCCATACGAGCCATCGTTGCTGGGCATATCGATTCCCATCCACCCAAGAAACGCCCGACGATCAACATCGGTAGTAGTTGTCTGGAAACTGGATAGTTGCGGACTACACTGGACCAGCCAAGGCCTCTATATTAACCCAACCGAACTATCGCGGGCCAAACCGCGAATTCTAGACTCGTGTATGGGGATTGTTTTTTCAGCTGGACACAATCGTCGATATCTCAGTAATGGTTACCATCCCCGCCCTTGCAGCACGTATTGGATCTTGGTTGGTAGGCGGGAATCTGGCTTCCCCCCCCCGCGAAGGGCATTTTGCCGAATAGAGACCTTCCCCTTGCGAGGACGCCACACAATCAAGCACAATATCGTGAATGATGCATAAGAAGGACTTTATCACATCATCTAGCGGATCGCGGGTTACATACGTAGAGTGGAGGTGTTACAATGGATGCCTCGTTGCCTTTTTTCTTCTTCATTTCTGCGCTAGTCGATTGTCATTCGATGGATGGGTTACTCCGTGTGGAAATATTCCTGTAGCCGTGCGTTTCAAGGTTGCAATGCTCGCTTGCAAGGATGGATAGAGGGAGCCTCGGAGGCTGCAATCCTCCATCGCACGCTGTCTCCCACGCTTGGAGACAATGGTAATTGCATCCCTCTCCCGCCGCGGTGGGGGCGAAAATCGAAGCGATTGCTTTCGGGTCGATCTTGACCAATGATGTAACGGTGCTCAATACGAGGCTAAGAGTTTCAAATATAGTTTTGTGTTCCAAGGTATAGACGGTGAAGAGCACCACACGTGACTAGTGGCGTATACATATAGGACCCAGGCTGTCCTTGATGTGTTAGGGAGGCTAAAATGTATCTCTGGTTTCTTGGGTAATCGAATTGTACCATAGCTTCTCCGGGCTTTTGCAATAGGCGTCGACCTGCTGAAATTATGAGAGTTTTCCGTCACGTGAGTTGTATATATTATAGGTACACGTGCATCTCCATGAATGTACGGCGTCACAGACAAGGTTGTGAATCCTGTATTAAAATGGGAGAACCTTCAAACATGGGGTATTGGCAGAATGCTCTTCCCAGTTTTGAAATAATGAGCACGAATTCAACTACGTTGGATACGTAACATTAGGTAGGTATTAAGGCAATCTATCGATCATCTAGGAGCAAGACAACCAAATTCCGCAAGGTGATAGGACGAGGGCAAAGGCTCAAAGGAGTCAAGTGCGGGGATCTAAATTGCGCTTATTTTATCAACAGACAAGAAGGTATCTATCGACGAAATGTATGGGATGACACTTCGAAACTGTAATAAGTCAATCCTCTTATAGTGAAGACTTCTTCATCCAGGGGAAGACATGAGCGAGGCCGCCACCATCAGGTGATGGCTTGGCCTCACTTGATGGCGCTGTCTGCTCTATGGTCTTGTTGGCGACGGTCTCTTGTCCTGTCACCTTTACTGCCGCCTCTTCGACGGCAGGCTGCTTTGCAACTGCGGGTACCTCTGCGGTCTCGTCAACAATAGGCTGCACAGGTGTGGGTTCCGCGGCCTCGGGCTCAACGGTAGCTGGCTCAGTAGGTTCCCGCTTAAGCTCCTCTTCCTGTATCTTCTCGGATTTCTCCTCCATGTGCTTCTCCAACCACTTGGTCTGTGCTTGGCTGATCTTGAGGTTCTCCTCCACCTCCCTCGTGATCTGGTTAACCTCCTCCAAAAGTTGCTCGTCACGAGTCTTCTTAGGTTCTTCCTGAATTATCCGCACACTTTCAGGCGCTGTTTCGGCCCATAGTGCTTCCAGTTCTTCAAGCCAACCGAGTGCCGTAGCTAGTTTCCTCACTCCAGCATCGCAGTCCCCTAGCAAAAGGACATCATCACGCCTCGACCCAAGCCCACCAACCTGCTCTTGATTGATCAACACTCGGGGTGTGCTGTCAGAACAGAACTGTGGTAGCGCTGCAAAGGGATGTACGCTCAGGCTCGTCCCCATGATAATACACAAATCGGCCACTGAAGGCAGATCTTTGTTATCGAAGAAGGCAGACGGTAGCTGTTCTCCAAAGAATACAATTTCCGGTTTCACCAGGCCTTCGCACTCCAAACATCTCGGCACCGATTTCTCACGGATCGCTTTCTGCATGAGGTCGTCTGGGTAGGACGCTTTGCATTCAATGCAACTTTGCCTAGGGGAACGGTCAGCCTGCTCGCATTGATATCACTTAAAACTGCATACCTCGCAAAGCTGCCGTGTGCCTCCACAATCATCTCATCAGGAAGCCCGGCTTCCCGCTCCAAGCAATCAATGTTCTGTGTGAATAACTTCAACAATAGCCCCTTCTTATGCAGCAAATGTATGAATGAATGCGTGATCGTCGGCCTGTATTTCCCCGGATACAGTTCTTGTGCCAGAGTATAGAACGGTAGCGGATTCTGTCGAAAGTATTTGATGTCGAATACGGCCTCGGCATAAGGAAGATCCAATCGCGCAAGATTCGCGTACAGTCCTGTATCTGGCGACCTGAAGTCTGGTATTCCGGCGGACGTACTTATACCGGCGCCTGTCTTTCCAACAGGAAATGTTAGTATACGCTTAGATATAGCCTCGCGCAGCATGAAAGCTCACCATGACAACAATCCTCTTAGCTCGTCCATCCTTGATAAATTTGGCCACGGCATCTACCGTCCTACTATCCAGCGTTTGTGTTGGCGTATTTCGGTCCACCGTTGGCGCAGACTGTTCCTGTCCCATCTTGCTCCAGCGACCTTTTCCTTTCCCTTTGCCCTTCCAGCCTTTCTCGGACTCGCGCCAAGGTTTGTCCTGCAGGGACTGTTGGCGGTGCGCCTTGTGCTTGCGACCTATCGTGAAATACGTAGTAATTGTATCTGGGAAAGAACGTAGTTGAAGATGTGTAAAGAATGGCGTGTGGCGTCGCGTTCAAGACTGTTGCCGACCGGATATCCTCGACCCCACTAAAAAGTAACATCTATGCCGAAGCGAGCAACTCTTCCCTGACTTGCGCCACGCCAAGACCTGCACTGACCAGGATAATCATCCCTTGACCTCGGTCTTTAAGTCGTCCAGGTTATTCGACGTCAATGTTGACAAGTATGCTGGCCCTTCGTTGCTCTACGTACCCTTACCGACCGTAGTGTATTCTAAATTTCCTATGAGAATCCAGCAAGCTTCGGCGAAGGGGTAAGGAACCATGCAGTTGACAGGACAAACTACACAATAAGCTCAAGTCCGGGTACTTATAATTAGTATCCCAGATGAAGCCACAAACACTGCCTACGCACCCTCGGCCAGAGTCCTGGTAAACTTCGCCCCGAACTTCGGTTATAGCATTGTATACGATAAGTATACAAAAAACTCTGTCCCTCGGGGTGATTGCGAAAAGAGCGTGCTTGGAATGTTGTTTAAGTGAGTGCACAAGGGTAAGAGCTAGGATATTGATAGGGTAAAGGTTTCTAGCTGGTTGTAGGTGACAGAAAACGTGACACACCAACCCAGAAAGCAATGACTATTAACTAGGTCTTAGGTAGTGACATGTAAACATATTACACAGGTGGACACACCTAACTGCACAGAATTGTCTGTAGTGATAGGATGCAAATTCTTTGGAGCATCTTGCCTATACCCTGGTATTGCAGATATAACTGTAATTTTACAATATGTTATAGAGGAGACAGTTCTTTTGTCACTGGGCCGTTAGGTTAGTGCTAGCTTCTGTTAGAGAGAGCCTCACAGCATAAGCTTAGTCCTAGAGAAGGTCTCAAAGACTCGAACAACAGTTATTACTAGGCGCTGCGAAATCCTCTCCGTGGCCCATGAAAAGGCCATCATTTGAGTACTACTACGGATTTAGATTGTCGCAAACCCGTGTGCGCAGGCGTGCTCAGATCACTGTTGTCCGGACTCGCCCAATTGCATGGGGGTCGGATAGGCCGACAACTCAATACATCTGGGAAGAACAGAAGCATGAAATCGATCCTCTTGCGTCTAGGGGTTTCCTTTCAGACATAAGGCCCGATATAATTGGGGCTATGGAAACCCACGTTTGGAGCGAGCGCTTCATCTGCCGAGGGCCACAACCCCGGATATCGGATCAGATTATGCTCTCCGAGAAGAGGCGCAAATCGAAAGAGGAGGAGCAAGGTAGTCTGTTCAGACTAGCAGCAGGTCATGGTGGGAGAGAGCCTGACACCGCGCGGCAGCTCAGCCGGCCGGCCGCCGAACGAACGATGGTATCGCGCCGATAGAGTAAACGGAACATGACAACATCAGGTTTGAATAGAAAAAGCCTCAAATTTCGTGACACAATGTTACTAGCCAGTGCCCAATTATGCATTAGGTTTAACGCTTAGAACCAATGTCCACCGGCCAAATGCCAGAGAAAATAATATAGCGTTTCCGCCATACGTGAGGTAGTGCCGCTATCCTCCATTGACCTTCGTCTAGACTCTATACAGCCATGGCTAGTTGTGATCGAAACCACTTTCCGGCTGTTCCCCGGTTCACGCTCCTAGGGCCACAGCCTAAGAACTTCGACAACTCCCGACACAAACGGCTCCAAGCTGCAGCTACGATTCGCCGAGACAAAGCTAGCCGCACTGCTATTCGTGTTATTGCCTCCCTTGGAACCTGCACCGCCCTTTGTGGCCCCACGGGTCTGTAGCAAGACTGCCGCTTCAGGATGGATGGCTTCGAGTGGTTGTGTTTCAGATTGTCCTACTGGGTGGGGCATGGGTGCGGCTTCTGGTTCGGCGATGGGTGCTGGACTTGCGAGAGCGAGGGTCCCAAGGACGATTGTGAGGGCGAAGTACTCCATAGCCTGAGCGGTTCTGATATATATAGGTGTTTTGACGGAGGCGTGTATCAAGTTGTGCGGTGTAGGCTTGTTTTATTCGCGTCAGTAGTTCTCTGCAAGGGCTACAGGTTTACTGACCGCTGGAAGACGTTCATGATGATGTCTTGGTGATATCGATCTGTGGTCCAAACAGAATCCTGCAGATTGAGGTGGTTTCATTTAGCCTGTCTCGGCGGCCCAGCTGAACAAGCACGGTTCGCGTGAGCTTGGTGAATGTACGGACCACACTGTACGCACAGCTGCGTTGATGGCTGGATTCGGTTTCGTGGTTCGCTTTACGTTCATCTCCAAACGGTTCCGAAGTCTAACCCCCAAACCTCATGTTTAAATCTCATCTTTTTGCGAATGCAAACCGGGGGACACAGTCATATCGTTCAGTGTTGCCAATATGGGTTTGGTCGATCTTTTCAGGAGACACTCCATTCGTGGCCGAGGGCTTCGGGTTCTCGTGCTTGGCTCATCGATTAGAGCCTTGGAACGTGTTTACAGCTTTCTGTAACTTGGCGGGCTCTGCACCAAGATTATCGATGCCGCGAGAGCTCTGATGAATTCTATCTTCTCCGCCTTCAAGCGGACGTTCTGCCACTATTCGTACAGTTGAACGTCTCTCTACGGGCAGAAGGGTATGTAAAGGTGATTTCTCCGATGCGTGGTCGTCGAAAGACAAGGTTCTCGGGAAGATGCGAACGAATAGCGGCCGAAGGGGAGGAATGCTGACACAGATTATTCCGAGAGAACATTCTATAACGGATAGGTTGAGGCACGCAACTGATTGGTCTGGGAAGGGTCAGTCTAGAGCGCAGGATGCTGGCTTATGGACGACTTACATGTCACATCAACACTGCGGAGTGTGTGAAGCTTGGAGATGCGTAGTATACCTGCAATACATGCCCTGTGTCCTGTTTAGCCAATATCCGTTGTGTTCGGACTTCCACACCTACCCAGCGCCTCCTCCTAATAGGAGACACAGTATGATCTTCTGCTTTGTTGGCAGACGCAGTCTCCAGAGAGATGGCCAGGGTAGAACGCAAAGTATGATGTCGGTGGTAACGGAAACTGAGGAGCTAGCATAGAGGAACTTGATAAAATCGAGACACTGGCGTTCTGGAACAGCGAAATCCCAGGCGCCAGATACGGGACGACATTGGAAGATAGTTACAAATATCCCTTTTCCCTATTAGCTTTGCGCATTCTAACTCACCCTAGTGACTCGACTTACCGCTGATCCAAAGTCCCAGTATGACAACCCCCGTCATATACATGGTCGTTCGAAATCTTGAACCTTGGATAAATCTCAAGTATGACGCGATGATAGCCAGTTTGGTGGACCCGATGGCACAAGCATAAAGTACCTGGCATACGAACAAATACTATCCGGCCATCAGCATGAGAATCCACAGATGTGATGGCGCAATCTTGCCTGTATGCAGAGCTTCACTTCCATAAAAACCGTTGAGAGAGGGAGTACCCAAACATGTTTGCCGAGACCATGTTTAGTGGCTGTGAAAGTGAGTATGCTGGGGTTCATGTTATGGGGAAGGAAGACATCGCATACCAGCGAGGCAAACGGACGCCAGCGTAATCGTGAATAGGGACGCGATTAGAATAAGGACTATGCTCACATCTTTAAGCCGTTGCTTGAAGCGGAGGATGACTTGACTTTACCGTCATCTAAGAAGATTTTCCGCATCACATTGGATCGGACGAAGATTCGGAGTCCAACGAAGAGTGAGACGAGTGTGATGAGGCTCACATTAGCCGTCCAAACGGACTCAACGTGCGACGATCTATCGCGCACGTCGAGCCCGCTGCCATCGACAGGTGAGGCAAATTGGCTGGTATCGACCGAAAACCCGCCAACAGTGACATTGCCCATCTTTCGATTGGTATGTTCCCAAGTTCAATGTCAAAATGCGCTTTTTGGAAACCAACAGACGCGTCGAGGTCACGCTGAACAAACCTGTTATCCACGCCTACATTAAGCTTTCTCGGATCAGCATCATCCCAGTTGCATTGTGGTACGGGGAGCGCCTCATTCGTGACGGCTGTCCAGCTCGTCCATGTTTGTGCGTGGCGCACTATATTACCCGCCCTAAGATCGAATGGAATCGCATGGGGGAAATCACCCGCCATAACCTGCAAGCCTTCAATAGTTGGAGGGAGATCGAAAAGGGATGGCCCACCCCTCCATCGGCCTGCGCATCTGATACATATCGAAATCCGATGCGATGATCATTGTCGACCCGGGAAATGCTATGACCATGGCGGTTCCACAGTCCGTGTCCGCGGGATAGTTGGCCCCTGAGCCATGCCTCCGCTTGTGTTCGCCGGACATTCCGAACAGCATCATTCTGAAGAGCCATATCTCTAGGCGACGCAGAGAGCTCGCGACGCGTAGGTGTATTGTGTGATGAAGAGTCGTTGCGGGTTCGGCTCCTGCGTACACAGCAGTATGATCCAGCAGCGCCTAAGTTACGCTACGTATTATTATACGTGCTTTGGAATTATCTTATTTTAGTTTCCTGCTTTTTCGCAGCATTTTCGTCCCCCCTGAATTATTTGTATATAAGTATATAAGTCACGTGATGTATACAAACTTTCCGATGCACTATGTTTCTAGAGCAGACAGCATGAAGAAAATCATGCGCGTCCTACTTGCCAGCCATTAATGGGAAAGTGTGTTATACATAGCTATGGCGCTTTGGGGTTTTCGAGTTGACTCCAGCGTGTGAAGTCGGAGAGAGGGTTGGCGGAGGCGGAGATATTGCCAAGAGCCCCGCGATGGAAGCTCTGAGACTAGCTCCTTCTGCGGTATAGCGTGGGATGGACGGTGACGTCTCGCCCCCGAAACACCGAGCACATGCAACGCGCAGCTGTCAGGTATGACCATCATTCGCGTTGCTCTTCTCCCACGCGTCTACGCCTCCATTACTTGTTGTGAACTTGTGACTATTGCCTTCATATCTCCACATACATTTTGGTCACTTTTCTAGAACTAAACCGCCAATCTGTCCCGTCTCCGCTCGCGAATTCTTCCTGTCCTCAGGGACCAGATCCGGCTCCCTCAAAGCTCCCTCCGAAAGCCGTCCCAAATTACTGCATCCAAACAAGATATGTCTACGCCTGAAACAAAGCCAGGGTTCCTATCCGCCGGAATAAACGCTCTATCCCCTTGGAGCTCTAGAAGTGCCACGCCAAAGCCATCGCAACCCCCAAAACATGACGAGGACAAGGCAGCAGGAACGGGCATGGGAACTCAGCGTGGAGGAGATCATATAGTGAAGCGACACCGAATAAGTCCGAAGAAATATCCAAGTGATTGTCCTCCGCTTGCGGTGCGGTGGTTCCATGCGGTGGATGTGAGTGACAACATCTTTGCGCACATCGTGTCTGTGTAGTTTGCTGAAGAGCCATTTTGTCCAGGTCCCGAAAAGGAAGCCTTTCGCATCGGCCGCTGCCCAACCCTCCGACAAACCCGCACCCCGTCCTAAGAAATTCATACCCTTCTCTCCAAGTGATTCGCGAGCCATTGAGAAAGCCTTCCAAAAACAAGCCGACGAAGAAGAAGCTGCCGATGAGAGGGATGGCGCTCTTGGGACTGGTGCCAAAGCCGCGCAAGGCAGTGAGCCACGAAAGGAGACGAGTACCAAAGTGCCTGTCAACGAGGACTACTTGTTCGATGTCGAGATAGAAACGCGAGAGCTAGCGCCTGCGTACTGGATGGGTCCCGTATACGAGGTGAAGAGAGGAACGTGGTTTACTCCAGACGGAGACCCCTGCGACGAAAATCTGGCGCACCAGTTGGAAGAAGGATATTTGAAAGTTAAGCCCTGGCGATTTGCGAAATCCGCCGAGCAACATTCATCTTCGCAACCCCGTACACGACCCGCTTCATTGAACGTAAAGCCTGATGAAGACTACCGAAAGCTACTGCGTGAGCGGGGCTCAACATCGAATCCTATTACACCACGGTCCTCTATGGACAACCTGCGAATTCATGGGGAAAAGAGCAAAATAGATGATGACGGCGGGAGCGCACATACTCCAAGCCCCACTGCCGATGAAGGTTCAAGAACTCACCGCCTTTTTGGAACATATATGAACTCGGTAGTGACTTATCAGGACGACACGACCGCTTGGCTACTCACTGACGATTTTCTTTCACGGATGGGTAGCACACTCTACCAAAGATTTGCAGGAGGAGCACATTATGCTGGAGCCAAATATATCCGTGGTTATGTGGACCCTGCAACCAAAAAGGCCAAAGCCAAGGATGACAAGGCGAAGAAAGAGGCTCGGCCGTCAGATAGCTCTCCTCTGGCATACGGAGAAGATCCAGACAAAAGACCTACTACAGCTACTTCGGAGACAGCATCAGAAGCAGACGGGGAGGATGAAGAAACACTGGCCGAGACTCGAAGGCGCACTTTGGAAAGACACGTGTCATCTCTGATGATTTCCACACAAACAAGAGAGGATTCCGAGCAGCAGGAAGAGGAAATCCGGAAGCGGGATGAGCAGGAAATGCGTGAGGACTATAAAGATCAGAGTAAGGCGGAGCAAGGCCGAGAAATTGAACACTTACTACTAGTTACGCATGGAATCGGCCAGCGTTTGGGTATCCGCATGGAGAGCGTCAACTTTGTCCACGACGTCAATTCTCTCCGCAAGTCCCTCAAGACTACATATGCAAACTCGCCTGATCTGCAAGGTTTAAATTCAGAAGTTGATCAGGACCTTAAGAACAATCGCATCCAGGTACTGCCAATAGTATGGCGACATCTCCTTGATTTTCCTAAGCATAGTCTCAAACACAACCGGAAAGAGCACGACCTTGGCGATCTGGACTACGACGACGATGAGTATCCGAGTCTGGAGGATATTACTGTCGAAGGCGTGCCAGCTGTTCGCAATCTGCTGACCGATCTTGCATTGGATATCCTTCTCTACCAGAGCCCAGCATACAAAGGCCATATATCGCGCATCGTGCTAACAGAATGCAACCGCATATACAGGCTCTTTAAGCAAAGGAATCCCGGTTTTGACGGAAAGGTCAGCCTGGTGGGTCATTCGCTCGGTTCGGCCATCATGTTCGACATTCTCTGCCAACAGAGCGCTGCAGGTGCTCGACCGCAGAAACAGGCTGGCAAACGTCGGGCCACAGATGAGAACCTCCAACTGGACTTTGAAGTTGAAGACTTCTATGCCCTTGGCTCGCCAATTGGACTTTTCCAGATGTTAAAGGGTCGTACGATTGCTGCACGTCCTTCCAACGCACCTTTTGTTCCTCCCGAGACGCCGCAGAGCCCTCTCGATGACCCATTCTCGCCCGCCTCGCAGGCGAGATGTGAGCATGCATTCGACATAACGACCTCTTCGCCAGCATGTCGCCAACTCTTCAACATCTTCCACCCCACTGATCCAATCAGCTACCGCCTTGAGCCGCTCATCTCGCCAGCCATGTCAGCTCTTAAGCCCCAGCCTCTTCCCTACACGAAGAAAGGACTATTTAGTGCTTCTGGAGCTCAAGGTCTGACAGGCATCGGCGCCAGAGTCGGCCAGGGCGTGACAGATTTCTGGACCTCGGTCAGCTCAGGCATCGCAAGCGGCCTTCTTAATCGGAGTTTAGGACTGACCGGGACCGACGCGACTAGGATGCAATCTGAACTTACTCATGGGCAACGTTCCTCACGACCATTATCCATCGGCCCTGGGGCAGGCTCAGCATCCGAGGATCCCGCCCATGCATTCGTCAATGAAGAGCGCAAGAAGAGGCTAGCAGGCGGCGACACGGCTCTTGTCCCTGGGTCAGATGGGGAGCACCCCGCCACCTTGATTGACTCGGAGATGGAAACTCTGTATGCGGGGTTCCAAAAACGGCGGAGCAGTCAACCACCCGCCGAGGGCAGCGGAGAACGCGACGCCGAGAAAGAAGTCGAATGGCGAGAGCTTGAGGAGAAGAGCCGCAGGTTGCGGAAAGAGGAGGCAAAGGTTCGAGCGCTGAATGCTAACGGGAGGGTAGACTACAGTATCCAGGAAGGGGTGAGTTACATGCCTGGTCTGCCGTTGAATTATTTATTGAGGAACTATCACTGACTGTTGCACCTAGGCTTTCGATATCTCACTATTGGCTAGTATAGCAAGCCACTTGTCCTACTGGGCCGATGAAGACGTCTCGCATTTCATGATCTCGCAGCTTCTGGCTAGGCATCGGATTATCAAGGAAGGGTCTGCCACTTCCATCATGAAGAAGAACATAGAAGTTTCGGACAAATAGAAATATTAGAAAGGATCTATTTACTGATACATAGATGTTCGTATGCAGTAAGTGTATACAATTAGGATAGAGTAGTGATATATTATACATTATTGACGCCGACGTTTAGGTATATCCAACACTCAACAATTCAGTCTGGCGTCCTAGAATATAGAAAACAAGACGATAGAGATGACATCCTAGTGAAGCATACTGTGGCGCCCTCGGGAACTACCCTCACCGTTGCCATGCTCCTCCTCTTCCGCCCCACCTGGATTGTAGTACTCTTGCACCCACTCCAGGCCAGGGAAGTTCATGTCCACCAGACCATCGCTTGAAGCGATAGAAGCTCTGAGTCCGCCGATCAATTGAGGGAGAGGAAGCTCCGCAGGTTCAAGTGGCGATGCAGATGGACCTTGGCCACCTTGAAGGGATAAAGCACCTCGTCGACCTGCACTTTGGGGAAAGGACGGGGACGGGTCGATCAGGGCTCTGTAGTCGCCTACTGGGAACGACTGCGAAACCGGATGCTGGGTAGGTTCCTCTGGCTCCACTGCTTTCTTCCCCTTCCACCGTTTCGGTTGCTGTTCCTCCCCTTCCTCCTGCTCTGCCTCCACTGCTTTCCCCTTGCCCTTCCACTTTCGCGGTTGCTGCTCATCCCCATGTTCCGGGTCCGGCTCCCCAGGTCTTTCCAAGGGGTCGAGGTCGCGTGCGTACAGCGAATCAACATCCTCGTTCCTCTTCCTCGATTGCTGCTCGTCGCCTTCCAAGCCCTGGGAATACACCGAACTGCTATCATCCCGCACCTTCTCGCCTGATTGCAGTCCGGCGTCATGACCATCCTTCTGCATCTCTTTCAGCAACTCCAGCTCTGCGCGCTTCAGCTCGTCTCCCCACGACGTTTGCTGACCATGAACTGCCATGTCCACAGAAGGTATCGAACTGCGATTACCTTGCACCTCTCTGGATAGCTGCTGGCTACCCTGTAACTCTGCCAAGTCTTCCTCGTCTTCCCACGACAGCTTCTCATCGTGCCACTCTCGATCCTCTGGGTACAGCGAGCTACTACCATCACCGCGCGCCTCCAGTTCCGATGCTCGCTGGACCGCGCGATCGAGCACCTCCTCCCACGACATCCGCTCCTCGTCATCAGCCGGACGCATATCCACTCGGGCGATGATGGCACGGGGTCCATCCGAAAGCGGATGCGTGGTGACTCTCATCAAGAACCTCTTTTGTCTCTCTTGACTGCCGTCCCGCACGTTGAACGTGGTGGTCCCTCGCATAAGGGGCCGGCCATCGCTATCCGTCTCGGCGACCGCGGTGTCCCCGAGCCGATCTCGATATAGCGTCCTCCTAGCCCTACCCTCCAACATGTGAGGCGGCAGGTCGTCAGCGTGGAGCTCGACAACGACGGGATATCGGACTGCGTTGGACCGGCGGAGTCCTGATGATGACGATGACCGGGATGATTGGCCTGACGAGGGATGGAGTTGGCGGGGAGCGGGATGGATGGGTGGAGGGTGGATATAGGATGCATCACGAGCCTCGTCTGGTGTCGGGATACCGTATGAATCATCGAGACCATATGAAGGCTGCGATGGCCTGGCGTTGGGGCCGGCGATGTTGGGGTTGCTCCTCGCGCCAGGATGGTCATGTCGTCCGGGACGGCTTCCGGAAGGACCGGCTTGCTGGCTGAGAGGGACACCGTAGCGAGAGTAGATGCGGTGGAGTTCGCATGGCCTGTGAGCGTTGCGTTGGGTCCGTCGGCGTCCGGTGAGGCGCGAGGCCACTTGTGGACGATCTGGACGTGTGTTAGCGAGGCTGAGGCGAGATGAGGGCGTATATTCACTGGAGAGCACATACCGTTCGGAACTGTTGTTCTCACAACTGCTCCAGCATTTGGTTCATAAAAGCCGCTTGTGATTGGGCTTGGATCTCGACGGCCTTCAGGATATGGAGTTGTGGGATGGGAACGTGGGCGAAGGGGTTCGTCGTATGGAGAGTAGACGCCGTATAGGGAGGACCGCGGTGCCTCTGGAGGACTGTTCCGATCTTGTCGTTCATCTCGTCTTGGACGCATATTTGGATATGGACCGTATTCGCCGTTGCGGAATTGCGGTGGACGAGGGATATCAGATGTAGGTGTAACTCTTCCGTCTGTAGCATCGTTGAGGCTGACCCCTGAGGTTTCTACGCCTTTGCTAGGGACGGGATCTTGGTTTCCAGAGTCACGAGACTTGATGGCCTCTTCGGGGGGCTGCTCAGAAGCCGCCTTTTCAAAGTTTTCATTATCGGGTCCACTGTGCTGCTCGTCGGAATCGTCTGCGTTGTTGCATCCTGCGCGGCGCCACGGCCTCCACTTTTTGGCGCCGACGGCTAATACTTGGAGGACCATGGTAACGAGGGTATCGAAGACGATGCAAAGATATGTTGGTGTGGATGAGATTGGTGTGTTCAATACAGTGAGTGTGGTGGTGCTCAGTGAGTGTAGGCTTCGCGGGGGCTGCTGAGAGATGTTGGGCTGCTGAGGGGTATGAAGAAACATTGGGGTGGGAAGTGTGCGGCGTACTTATGTAGGGCTACTGCAGGTGACGGCCGTACTAAGGTGGTTCTGCTATAGGATTGCCCGGAGTGCGGCCATAGTAGATAGGGACTCCTGATGCTTCGCGCTCGTGATCGCGCCTGTCCGTCATCGTAGTACTCCAGTGTACCTGGTTGTCAATCTAAGGGAGCTAGTGACAGACTAGACGGAGCAGAGATAGACTCTATGACGTCTAAGTCCTGCTCGTGTTGCAGTTATCCGCTCTTGTGACAGTAAGTCTTGCGGTCGGATCTATTGTGCGCTTAGCTTAGTACGAACCGTCCGGTGTTGTTCGGTCATTCTAATTGCGAGGCTAGTACTTTATGCTTCGACGCCTGCATAGCCGCCTAGCAATAGGCACCTGGCATTAGCGTGTACCTCACTTCGCAAGGTACTGCACGTGAAAGTTGCTGCACGTGAAGGTCGCTACATGCATTCAAATTGGCTTGCACAGAAGATATTTAGTCCCCCAGGCTACGTACGCGGCGGTACCTGGCAAGCGATTGCGTAGCATGCATAGGTACCATCCGTAGTGCCGCGAGTAGTGACGTGACGATCGTACTTCTAGGCCAGGAACCTCTGGCTGTGCGCCGAACATTGCGCCGAGACCACGCAAAGGGAGGGGCCTACGCTACGTCATGAGCAGATGCAAAAGTCAGAATGTGCCATATACTATAGCCTGAACACGTGTAGGCACTCGCACATGATGTAGCAAAGCACCATGGGGAGTAGAGAAAAGGGGTGAGGCTGCACTGATGGCAAGTTAAAAAGAGAAGGCAGGGGTAGTAACGCTTTCGGCAATTATATACAAGCCTAATGCCTTCTTTAATCCCGAACTCAGAAAGACGTGCAATTTGAGGCATAGAAAATGGCAGAATACAGCTATGGCATATCAAACGGCAATAGGAGGCGATGCTGAGATGCCCAAAGATCTGGAAAGCCTTCTAGGCGACAATGGAACCGGCATTTTGATACCGTCATCCACTGGAGAAGAAAACAGCGGGTCCAGACTATCGCTACGGGTTCGGTTAGTCGACGTTGTGTTGGGTTGATAGTACAAAAGGAAGCCCACTTACAGATGCATTAGGTCCTGAGAGGCAGATGCCTCCTGATTGGTCGATTCTGAATTTTTATCCATATCGAACGTGAAGTAATCATTCTTGTTTCTAAATGGACTAAGTGTATCCTCGTGGACAGGCGTCTCGTTCGTTGTCGGGGTATGCGGGATAGGTGTCAGCATGGTATGCTGCTGATCAGCTATACTTGGCATCCGCGTGGGACAGGCCGCGCTGATACTCATTCGGAATCCCCTTGAGCTACCGTCAGGGAGAGGTAACGATCCGGTCCGGCTCGACTTGGGAGTATTCTGCGGCGCAAGTGCGTGACTTGTGCTGAGCGCCCGTTTGATCATGCCCAACCCCGATGCAATAGAAGACTGCCTACTACGAGTACTCGGGGCCTCGGATCCTGATCTTCCTGAGGAGATGCTCATGTTACGGGACAAGCTGCGTTGCGTGGGTGGAGCGGAGCTGGCCATGAGGTTGAAGATGCCGCGCAGAGCGGAGATGGCCGCATCAACGGAGCTTTGGATGCAGGTCCACGAATATTCAAGACGGATGAAATCGTCCATGTACTGTTCCACCTCCTCCATCTGATCAAGGCAGACAGAGACCGCATCCGCGATGATGGTCGCTCCCGTAATCCAAGCGTTTGCAACGGCTTCCTGACAATCTTCGGGTTGAGCCTCGATCAGAGTGATGGCGCTGTTAGTAGTCTTGTCAATCGCGAGGTCAGCCATGTCTCTCTGCTGGCAAATGTCCACTCGCAGAAGAGATCTTCGGCTGGATGGCGTATTGTCTGCCTTATACATGGTGGACTTCGCACTGTCGTACACGGACTTGAAGGCATCTTGATGGACGTACGCAATTCCAGCGTTCAGGTTGTCGAGTGTGGACAGAACCGAGTCTGCATCATCTCCCAATACGGAATGTAGAACCGCGACGTGGTCGGTCCCGTCGAGGAAGATTTGCGCCTGGAGAGTTTTGAAGAATGTGAAGTCGCCGGTTCTCCGGGCAGCGTGAAGGTTATGTCGAACGAGGGCAACCTTCTGGGTCCATTGCAGTTTCTGTGGCTCTTCGGTGGCCATCGCGTTGGAGATTTCTCGTGTAACGCGTGAGTGAGACAGTGGGGCGCTGAGATCAAGAAGTGCGAAGTCTCGCACCGTCACCTATAAAGCACTTTTGTGATGGACGTATGTTGAATGCAATGGGGAGACAAAATTGAGTTTCTGTATTGTTGTGCCTTTATAAAGACGGTTGAGCATGGTACCGGGAAATCGGAATTCTGGGAGGTAGTGGGTCATTTGTACAACTATGACGCTAATAGTGAAATAGGTCTGAGACTGACATGAACAGCACCGAAGAAACTGGGGAAAATGTTAGAATAAAAATAGACCAAGGCGTGGAAAGAGGACGAGAGCGGAGGACTAGGATAGGAGAATTCCTTTGTTTGAATAAGGTGGACAGAGACTGAGCAATCAGCAATGAGCTATGCCTGAAACCCTTGTTAAGCTTATTTCAACTTCGGTGACACAACTAGATATGACGATTGTTGCCTCAAACACTCCGACGGTTGCTTATGCTCTCGACTCGCGTAAGTCTGTTACCCCGCATTCCAGTTCGAGTCGGAGTTCCACCGATGACAGAAGTCACCTTGTATCCTCGAGCTCTAGCACAGATGGAAGACATCGGAGCGGGCTGGAAGCGCCGCTGACATATTATCTAGAACAATTATCGTCGTGTGACTTGCAAGTAGACCGTTTTCGGGCAAGACCAGCATTCACTGACGGATTGACGGTTTTGTATAACTTCCCTGGCCATGAACGGCTTCCAGAAGGTGAGGAAGGGAAGTCGATATTGGCTAGCCCAGCCACATCTCGCTCCGGCCCGCGCAGATCGGTCTAGCTGTTTATGGACTTTAGTCTGGTAAGCCAAGAATCCGAGTTTTCGGTGGAGTTGGAGCGTATAGGCGGAAGTTTCGTCGCTGGAGCACGTATCTATATCTACCACCCGTAAGGGAGTTAGAGTAAGCAGCTGTCATGCTTCATTTATCATTCAGGCGCTCCGTGGGGGTATATAGTGGTGTGGGAGTCTCGCGGAGTCTCGCGATGGAGGTGAGAAAAGAACAGGGGAAAGCCAAGAGCCAAGGTTGCTCCGCCCTATCTCCGAGGATTACCCACTGTGACCATCGCCACCAAATGCAGAATCCAACTCTCAAACTTGGTCAGAGTTTTCCCCTGCCGCGGCTTATGAACGGCTTGCAGTGACGCTCACTGGTGCACCGCTCGCGGATGCCGGGGTGTCGTGCTCTGGGGCCCGATGCTACCCACGATCTGCGGCGGAAAGGCGCGTTGGGAAGCCTGGTGGAACCATCGTGAAAATTTTATCCCATGGAAATGATCGTCCAGAGCCATCCAGAGCGCGGGGAATCCCGAACTCTGCTGAAAATTGAGCTTTGGGAGGCTCCATCGTCGTTGCTCAAATAGACAGTCAAGCCCTTTCCTCATCTCCAGCCCAATTTTTGCATCATCAACCTTCCAACCCCTACTGATCGAGGTCGTACCCCAACCATGGAGGACAAGACCGCCAAATATGGTCCCCAGGGTGACGTTCCTGCCATGGCAGGCGATCGCATCTCGCAAAAGTCGCTGCCGCACTCATCCAGCGACGTCGAGAAACAGACCGCGCCGGAGGATGCGCAACTCCACCGTAAGCTGGGGAGTCGCCACCTACAATTCGTCGCAATAGGTTCGTTTACGGTGTGCTTTCAGTGAAAAGCGCCTTTTGTTGACTGTATCCAGGCGGAACTGTCGGTACTGGTGTCTTCATTGCCAGCGGGACCTCCATCGCGACCGCTGGACCTGTTGGTGCTCTGCTTGCCTACGTATTCATTGGAACCCTTGTCTACTCCGTCATGCTTTCTCTCAGCGAAATGTCCACCTTTCTCCCGATTTCCGGTGCCTTCACCCGTTACGCCGGTCGCTTCGTGGATCCTAGCTTGGCCTTCTCCATGGGATGGATCTACTTCATCAGCTGGGCCATTACCTATGCTCTCGAGTTGACGGTTGCCGGTATCATCATACAGTGGTGGAACGACTCTTTGAGCATCGGCATCTTCATCACCATCTTCTGGGTACCTCTCACTTTGGTCAATTACCTGCCCGTGGATTTATTCGGTGAATTCGAGTTTTGGTTTGCCAGCATCAAGGTCATTGCTCTCTTGGGCTTCATGATCTTTGGTATCTGCATCAATGCGGGAGCCGGGGACAAGGGTTATATCGGATTTGAGTACTGGAGACATCCCGGCGCGTTCGCACCCTACCTGACCGATGGAGCCAAGGCCAAATTCGTCGGATTCTGGGCCGTCTTGATTCAGGCAGGTTTCGCGTTCCAAGGCACGGAGCTGGTAGCCATCGGCGCCGGAGAAAGCGCCAACCCACGCAAAACCATGCCCAGGGCCATCCGAAACACGTTCTGGAGTATCTTCCTCCTTTTCGTTTTCACGATTTTCTTCATCGGCATCCTAGTACCTTACGATGAGCCGCGGTTGACCATCGGAAAGTCGAATGCCAGCTCCTCTCCCTTGGTCATTGCGGCCCAGCTGGCAGGTGTTCAGGTCCTCCCTCACATCATAAACGCTGTTCTCCTTACGGTCGTGCTCTCGGCAGCCAGTTCCAACGTTTACTCAGGCAGCCGTGTTCTGGTTGGCCTCTCCGAGGAGCGTTGCGCGCCGAAGTTCGTTCAGAAAACCACCAAGCGCGGTGTGCCCTATATCGCTGTGTCCATCACGGCTGCATTCGGACTGTTGGCGTACATGAACCTCTCTGAGGGTGGTGGGACGGTCTTTAACTGGCTCTTGAACATTGTTGGTGTAGCCGGCTTCATTGCTTGGTCTTGCACCTTCGTCTGCCATCTCCGCTTCATGGATGCCATGGAGTCACAGAACATCGCCCGTGATACCCTGCCCTTCAAGTCTTGGGGTGGACGGTGGTTGGCCATTTATGGGCTTACTTTCTGCGTAATCATCACCTTTACTCAGGGTTTCACCGCCTTTGTGCCGTGGTCCACGGAGTCATTTTTCATTTCCTACGTCTCGCTTATTCTCTTCGCTGTCGCCTATATTGGCCACAAGCTGGTCACCAGGAGCAAGTTCATCAAATCAAGCGAAGCGGACCTGGTGACCGGTCGATTCCACGAGGAAATCACGGAGGTATGGGAAGAGTCGCCGCGCAGCAAGTGGAAGAAGCTCTACAACCGCTTCTTCTAAGTTGGTTCAACTTGAACACAAAAGTCTCGGGACGAGAGTGTGACGTCCCATGGCATGTTTGTTTTGGTTCCTGTCTTGCATCGTTATCCTTGTTGCATTTCTGGGGGTAGCATAGGTGGCGTTGCTTTTCTCCTGCTTGTTGTATTTCTATTCTTGCATCGTGTGCGGTGTCGTTTTCTCCTGGCTGTATACCACCTATTCGGCGTTATATACCACTCTTCCTAATTTATATTAATCTTCAAACTTCGCTTCCCTCTCTGAGTCGTGTCTCCTTTGCTATACTCACTGATGTCATCACATCTGGAAGCCGGTCGTCGCTTCCATTCGACCTCATCAAACGTGCCAACTTCCAACATGATGTTTGATATTGTCCGCAAGCGATGCCTCTACCGGCTGTCAACAGATGTCAGAGTACCTCAGCCAAGCTCGCCTGGAAGAATCGCCAGAGCGATTGACGTCTGCCACCAAACATAGAAATTGTAGAAAGGGGTAGAAGGCAGAGTTCGATATATTAAAAGGGGCGTTTCATTGGTCAAGCCGGTCCATTATTTCCATGCCGATGATGTAAATCTAAGATGGTGATAGGGCTGGCTTGGTGGCTGCCAGGCACATCAATGCAGTGAATGTGTGACGTCGATCTCGCGGAAGCGACCCTGACTATGCATGACACTAGTCTAAGGATAGTAAGGCGTTGGTGCGATCAAGAGCTCCCCCCGGTCGTGGTGCAACATCATCACTTCACAACAGTCTGCAGTCTTTTGCACCAGTGGTGTGAACGCTTCTAGACCACTTCAAACATCAGGAGTGAAAGGGCGAATCTCACAATAGTTGAGTTTTCCCTTTTTTCCCCGACTGAGTTCGCTCGAGTCTCAGTGTTATTCAACCGTGCACAACACATGTATCTACAGATGCAGTCAGGACTATAAAGTCCATCCCTGTGCTATATCATTGCTTCGACTACTCTTCCAAGTCTCGTCCCTGACTTTCCTCCCTAACACTACCTCATTCGTCAGAATCCCATATCCAGCGGCAGCGCTTTCTACCCGCACGTTGCGATCGGCACGAGCACCGCCTCTCCACGTTCCAACGCCCCAAGTTGTGGCAATGCGGATATACTTGCCACGCTAAAGATGATTGGATGTAGTAAGACATGCTGACTGCAGAAGCAAGAAAGTCGAACCGCATCGATTGCGTCGAGCCCTCTAACCGATGTCCCCCGCTGCAGGGCCCGACCCGGATCTCGCCCCTTGCCACATAACGATCCCTACGACCGATTCGTGCATGCGCTTTTCTCCTTTCTGAGTTTCCCAGGCCACGGTCCAGGGCCTGCCCTCGCAGTTTCTGAGGAGAGATTTGGGATCAAGCTTTCGGAGATGAACCGTATATGCTGTGTTCACAGTACCTTGCAACGACGTCACTCGAGCCACAAGTATGCCGCCCTGTCTAGGTGAGGGTCGCTTCAGACACAATAAGAGCGACTATGCAAAGAGTCTCAAGGAACTCGTTGTACCGCCTTGTGCTGCAGGCTGTCGGCCTGGGCAGTTGATAGTGGCGCAAACAATTGCCTTCGAAGCGCATCACTGCTTCTTCCAGCCGATTCCCTGACCATGTAGCCCTTGTAGCTCGCAGCCACGTTTTCCAGGCGTAACTCACAGAAACTCGAACCGCCTTTCTTTAATGATCTGCATATCACCAACGGTTACTCCACTGCGGTGCCGCCTTCCGCTCTCGATCGGCGCGCATTGAAGCTGAAGTATCGCGATCGACATCATCTTTGCAGGGTACCGTGGGAAGGGGAAACGATGCAGGATCGAATCGAATTTCGAAATTGTCTCCGTTCCAAGGCCATGACCAGGTTTCAACCAGCTCGCCTGGGAAATAGCGATGATCATGGCCGGGAGAAGCAGCTCACGATGACGACGTACAAGCCACTCCATCTGCTGGGCTTGACTCCTGAGACTCGCAGTAAATGATGTCGAGGTGTACTCCGATCTTGAGCTGTTGAGGACCCAAAAAGGTATAAAGGAGAGGTCAGTTCACTCGACAATTGACCATCACACAGCATCTTCCAACTCCACAAACATTTCACCACACTCCACAGCCACCGCTCCAATTTCCTCACAAAACCAAAACCAAAACACAAAACCAACCGCCAACATGCGTTTCTCCGCTGTCTTCGCCTTCGCTACCGGCGCCGTCGCCATCCCTGCCATGATCCAGGAGCGCCAGGCCGGCCTCTGCTCCGGCGGTGGCCAGCCCTTCTGCTGCGCTACCGACGTCCTCAACCTCGCTGACCTCGACTGCGCAACTCGTACGTCCCACCCTGAATCAGCCACTCGTCTGGAACGTTCATCATAACTAACAAACTCCATCAGCTCCTCAAAGCCCCACCGGCATTAACAACTTCGTCGACATCTGCTCTGCCGCTGGCCAGCAGGCTAAGTGCTGTGTCCTTCCCATCTTGGGCCAGGCGCTGTTCTGCTCCGATGTCAACCCCCAGCCCGCAGCTCCTGCTCCTTCCGCCGCTTAGATGGATGAATGTGCGTGGATACAGGATGGTGAATCATGAGACGGTGTAAGATTACTCATGTCGTCTGAATGGCGGGTTATGAAGTCATGGTTTGGTAGGAATGGACGTGTACAGTACATATGGGATTAGGATCTTGCTTGGTGTCTGTTTTGAATATAATTTCCTTTGTGCGTCACATCATCGCGCCTGCACCTCCGTTCAGATTTTGTGACTGTGATTGAGTTTGCTTGGGATTAGAGAGGAGTAGCCCACTACGAACTCTGCTAATCTAGAGTGCGGCTTCATGGCGATGAGGGTTCTCCGCTAACTCTTGGGATGATCTTCTTCATCTGACCTCGTCTGTTAGCCATAAGCTTTGGGACATCATACGGTCTCGCGCCATGGGGACACTTCCAGAAGAAGTAGATTCGCCAGAACAATCCGTCAAGTTAATCAAACCGTTGCTCGCTTGCCAATTGAGACTTGACCTGTCATGTGCTTCATCAAACGGGTGCGCTTCACGATTGCTCTATTTCGGGCGTCTATAAAGTTCTCCATGTTCTCAAGGTTGCTCATGGGATCCCAATTGACTGCTTAAGACCTGGCATCTCTGTCCCACCCTAGTTACCAAAGAGTCTCGGAAGCCCGCATAAGTCACCATTTACGTTGTGCTCAGGTTGTCGCGGAGCTCAGTCAATGGCGCCGTACGAAAACACCCGCCTGCGGGCTCGGATGGCCGAGCTTGCGGCTAAGAATAAGGACCAAACTGGAGCAATCCCCGATTCTCCATCACCTTTCTTCCGACTCCCTGCGGAATTTCGCAACCTTATTTACTCTTACGCGTTGCGCTGTCCCACAAAACTATTCTACTATCCCGTGGGTAAATTTAGCGCTAAGCGAATGCATCCAAGAATCTGTACGACGGTCAATCCTGCGCGCAGACCCGAACAATTAGCTAGGGACTTCCCATGGTTCAACCAACTGCAGTTTGTAAACCGTCAGCTACGCAGCGAACCACAATGGCAGGAGCTGAGATATAGCGTATTGGATATAACTAATACATGGGCCAGAGGCTTTCAGACATTTCCTTGGTCACTTGGCCAAGTAGCAGTGAGATGTATGGATACGCTCCTCATCAGAGGCTTTACTGCCATCCTAACGTTACCTCCTCCTCCTCCCGGACCTGGCGGCCCATGGCGTCCCTTTGGCGTCACCGTGGACCACTTTTGGAGATCAATCCGCGATCTCGTACATATTTCTCAGGTATTGGGAGGCTTCTGTGGGAACAATCCCCGCATAAAGATCAATTACGTCGTTCCGTATTTTGATATGCTCCCACCGTCCCCCCTCGATCTCTATTTACGGCGACAGCATATACGAGAGGTGGGCGCTCGGGAAGAGATTCTAGATGTGTGGCAGATGATGCGTTTCGGAGTATTTTTTGAAAGCGTAATAAGAGCAAAAAACGGTGCCATATCTCTGTTGCCCTTAAACAGGGGACGACATGACCTGATGAGCGTAATTGCCAAATACCGCGAGGGTAGCGAGGAGTTGAGAACAAAGGAAAAGGAGGGTATCAGGCAGTTATCTGCGCTGAGAATCTTCCCTGCGCTTGAACGGTGGAAGCCAGGAGAGCGAGCGAGAGTAGAGGAAGCTTTGAGAGAAGATGGACTCGGTGACAAGAGTATAGAATTGTGGTTCGAACGCGTTGAGGGTTGGATGAGAGATGGGATCTGAAGTTCGCGTCTGACGAGCATCACAGCATCTAACTCCGAATGGGCTAATCTTACCAGAGCCGAATCTTATACCCGCTTCTCCTTCCGAATAAACAGGATCGTGGAGGCAGCGCTGGAATCGTATTCAGTGTGACTAAGTTCCAATGACTTTATTTCATTCACGATCTATCATTTCTCTCCGCTCGACCTTCCAGCAATGATTTAAACAATGGTTCTGTCACTTAGGGGTAGAGCCAAATACACACATATTGGAATCGGCCGGGTTCGTCTGGAAATCAGTATCCTTCAACTTTCTCGATCGCTACTCCCCTTCGGACCTTTCTTAAGGGGACGCTCCCCTTTCGTCCCTTTCGGAAAACTCTAATACGATATACATCCATCCTTGTCCCACTGTCTAGAAGATATTTGCAATTAAACGCAGAGCAACATGTTAAGTGCGGCTTCGCTTCTACAATCATTCGCTCTCCATTTTATCATACCATTGCGATTGCTTTCGAGGGCGTAGTCCAATTTCGCAGCCGTAGGCAGGAACCCCCGGTTTTGCATGCCCCTTTGCGTACCAGTGGGATGCGCTCCCCTACGCAAACGTGTGCCGATAAGGTATATGTGTTCCGCTTTTTATAACAGTTTCCGCCCCGTCATACAGTACACGCGCGTGAAGCCTACGGGAATATGCTGCTCTTGTGGTATCCACCCAAAAGTTCGACAGTCAACATCTCACCTCCGCTCAACATCGCCTAACTCCTCCACCATACACCTAAGTAAAACTCTCCCAACAAGCTATATAGACTGCAGTTTCAATAACTACGGGGTGCCCCTTCCACTTAGCAGCCTCCATACCTGAAAATCCCACTCCAAAAGCTCTCGCTATCTCGTACGTGATTGGCCACTCTCACTTACGGTGAAAGACGATATCAGCACACTTCAACAGATCCAGAACGGCGTCGACCACGTCGCCCACGCAACGCACGTGCCTTCCTATTCCGTTTGACTCTGAGCGATACACAACAAATGACTGAGCCATTGTGTGCCTCGCGTATAAAATTTTCTCTCTCCCCTCCTCCTTCCTTCTCTCTTCAACCTCACAAAACTTGCGTCGACCTAGTCCGCACAACTCTCCAACCAGCTTCAACCAGCTTTTTACACTCACAAGCACTCTTTGCCTCCATCTCTTCCTCCCGATCCAACCACAATGGATCGATTCACCTTCTTCCGCCTCCTCCTCCTCCTCCTCATCGCCCTCACCACCGCCTCCTTCTCGGTCACTGCCCCCGTCCGCGCCGCCCTCATCATGGCTCCTTTCCTCCACGCCATGTTTTGGTACCTTCCAGAGAACGAGCGGCCGTGTCCCAGGCCCGTTCTCGTCGCGCCGATCTGGATCTTCCTCCTCGGGATCGTCTGGGCGCAGCTCGACGACTGGGCGAGGTGGCTGTACGTCGTCCTGGCCCTCGCGTTTGCGGGGCTGGATATGTATCAGCGCCTCCTCCAGTGCCTGCACCGCGAGCCCGGGAGGAAGAGGACACAGACAAGGCCGGCAACCGCCTCCTCGCCCTCCTCACCACCCTCCTCTCCTCGGTCCTCTCCGCCCTCTTCTCCTTCCTCTGGAACCTCTTCCTCGGCGTCTGGCGAGTTATTTACCGCGAGATCACGGCCCCGTTCGACCCCATCATCACCAGGATTGGGGACTGGGCGATCCACTATTTCCCGCCAGCGCCTCCTCTCTCTCCTCTCTCCTCACCCAGGGTCCTGCCACAGCCCTCCTCCTTCTCGGTTCCGGAACCTTCGCCCAACTCCTCGGCCTTCTCTTCTCCTTCTCCCTCTCCCTCTCCAGCTCCACGGGTTCGTGTTGCCCAGCGACCCGTCTGTCGACCCAGGATGCCCCTCCCCTCCTTCCGCCCTCCTCCTCCCTACGTTCCGCGTGGCCTCCGCTACATCGCGCCGAAGCCGAAGATCGTGTACACCTACGGCAACCGCAGGCCAAAACCGCAGCAGGAGTTCGCGACCATCTCCGAGAGGATGAACTGGCTTCGACAAGTGGGGTGGGTCACCTTCGAGGAGCCCTATGCGTCCATGATGACGCCGTCATATGGGGTTCCTCAAGGCCCCGTTCCCCTTCCAGTTCTCCCCATTTGGCCTGCGGACAAGTCCCTCATTGCCCGTGGTGGCACTTTCGCCGGTACCTTCGTGCCTCCCTCCGCCCCGGCCCCGGGTTTTGCTGCCGCTGGAGTTGTCTTCTCCGCGCCCGTCTCCTCCTCGACGGTGACGCCCTCCTTTCTCACCTCTCTCCAGGCCCCAGCGCCTGTTATGACTTCTCCGGCGGCAGCTCCCGCACCCATCATCGCCCCCATCTCGAGCCTCCCTCCTCCCCCAGCACCAGTGGCTCCCCCGGCTCCAGCTCCAGCTCCAGCGGTCGCCCCCGCTTCCTCCTCATCCCACAGTGGTGTGGCGGCCGCCGTCAAGAAGAGCGGCTTTTTCGATTTTGCTGCTGCTGCTGCTGCTGCCGCTGCTGGTGCTCGGGCGCCCTCTCTCGCTCCGGCTCCCTCTTCCTCCTCTTCCGCTGCCCCAGCCAGCGACCCGGAGAAGGGGTTCTCGATTTTGGGTGCTGCCTCCCGCGCTGGTACCGCCGCCTCTGCCGCCGCCTCCTCCTCCGCCACTGGCTCCTCCTCCTCCGCCGCCGCCGCCGCTCCCTCTTCCACCATCTCTTCTGCTGCCCCCTCTGCCCCGGCCGCCAATCCGGGAAAGAGGCGCGCCGCTTCTCCTCTGCCGGAGCCCTCCAAGAGACGGGCTGCTACCCCGCCGCCGAATGCCAACCACCCTGTCTCCCTCTCGCTCACCCCCTCCGAGCCTGAGCAGGGAACTGAGGCGGCGGGTTCGGCTCCGGCTCCGGCTCCAGCGGTGGCTCCAGCGGCTCCAGCGGCTCCAGCTGGCAGGAGGACGGCGGTTCCCAGGCCAGCCAACGCCAACGCCCGGGTGGCATTCTCCATGGCACCTCCTCCCGCCGCCTCCTCTTCTTCTTCTGGAACGCCGAGTCGCGTGGACCCCTCTCGCCCCTCCACCTTCTCCACCCTCTTGGCCATGGTCGATGAACCAGGCACTGGACTCCTCCCTGGGGGACGTTGAGCCGTCTGCTCCCTCCTCCTCCTCTCCCCTTCAGACCCTCTGGGACGTTGAGCCTACTGCTCCCTCCCATGGTCTTCCTTCTTTCTCTCCTCCTGGTCCTCTCCTCTCCTCCTTCGGACACTCTGGGACTTTGAGCCGTCTGCTCCCTCCCATGGTCTTCCTTTTCTCTCCCTCTCCTGGTCCTCTCCCGGTCCTCCTCCCGGTCCTCCCCCTGGTCTTCCTCCTGGTCCTCCTCATGGTCTTCCTCCTGGTCCTCCTTCTCCTGGTCCTCCTCCTTCTCATGGCCCTCTGGGACGTTGAGCCGTCTGCTCCCTCCCACGGCCTTCTCTCTTCTCTCCCCCCTCTGGATCCCGGAACTTCTTTCTCTCTCTCTCTCTCCCGGCCACGACCACTTCTCGACCCTCTGGGACGTTGTAGCGATTGCTCCCTTCCACGGTCTTCTCACCTCAAAACCTTGACCTCGGCCTCTGGAAACCGCGTGGGCACCAGTTCCAAGCACGACGGTTCTTGGGAGGTTTTTTCACACCTCAAACCTTGACCTCGACCTCTGGAACCAGGTGGGCACTGGATTCTATGTACGATGGCTCTTGGAAGGTTATGGCCCTCTGGGACGTTGAACGGTTGTTCCCTCCCACGGTCTTTTTCATATGCACAACCTTGATTCCTGTCGGCCTCTGGAAACCAGGTGGGCACTGGTTCCATGCACGGCGGGTCTTGGGCGGCATTCACTGGCCCTCTGGGACGTTGAACCATTGTTCCCTCCCACGGTCTTTTTTCACACCTCAAAACCTCGAGCTCGTTCGGCCTCTGGAAACCAGCCGGGGCACTGGATTTCTCCGACAAAAGGACGGTTCTGGTCATTCTGCTGGGCTCCGTTGCTGGGATTTCTTCTGGGGGGAAGATTTCTCGGCGCGGAATTCGGTCCCTCTTCTGGGATTTCTCTCGGCGGTTTCGGTACGGTGGTGGTGTTTTCTGGGGGGTTTCTTTTCGGGGGGATTTTCTGGGTGGCTTTCTGGGTGGACTTTTCCTGGGTGGTTCTGGTTTGGAGTTTGGGGGTTTCTGCTGGGGTCGGTTTCTTCTGGGCTTGCTCTTGGTGGGTTGCGGTTGGGTTGGGTTACTCTGGGTGGGCTGCGGGTGCGGTGGTTTTCTCTGGTTTTGCAATGGGTGTTTTTTTCCAGCCGCGACAGACTTCCTGGCGATGAATGGAAAGTTCTTCTCTGCTTTCGCACTTATTGTTCCTTGCCGTGTTGACTGAACCTAGTGTGGGATGTGTTGGCTGTTTAGCCCATCGTTGGAGTGGTGTGACAGTAATTGTGGATGCTGAACTAAATCAAGATTCGTGCGCTTGTGGTATACATTCGATGAACTACGGTAGGGTGCCCAATGAGGCTGGAAATGGTAAGAGAAGGTGATGGCAGGGACGACGAGAGCAGACTGAGCACGACACGATATGAAAACGTGAGGAAGCCATCATTGGAAACGGCTTGGAAGGCTGCATTTGTGACAATGGCATATGTTTTAGTAACACTTGGTGAAAATATCGTACCGGGGGAAGCAAGGAGATATCTTAGGCTAGACTAGGGATGAGTATTGACCGCGAAATGGTCTCTTCCTCTACTGAGAAGAGAAATGGAAGAGGACATTGGAGAGAGGGAAGAAAGATTCTGGACAATAAGAATGGAGAATGGATAGCTCAAAAAGCGTCATCGAAAATCATAATTATTACTATAATGATTTGAAGTGATACTCCTTCCCTCCTTCAGCGTGCCAAGGATGAAGACGGTAGGAGTCAATAGGTGAAAGAGGTTGACGGCGGCCTTTGGAAAGCCCAGCCTTTTTTCCAAATATCCAAGTGAAGGGTGCAACGGTATGTGTGTCAATGTAAGATGGGGATCCTATGAAGGTCTGTGCCGTGTGAGGACGATCGGAGGTTGCGGGCGATAATCTACTTGAAGAAACGGTCTGAGTTCGACACCGTGAAACAGCAGAACACTAGGGCCCTGATGTCGGCTTTCGATTTCCCGTTCTCAAGGAACCGGTTGGAGTCCACATATCGATGTGACTTGCGCCGAGCCGCAGTGCATGTGTTCTAGGGTCCGCCTTCTGGTGTCAAGTTAGCCCAACTGTGACATTTTCGAGACTGGAAATGCAGCTGGTATGTTTCTACTGCGGGGATGTCACTCGGAACTTTATATCCCCACGTTTCCCACGTCCCCGCTCCTGACGATCGGTTTCCCTATTTTCCTTAGTCATTCCTTCCCAACCTCATCCCCCTTAGTCACCATCCAAACTAATCAGCGGTTATCAGCGTCTCCAGACTCCAGCGTCTGCGGAACATGAAACGCCGAGAAGATCCACCACCGAGAAGCACCGTGTACCTGAAAATCAAGCACAGTTCGTCTCCTTCGGGCGGGCTGGGCGGATGGACACGTGATGGTACTTCTGGACTCAATCTCATGATAAGGATGCAGCGGTTTTCCCCGGTGACCTCCAGCGGAGCGACGATAGGCTGATAGCAGGGAAAAACTGCGATTCTGGCCACCGAGAATGGTGGTGGTGGACGTCGCCTTGCCAGACACAGCACCGGTGCCAAGACACGTGTCTGAGCGGTGGAGGAACCGCCAAGCGAGGGGTGGGGTAAGAACGCACACTGCAGCGTTGGCACACCGCCGCGGCGGGCGAATGAGATGGCCGCAACCGCTCAGTCATCGGTTTCCGCTCGCAGCTTCCCGTTTCTCCAGGCGATGACTGGTGCCGAGTTCCGATGTGCACCGGCTGGGCAATGGCGAATCCAGAACGATGAGCGGAGCTTGTGGCGCGAAAAGCTTAGCTAGTGCGACGGCTGTGGCTTGGCTGTGGCTTGGCTGGTCTTGGCCTCTAACACGAGCGGAGAGTGACAAGCATCTCCGCCCAGGGTTTGCGATTTGCCACCCGATTCACATCGGCCCAACCATACCACTGTGGAGAAGGGAACGATGGGATGACAGGACACAATGATTTGAGCAACTAATAGAATTGCAGACGTTACTTCACTTACACGAATTCCCACGAGAACCCCGCTGCTGGGAGAACTGTGGGGGTTACTGTGTAGGTGCCACAACCTGCAATTCACCCCAGACCGATAGCACCACCCCGCGTCGGTCTTTGTCCAAACACCTCGACCAGGCCAACCATGACGTCGCGCTGCGGCTCTCCAGCCCTCCCCTCCACTGGTCTTCCCCAAGATCGCGCTGAGACCGTATGCCAAGCGTATCATCTTGGCTGTCGCCATTCCGGCCTACCATGGTTCCCGCCTTTCCCACGCATCGGGTCACGGGTGGGGTTTTAAAAGGATGACCCTTCCCCCCAGTGTCCGTCTTCCCTTCTAGCCTGACATCCCCAACTACTCCATGGCGCTGGGAAAGAAGAAAGATTCCTCGCTCGAAGGGCATGTCTCAGGACAGTCAAACAAGCCCCTCTCCCAACCAGCATATGCCCTCACCTATCAGGAGGTTCTGAAGGAGCTCGGCTGTAACGGTGAGGATGGTTTGACTACCGCTGAAGCCAAAGCCCGTCATGCGGAGTTTGGCAACAATGACCTTGGAGAAGACAAGGGCGTCCAGCCCGGCAAGATCCTCCTACGCCAGGTTGCTAATGCCATGACATTGGTTAGTTAAGTTACCACGGTCGACTCCAAAGCTCCGCAATTCTCTGCTAACATGGCAACAGGTCCTGATTCTTGGAATGGCAGTCAGTTTTGGCATCAAGTCTTGGATTGAAGGCGGTGTCGTTGCTGCGATTATCATTCTCAATATCGTCGTCGGTTTCTGGCAGGAGTTCCAGGCGGAGAAGACCATGGACTCGCTGAGATCGCTTAGTTCGCCTACAGCGAGTGCTGTTCGCGATGGCAAGACCATCACCGTTCCCACCGCTGAAATTGTCCCTGGCGACATGGTGGAAATGAAGACTGGTGACACCATTCCAGGTGACGTTCGGTCAGTGCCTTTCCCTCTTCTGCTCCATATTATTGGGACCAGATCTGACCTTTTTGCAGCCTCATTGAAGCTGTCAACTTTGAGACGGACGAGGCTCTCCTCACTGGCGAGTCTCTGCCAGTCTTGAAAGATGCCGATGCTACGTTCCCAGTCCCAACTGGCCCTGGCGATCGCCTCAACGTTGCCTACAGTTCTTCCACCGTCACCAAAGGCCGCGCCAGAGGTGTTGTGTACGCGACCGGCATGTACACGGAAATTGGGTTCATCGCCTCATCTTTGCGCAACTCGGACAAGAAGAAGAGAGAAGTGAAGCGGAATGAAAAGGGCAAAGCTGGACCTCATCGATATGCTCAGGCCTGGGGTTTGACTGCGGGCGATGCCATTGGGCACTTCCTGGGCGTCAACGTTGGCACACCCCTCCAAAAGAAGCTCTCCCGCCTGGCACTGCTCCTTTTCGGCATCGCCGTTGTCTGCGCCATCATTGTCATGGCCGCCAACAAATTCTCGAACAACCAGGAAGTCGTCATCTACGCTGTGGCTACGGGTCTTAGTATGATTCCCGCTTCTCTCATTGTTGTCTTGACAATCACAATGGCCGCCGGGACGAAACGGATGGTAGAGAGGCACGTCATCGTTCGCAACTTGAAGTCTTTGGAGGCTCTCGGTGGTGTTACTGGTATGAAAACTTCCTCTCTGTCTTCTAGAGGAGTACACTCATATTTCACAGATATCTGCTCGGATAAAACCGGCACACTTACTCAGGGCAAGATGGTTGTCAAGAGGGCGTGGATCCCCGCCAAGGGCACGTATGGCGTTGGAAACACAAATGAGCCCATGAACCCTACCACCGGCGATCTTACCTTCACCGCCAAGCCACCAAAGGAGGTGGATTTCGAAAGGATTGAGTCGGCCAGCCGTTATGAGGATCTCCTGAAAGACAACGACTATCTGCTCGAGTTCTTGAAGGTTGCGTCCCTTGCTAACTTGGCTCATGTTCACAAGATGGACGACGGTGCCTGGACCGCCCGCGGTGACCCCACCGAGATCGCTATTCAAGTTTTTGCCTCTCGCTTCCAGTGGAACCGCCTCAACATTACGCAAGGCGAAAAGCCACAGTGGAAGCAACTGGCTGAGTTCCCCTTCGATTCCGACGTGAAGAAGATGTCCGTCATCTATGAGCACAAGGAAACTGGAAAGAAATACGTCTTCACTAAGGGAGCTGTAGAGCGTGTCATCTACTCTTGCCCTCGCTACTTCCCGAAGGAAGGGGAGCCGGCTGCCGAGTTGACGGATGAGATCCGCGAGGATATCCTCGTAAATATGGAAGCATTGGCTGGTCAAGGTCTCCGTGTTCTGGCGCTCGCGAGCAAGGACTACGAAGGCGAGGTCGTCAAAAATCAAGAAATCACCCGTGATGGTGTAGAGGACGGCCTGACCTTCCGTGGTCTCGTTGGTCTCTATGACCCGCCGCGCCCTGAATCCGCTCGCTCTGTCCGCTCCTGTCAGAGAGCAGGGATTGCGGTACACATGCTTACTGGTGATCATCCTGGAACGGCACGAGCCATCGCGGCTGAAGTCGGAATTCTTCCCTCCAACATGACTACACTCGCAAAGGATGTGAGTGACGCCATGGTCATGACGGCGAGCCAGTTTGATGCGCTTTCGGATGATGAGATTGACAAGCTACCGCTCCTGCCCCTCGTCATCGCTCGTTGCGCTCCTAACACGAAGGTCCGCATGATCGAAGCCCTGCACCGCAGGAAAGCATTCGCGGCCATGGTAAGCAGATTCTGCCCCATTTCGAGATGATGAGCTAACAGACTAGACTGGTGATGGTGTCAACGACTCTCCGTCGCTCAAACGCTCTGATGTCGGTATTGGTATGGGTACTGGTTCCGACGTCGCCAAAGACGCGTCTGATATCGTCCTCTCTGATGACAACTTCGCCTCGATCCTCAACGCCATTGAAGAGGGTCGCCGTATGTTCGACAACATCCAGAAGTTCATCCTGCATCTGCTCGCCCAGAACGTCGCCCAGGCTGTCACTCTGCTTGTGGGTCTCGCCTTCAAGGATCAGACCAACCTGTCCGTGTTCCCACTCTCGCCTGTGGAGGTCATGTGGATCATCATGATTACCTCCGGTCTTCCTGATATGGGTTTGGGTTTCGAAGTGGCCGCGCCTGATGTCCTCAAGCGACCCCCTCAGGATCTCAAACGTGGCGTCTTTACCCTCGAGGTCATGCTCGACATGATCGTCTATGGCTTGTGGATTTCGGCTCTCTGCCTCGCTTCCTTCGTCCTCGTCCTTTACGGCTGGGGCGATGGCGATCTCGGGGAGAACTGCAACGACCACTACTCGGCTCGTTGCGATACCGTGTTCCGTGCCCGTGCGACGTGCTTCGCCTGTCTCACGTGGTTCTCCCTTTTCCTGGCATGGCAGATGGTGGACATGCGCCGCTCTTTCTTCCGCATGCAGCCAGGGTCCAAGAAGTACTTCACCCAGTGGTTCCACGACGTGTGGCGCAACAAGTTCCTCTTCTTCGCCATCATGGCCGGCTTCATCACCATTTTCCCCGTCCTCTACATCCCCGTCATCAGCGATATTGTCTTCAAGCACAAGGGAATCAGCTGGGAGTGGGGCATCGTCTTCGTCAACACATTGCTGTTCTTCCTGGGTGTCGAATCCTGGAAGTGGGGCAAGCGCGTGTACTTCCGCAGGCAGGACAAGAAGGCAGGCGTTCGTCGGGGAAGCATCGATCTTGAGACTACGGTGTTCGAGAGATATTTATCCCAGGGTGTCTCGATTGATGAGGAGAAGCACTAAGGTGCGGAGCAGGGGAGCTGCTAGCAGAAGATTGATTTGCCTTGGGTTGGAAGTGCATGAGGAAGTAATGGCATTATACCCTTGCGAGTGATGGCAGATGGATTGTCCTGAGAGGCGAATTGCAAAGCATGAAGTCACAACTTGAGACGGACGCCGAATGAAAGGAAAGTGCCGAGTCAGAAGGGATCTGGAGGATGGGATTTGGATTGCTCAGGGCTCCTTTTACTAGGTTGCAGGAGTTTGGATCTCGGGAAGTGATACGTGTTTCAGTATGGATTCTAGTGGAGATGTACGCGAGATATCCAATACAGCATGATGATCTCAAAACCTATAGACTATATCCTGCACTAGGAGTGGATGTGAATGTAAGGTACAGGTTTTCCATAGACGAGTACTAGGCTATCCCTCCCAGATTTATTCTATCCAACCATCAACCACTTGCTCTTGAAGCCAGCGAGGTCTCGCCCCTCTTTTCCCTCATCATCGCACTCTGCATATATAGATATATCGGCATCACGTGCACTTGGCTTGTCACTCTTTCTCGCGAACCTTCACCGATAAACCGAAGCAAGCCTGCAAGGCAATATACATCACAGGGCCTGGACCTATCACATGGTCTGCACCACGACGCACTTATCGTCATCACCTTTCCGGTGACAAGCAGTGACGGTCACTATGACGGCCCATTCGGGTGGCGTTATCGCGGCGATCATCAGACCCTTGCTGGTTCTTGGTTCCTCTCCGCTCCGCTCTTTGCCAAGACTTGGCGGATGTCTTGGCGGGTGAATTGTATGGTCATGTGGCAGAACCGGGACAGGAAGGAGGATGAATGTGTGATTTTGCATCAGAGAGGAAGTTTACTCTTGCTTCTGGAGGGATATCTCGAGAGCAGGAAAGACAACGAGACAAGGCAATGGGGCGCAGCGCACGCCGGTAAACACCATCCCATAGATCTAATGCCAGTGACCTATAGCCACGCACTCTACGGCCGAATACCTCATCGTCTTACACAGCGAAGCGTGTACGCACCCTGACCGGTTCACGCGAACTCAAATACCTCGTTGACGCAGTAAGCTAAGCTCGCTCTGCGTCTCTCCAATATATACTTCCTCCCCCTAGCTGTTCTAGAACTTATCCGTCATCCGTGAGGCTGTGCTGCCTTCACGCCTCCACTCACGACGCGCCAAGTCCGCCCCCTCTGCTCAGCGCTCACCACGCTCCTCGTCTTTTCTTCTTTTCTCTGCGCGTACGTCGTCTCGTCAGACTGCACAAGCGCCGAGTCGAAACGGCAGACGGTGGATCCGACACCGGTGAATGGGATTCGGCGCGTATGACTGGGCGGGGAGCTTGAAGGATGGCTGCGCCGCCATCGGAAGGGGGCTGTGGGTGAGCTTGGGGTTGGGCTTGACGTGGACGATGTAGGGAGATGGCGTGGATGGGGGAGGGGGATAAAGAGTGGTGGTGGGGAGGAGTTTGGAGGGGATTTGGAATCGGGGATTTTGGGTAAGGATAGTTAGGGTATATGAGCATAGCACAGCGAACCATAACATCAGTCCTATCCCATCATCATTGCCGTATCTACAGCCTTCACCGCGCGCCTTACACACTACTGTCTTCTGACAAAGCAACGGATACGCTGCAGAGTACCAGCTTACGGGCGTACTGGGATCTTTTAACGTTCGCCGATACAAAGCCAAAGAGATTGGAAATCAACTCCGCAGCACCTGGGCAACTTCACCTTCCTCTGGCACTCTTCCAGTCCCAAAGAAAGAATCAACTACTTATCCAAGACTGTTCAGGGATAGGATCCATCGATGCCTGTTCTTCCAGCACCCAACGTACCCAATAACGGTCCTCATGTCCGGCTTCTCGCTCGACAAGACATGCAACCCGTAGCGAACAGTGATCAGCAAGTGGCCTTCTCGCCCGCGGTAGTGGGTGTGATTGTTACCATCTTTACGGTTGCGCTTATTCTACCTGTGTAGGTTTTTGTGCTCATCTTTTTTCGTTCGCTGGGTAAAGCCCATAGTACCTGGGGTGAATAAAAAAAGACTGACGGCCGCTCAGAGTCTGGGTACGCATCCATCGCCGTAGACGCGCTCACCGCACGCCACCTCCGCCTAAGGCCGCCCCGCAGCTGGAATTGCAAGACCGCGACGAGGCGCGGCGGACGCTCGAGGGTGTCGCTGAGGTGCTCAGTGTGGAAAAATTGAAGGCGTTGAGGGATGGCGAAGGCGGAGGCGACGGTACGGACGGCGAGAGCAGGTCCGAGTCTGCCTCCGTGCTGGACAGAGAGTGGTGAGTCCGTCCCATGCATACAATCTGCTTGACGCTATTCAAGGGGAGCACAGCTGACGAGGTTCCCACAGCGCGATATGTCTATCCGCGCTCTGCCCCCTGACACCACCCTCTTGGACACTGACGCGGCGCGTGACGGAGACGCTGTCTTTCTCGGCGCCGGCGAGGGCAGCGACGATGAGCGAGCCGAGCCAGATTCTGAGGTTGCGGACGTGTAGGCATGAGTTCCATGAGGAGTGCTTGTTGGGTTGGTTTTTGATGAGGAAGTATAGTTGTCCGATTTGTAGGGCGGTGTATTATGTTGATCCGGTGGAGAAGGAGGAGGGGAGTGCGAGTGCGAGTGCGAGTGCGAGTGCGAGGAGTTCGATCGGGGGGAATTCCGAGGCGCAGGAGGGTGGTAGTCAGGGGCAGGGAGGGCAGCGGAGTGAGATGGTGAGTGGGAGAAGTGGGCATGTGGAAAGTGGTGGGGCATAGGGAGCCTATGGGCACGTATTTTTCTGATTTTGTATGATGGTCTTTTGCTTGAGATGATAACCACGATCTGACGGACGTAATTTATAGTTTGTAAGGATGAGAAAGAGATGTACAATAGAGAAGATGACGACGTGGATGGACAGAGTTTGTAATGCAGGAAAGTTGAAATCTCACTATGTTGTATTACCCCGTGTCCCAACGCACAGAACATGCAGAAAGTTTATAGTCGGACTGCGCATGAGTTCGCTGTATTTGGCGCCCAACAGAAGATATTCTCGTCTGTTGGTACACCTTGTGGGTTCCCTTAGAGCGCTCTGCTCAGCAAGTGGTTATTGATATACGCAGTGCCACGTCTTGCAGACCAGAAGCAAAGGCGTGAACTTTTTGGTGGTCATCTACGCAAACCTGGACTCCGTCCCGATCCAGTGATATGTATGACAGGTCGATGATGAAGTGCGACGGAAAACCATCAACTCAATGAACTGAGAAGGTTTTCGGGAACGCGGTTCATGCAGCAATGGTCTGACAACGTCTTCCAGACGGATTTTCGGCATTGGTACTATCTCGAAAAGGAGTTGCCATGACGCGTGTTCTGCATGAATCCCCCTCTTGCACGCAGTTAAAAGTGACAAATCGAGAAGTAGAGAAAGTTTCCACAGTCTTTGTGTGCTCTGATTCTCGGGGCTGGATCGTTTTAGGAAAAGGAGATATATTGATATGTGATATGCGTGGAGCCGGCACAGCGCAACCGAGAGTCAAGACCAGAAGCGTTGAGAGGCTTCGACAATCATAAGACAAATCGACTGTGGGAATGCGAGGGCAGAGACACCAGCTGAGACATTGAAGACGATACGGCTGATTTTAACGATACCTCGTGTGAGCTGGAGGAGATCGAAGAAGTGAGGGAGAGAAGGTTGACGAGGAGTGAAGTCGTGCAAGGATAGGGGCAGGGGCCAATCAGGGGAGGGACCGCCAGGTCCTCATTTCCGAACATGGGACAGCACGTCTGGGGGTGCACGGCGAGGATTCAGCATGCCCCTGAATGCCCCAAATCCGCCAGCAGGAAGGCGTCCGCCGTCCACCGTCCACGATTCCGCTATCTTCAAGCACGCCGCCGCAAAATCCATCCCTCACTCATCCTCGAATCTCCTCCGCTGGCGCCGCACGCCTCCATCCTGATTCCTGCCCGCGTCTCGTTCGAGGATTCTCCAGCCCTGCGGCACACGGGGACCTCACGATCCTTCATTTCCCACGAGCCGCGACCTTTCATCTCCGCCCCGAACTTTGTTCCGATTTGGATGCCAGCTAGGAAAGGAATTGGGAAACCATGAGGGATGAGGCGGCGCCTGGCGCAAACCCCAACGCCAACGGCGACCTCGACCTTCACCCCAGCCAGCAGGCAACTCCCCTTGCCGTAAGCAAGCAGCGGGGCTGGTTGAGCAGTGTTCGGCGTCCAAAGACCTCTCCAGGCCCGAAGGCTTCGGCATCTCCCTTCAGCAAAAGAACACTCCGTACGAACAGCACAACGGACGACGACCGACGCGACTCCGCCTTGGCGACCTCCACTCCCTCCAACTGCGACGGCGCCGAATCCACCGCCTCCATTCACGTGCCTCTGCCGTCATCGTCTTCCAGTCTGCGCAAGACACCGAGCTTGCCCGCTATCACCGTCCAGCATGAACCAACACCGCCGCCGTCCTCGAGCAGCCGCACATCGCAGCACGATCTGCACCAGATCGATGCCACTTCCGAGCGCGAACTCAATTTCCAAGCCATAGACACGGTTATCCCCACTGGGGGCTTCGACGACCTGACTTCACCAACCCAGGTTTCTTTTTCAAAGAGGGGGAGCATGCTGTTAGGCGGCAAGCGGGCGAACAAGATGAGCTTCAATCAGCTCAGTCATGTGGCGGAGGCATCCTCGGAGTCCGACCCACCAGCTCAAACACAATCGGACGAGAAGGAGGAGACGCTCGAAGTAACCAAGGCGCAGGACGCGCCACAGCAGCTCTCAGCACCCGTCACTCCGCGCCGCACCGCGCGTTCACTTTCAGGGAACTCCATGCGGAGGAGGGCAGTCAGCAATCGTATACTGTCTACCGACGAGGCAATGCTGTCGCGGAAAGTCCGGGCCATGTACAAACACGGTAATGAGAGTGCAGCCAACTGGGACGATGTAGAAGAGGAGGACGAGAGTGTGCGGAACGGCTTCGCGGACAGCAGCGTGACTGGAACACCCGCGAATACATCCACTCTATCTGTGACGGTGGGAGACGGCAGCTCTTTGCGCAGCTCAAAACGGACGAGTGTGATCGCGACGGAAAATAAGCGGGATAGCATGATTGTGAGAGAGCCAGCCGAAGTGGCCGGAGGGGTGGAGGATTGGACTGATATTGAGGGTGGTGAGGTGGATCGCTATGGTTTCATTCTGCCCAAGAAAACTACGTCCGGCGGATCTGGGAACGATGGCCCGGATGACGGCCCGGACGAACCTGGTATACAGAGAGTCACAACGTTGTTGAAGCTTGCTTCTGAAGAACCAAGGAGGAGAGGGGGACTTGGGCGCAGCGCATCCAGGGCGCGATCGGGGCGGTCGGCGAATCCTAAGGGGCATGCGCGACGGCAATCGCAAAGATCCTCCCAGGTCCAAGCCTCTCTGTTCTCTAATCGTACTGCACATGCTCGACGTACCCCACAGAAGCCTTTGCGACAAGCTACCAATCGTTTGCCACACAACAGAGACCGTCGTCTGCTTGACGAAGCTAGCGACATGCTCAAGCTGCCCCCGGGACTGGCTGAACTGGCGGAGCAAGCGGAAGATGGGAAGGCAGCTCAGGCGATGAAGGAGAAGGAGATGGAAAGGGAAGAAAAATGGAGAAAGATGGCCAAAGTGGTCAAGGGTGAAACGAAAGGAGGGGGTATGTTGTTCGAGTTCGATGTCCGGGACTCTAAAGTCATCTCTCGCACCTGGAAAGGCATACCAGATCGCTGGCGGGCAACTGCATGGTACTCCTTCTTGGCCGCAAGCGCAAAGGCAGTTAAGGACAGCCCGATGGACGAGGAGCTGGTTGAATCTTTCTATGAACTTCAAGAGGAGAGTTCCGCAGACGACGTTCAGATTGACATGGATGTGCCCAGAACCATCAACAGGCATATCATGTTCCGCAGAAGATATCGGGGCGGGTGAGTACTGCATTGCCTGATACACCTTACTCCCACTAACAGTCGCCAGTCAACGCCTACTTTTCCGGGTCCTTCACGCCATGTCCCTCTACCTGCCTGAGACTGGCTATGTACAAGGAATGGCGCCCCTAGCTGCAACGCTTCTCTGCTACTACGAGGAGGACAAGGCATTCGTGATGCTTGTCCGGTTGTGGATGCACCGAGGCTTGGAGAAGCTGTATGAGAAGGGCTTCACAGGGCTCATGGAGGCCTTGGAAGACTTCGAAAAGAACTGGATGCGCGGAAGAGAGGTAGCGAAAAAACTGGTAAGCCTCCATCAGGCATCTACTGTCGTGCTAAACTGACCGGATCCACGCAGGACGAGCTGGAGGTCTCATCCACTGCCTATGGGACGAGGTGGTACCTCACATTATTCAACTATTCGTTACCGTTTCCCGCCCAACTCCGGGTATGGGACGTGTTCATGCTGCTAGGCGACGCATCTCGCGCGACGTCTCCCTCCACGTTCAGTGGTGATCTGGACGTCCTCCATGCGACATCGGCTGCTTTGATTGATGCAACGAAGGAAATTTTGCTGGATTCCGATTTTGAAAACGCGATGAAGGTGCTGACATCCTGGATTCCAATCAAGGACGAGGAACTCTTGATGAAGGTGGCGAAAGCGGAGTATAAGCTCCGGAAGAAGCGAGGAAATGCAACATGAACGGAGGGCTTCTCTATCGGGCGCTCCGATTAGTGAGGCGAGATGCGCCGCGGAGAGATGCAATCGTAGCCGCAGCCACACCTGCAACCAACCGCGAACGACATTCGAGAGCAGACCTTCTAACGGTTTCTCGAAGGCGTCGACCACGCGTTGCACTGTCGATCTCCTGGGTCAGCTGGCTTGATCTGGGTCGCGCGCAAGCAACGTGGCTCTCCGCGTCCCTCTCCCTTGGCGGACGTTGCCGCCCGGACAGAGTCCCTCACGACATGCGGTTTCCGGTGGACGTGCATCGATATTCTGTTTTCCAGCTTCGCATGGCGATTATTACGATGGACGACCGGCTATTGGGGTTCATACTCACCCTTTTACGACTTCGTACGCGAGTGTTACGACTGGTCGGTCTGGTGATCCTTTTCTCTTTATGGGCTGGTTTTGGGCGGGATGACTGAAAGATACCACAACTTTATTTCCCTTTGTGCCCTCGAGAGGGGTTTTCCTCGTATACCCCGATAGTGGTCCGGAGTACGGCATCACCATCATTCGCTGTAGCTTTTAGCGTCTCCTCGATGGACGGCCCGCTCGCGTGTAGACTAGCTACTCATAATCCGTAATCTGTAATCTCACAAATGACTCGGTCGTTCTGAGCATCCCCACCTACCAGCACACAGCAGTGACAGCATATTGTCTGGTGTCCGCAATGTTGCATCGAGCTATGCATACAGTACCTCGGCCGACCTCTTCACTACCAAATTCCCGGCGACCAGCGCTGCAGGTTTACGCGCATGGCGCAGGGTAGTGGAGTGTTGCATGGGGATTTTCACCTAGGTACAGAATGCCATTGATGCTGGGCCATCCGAGATGTCTCCGTGTAGAAAACGTCCCGAAGGGGGTATGTGTATGAGGATCACGTGGGGCTTCCAGGTACCTTGTTCGAACAGGGAAGGTGCAATTATGGCTGCTCCTTCCTTCTCATAATTTAGGAGTCTACCAAACCAAAACGGCCTTCTCTTCTAAGCTTGTCTCTCCTCATTTCCTCTCCTTTCCTCTCCTTTCCCATCCACTTCTCGTCTCCTTATCTCGACACGAGTACACACCACTCTTTGTTGGAACTTGTAATACAGATCTTCCCGAGCTTCCCCACCACTCTGGCTCTGGGGCGGCCCAACGGTCGCGGATGCGGATCCCTCCTCGCCTCAGCTTGCGTACACTTTAGTCCCTGACGTTGCCATCACACCACAGATCAGCGCTGCGCTCTGGCGATCACCGGCTTCTCGAACATGTCGAGCCGAAAAGCTCGCAGGTGGTGGAGGCGAAAGCGGGGAGAATTACCGGTGCGTGTCCATCACAAAGTCCCGCAGTGAGTTGGATAGGAAAAGAGGAGGTGCAGCCGGTGTGGCTTCGCTGGGGTGTGGCTGTGGTCATATGTGGCGTGTCGACCTTGTTGTTGATGGGATTTCCCGCTTGAGGCGGGACGGGGAAGTGGGCAAAGGCATGGTGTTGAGTCTGGAAGCCTACGCTCGCCCGTCTCGTACCTTTCTCCGTGTGGATCGGTGAATCACTCGGATCACTCGGCCTTTCGAGTCGGGTTGCCGATGGACATTGGAGTTTCGGCCCTGGGGGAGCTGTACTTCTCCTTCGTGCAGTGACGTCTGGGATGCAGGGGAGCTCACTGTGTGCAGGACGTCTGAACGAAAGAACGCACAAGCAAGACTACAGAAGTAAAAGCCTCGTGTCCCACGCGCAGTCATTTCCACATCCGTTTCTGACGGCACATTTGACGCATTTCGACATTCTGAACACCCGGGCACATGGAATGAAAGCGGCAGGCAGCCTCGTCCAGCCGCAAGCGTTCATACTGCGATATAGCCTGGGGCGTTGTTTTTCCAAGGACTTGTCTTTCATCCTCTGCCTTGATTTGGCGTCGGCCTTTTTGCTCTTCTCGGACTTGTGACGGCGTTGATTGGGGAAAAAAGAGCAACAACATCCACGAGGGCTCGATGCAATTCGACGCCCAACATCATCTCGACGGAGTTTCAAGGACATGGGAGACGCGGTTCGCGGGGGTGACCATACCCAATCCGTCAGATATTTCAATTTCTCCATGCTTGGATGCCGATGCAAGTCGCACAGTAGTGAAAAGGCGGGTCCAGATGAGGAAACCTGGCTCCCCAGCAACCGGAACTTCTCGTCGAAATTGGTCGCTGATGTGGCTGCAATCTTGTTTGGACTGGCATGCAAGTTCTGGAGCTGGATCTTGTCCTGTGACCTTCAGCTTCACATCCAGGAACCCGAAAGGATAATTCCGTATTGACGAAGCGATGCCCACGCCAGCACCTCCGATTTCAGACGAGCGTCTAGTCATACACGAACACCCTCAGCTTCTCCAGGCATGTGCTCTTCATCCAACAAGAGCCTGAGACGTCCGCGGGGTATGAAGCTCATCTCTGACCTCAGCGTGCAAGTAGTCTAGTGGGGGAGCGACACCCACACCACTATGCACAGGCCCTGGCGTCTAGATGCACGTCGGAGCTCCCAGCGATCCACTCTGGGACTGATCTGGGGACGGTGGGCGCCACGCCACGAGTTTCAGATAGATCCCTGTTGGAGCGAAACAGGCAAAGTCCATCTCGACACATCTCAGAGCCAGGTGCTCGGTGATTGCGCAACCTTGGAACCCGAGTCCGGCGAGCAGCCCCTCACTTGGGTAACGGGTTAACTGAACACTCCAGCGCCTCTCGGTCTGCCCAGCGGCCTGTTGTCCCGCGCAAACACTGTCCAGCACGGCGACCACACACGTGTGCCCACTCTGGTACAACTCTCCCTTGTTGGCGTCTGTCCAACAAGTCGCGCAAAAGGAAGCGCCAGATGGAGGCCCTTGCCACGAGTAACGGCCGCGTGTATTCCTCAGTGATACTGCTTATCGATTCGTGGAGCGCACGCCCATTCTGTTGATCCCCAGGTTGTGTTCAGGGCTGACAGGTTGTAACAAGGTGTTTGCGTGCCACGGCCGTGCGTGTGTGGACCACGGCGAGACGTGCCGCCGTTGACCAGTTATATCTAGTTATGCTAGTCAGCCAGTCCCAGAGCGCCAGTGACGGCATCTGGAGGGTTGCCCGTTTAGGAACCAGCGTCGTCACAAGTTGCAATTCACAGAGGCTGTTGGACGTGGTGGGCCTTGCTGCCATGGACCTCTGTCCGCTCCCCAGTTTCGTGTTGATACACGGCGGCTCCGCCAGTGTGCAGCGTTCATTTCGCTCAGCTGTTTTTGGGAACGAGGCACCAAAGGTCTGACAGCTGGAAGCACCCTTCATTTCCTTTCACGCAGCCTCGAGCAACCTGGACAATCTCGAAGGAGCAATGCCGCCGTCCGTGCGGCAGGGCGTTAATCTTCCAGAGAATTGCGCTCGCTTGCTCCCGAAGGACGTTTGACCCTGCCTCCTGGTCCTCGGCCACGGTGCTGGTCCTTTACATAATTCCACGAGCCACTAGCCACCGTCTGGCAACAAGCGCCGTGAACGGTTGCGGGAACAACGAAGCCCTGCAGCTGTGCCCTCAGCATCCACCAACAAGTTGTTGCCCCTGGACGATTCGAGCTTTGCATTGCAGCAAATTGTACCGAGGAAGGAATGCAACTTGCTGCTGCTATTATTATGTGACTCCATTTTTCTGCCACGACGACTTGCACGGAAGCCGACCTTTTTATTTTTCTTTAGTGCATCGAATGGAAAGATCGATGGCATAGTGGTGCAACTGCTATCGGAACGATTGGCGGGCTAATGATGGAGTAACGGAGGGCAGCATCAAACTTTTTTTCAACTTGCACACACACAACCAGACACAACCAGAAAGAGACATCAGGCGACTCAGCACTCACTGGAGGCTTGGCTCGCAAAACTTACCGTCTGGTTTCCGTGCTTCAATCTCTGATGTGGGCTGTCTGCTTGGCCGGGGCTGGCGTCGTCGGTGGTCACAAGAAGTGGCGCTGGGACCGAAACCAGACGGGGAATAGAGACGTCAGGCTAGAGCCAGAGTACAAAGCGGCACCCGCCTCTAATCATACACAAGGCAGGACTAGTCGAGGCAGTCTACGAACCGGCGGGCCTCTTTTGCTTCTCATGCATATCCTTGCAATCTCTGCTCACTACCGCCCGCCTTCGCCTTATTATGTACGCCACACCGGCTGGTCCTGGGTTGCGGTTTGCCGCTTCTTTGCTTTGAGAAGTCGGTGGCTCAACTGGCAACTGCAGTCATCCTTGCGGAAGACTAGCCGACTGGCAGCTTCCCTTCTAGTCCAGAGTACAAAACTTTCTCCGCTCCTGTCCCATCCTGACCCTCAACATTCGCCATCCCTCCCAAACGGGCACTCGACCGCCCACAGCCTGGATTGCCCGCGTGGGCCAGCAAACCCAGCACTCCCAGCCAAGATCGTCACCGTCCCTGTAACGGTCTCTCATTACCTCGCCTTTACCCGCGAATCATAGTGGGCCTCCGTGCCTGCCAGGGCATTCCTGTCCCGGTTGGAGGCGAACTGGGCCCATAGGTGGACGTTGCTCAAAGATAGCTCCTCCATATTATTACATATGTACGTCCTTCGTCCCGTTTGGGTGCTGGAAGTCCCCGAGGTCCCTTCCTCACCTTCACTGATGTCCCCTGCTCTCCATTGTCCTTGAACATTCACCCCTCCTCCTACCACCCTTCATGTTGCTTACACTTTCCAAGACGGCGAAGTCTGAATTCGAAAGTAAGACTCATGACTACTCTCCGACCTTCTCTTCTACTTCCTCCGCACGATATTCCCCCCAACTCAAAGGCGGACCTTACTCTTCAGTGCCGGCGGGGGCTTCATCCACCATGGCCGCACCTCTTCGAGGGCTTCCACACCCCTTGACATCACTTCCTGCTCCACCTCAATCCACCTCGACACATCAATTGGGCCCTTTGGGTCCTCCCCCGCCAGCAACACCCCACTGGCAAAGCTCTCAGAATATCGAGGCCAATACCAAGGATTGGTTCCTTGCCAAAGCCGAGGAAGATAAGCGGAAGCAGGAGGAAGAAAAGACGAAGCAAGGAGAATTGAAGCTCGAGCAGCGGAAAATCGAACGATCTATGCTTCAGGAGTCATTGCAAGGCGGCGTTCCACCCCACCTCGTCCCTCTGATATTTGCAGGCATTGGAGGAGGGAATGTGTCAAACTGGACCATGGACCTCATTCAACAGTATGCGGCACAACTACAGGTTAGCCAGCAACAGCAGGCGCAACAGCATGGTCTTTCCAGCGCACAGTCACCCACATCGCGGAGACCCATCGAGAGTGGGACGTACGCCCTCGGGCCTGCATTGCACCAAACGGCAGGTCCCACTTCGAGCTCAGTGCTTCCAGGGCAACCGATTCAAGGCCAACCTCACCAAGGGGTCTTCTCAGCGGCCTATCCAGGCGGCACTGCTTCCCCTGGAACAAGAAGTGGACATCCTCAGGGCCATGGTGTCGCTCCCATGTCCGCCCCGCCGCCGCCCCCTTCGTCACAACTTCCCAGACTCACGACAAATGAGATGTCCATACAGCCACCACCCACGGCACCATCGTCTGTACAACAGGCTCAATCGTCTCAACCACAGCAAGAAGAGTCGTCCCTCTACTTCTACCACTGGGTGCCCCCTTCATCTCAGCAAGAAAAGTCCTCCAGCGCCAATGCGCCTGCAACGCCTTCAGGTAAATACAAAGCCTCAGCTTCGTTCCCGCCCCGTGCACGTGCGGCTACAGATGCGTCTGACAGCCATTACACCAGCTCCCCCAAAAAGCGGAAGGCGGAAGGCGGCCACCAGGCGCCACCAGCTCCAACATCGGCACCCCAAACAAATACTTCACCCTCATACTCGCAGATGTCGTCGTCCTCCACCTCGACACCCCAAAGAGGCCACGCCCGAGGCCATTCTGACGCATCTACACGTGGCGACAGCCTCAGGGGTTCTCTGAACAAACCTGCCGCAGGATACGGGCAGGAGTATGTGGAACGCAGTGGAGCCTACACAAGTGCACCGGAGCAGAAACATCACCGAGGGTCTCATGATGCTGAAAGCCAGTATCATGGGCAACATCATCCATCAAGTGAGCCGCATCGGTACGAACGGCACGAGGATTGGCAGCAAGGACAACAGCACCATCATCATCACCAACGTCCGGGACTACCGTCTCCAACGTCACATCACACCGTACAAGCCCACTCCACCTCGTCTCGACAATCACCCAGTCATAATCAAGAGGCTGTGCTTCCCCCTAAACGAGAAGAGGGGAGGCAGTAGGAGACCTTTCGAGAATTACGGATAGCAGTCGGCACCCTGGTGAATGACAGAGGAAAGAACGGTCCAGGAAGCCGTATATTTGCGCCATTGTCAATGCAGTTCTACTTCCATGGCCAAACAGAGTTTCCGGCGATAGCGTCCAGCGTGAGTGTCTATGATTGATGTTCCACGTCTCCGCCATATAGCATCGTGGCGACATCCCGATGCACCTTCTAGCGCAGACTCGAAAAGCAGAACCCGACCAGAACAATATCGGCGAAAAAGCGTTTGGAAGTTGCCTGGCGCATAGCCCCCAGAGCATGCCCGATGTTGGCTCTTGTCGCATATTTCAGAAGCAAATTTTCCGAAGGCAAAAGTCCTCCCAATGAGCTTGTTTCAGATTGTCGAATTTCACCATTTTCGGCTCGACTTTTTCCTTCATGAAATGTCTCCGGTTGGGAGCATTTACTACAGAACGATTGGCATGGTATTATCGGAGACACCAGGGTCGGGCGCGTACAATTGCGGGCATTGCAACCGAGATGAAGTCCACGACAAGAAAAGCTTTTGACTCTAACCACATTACCGGCATACTGCGGATAACTTGCGACGTCACGGCCCGCGAACCCCACTCGCGACCCTTCAATATCATCACCGCATCGGTCAACCTCGTCCCAGATTTGCGACTTTTCAAGTCTGCTTCAGTGCACCATCATCGCCAAATATTGCCTATTTTGCAATATCAAGCTAAGAAGGCGGATCTGGGACATCTTCGCCTTCAATTTTGCGATGCCATGTCTACTCTTCGACCTCATCTTGGCGCATTTGCAAGCTTGCTTTACCCAAAATACGATCGCGTTGTCCCACTATTGGAGGGTATACATAGCAATGTCGCCTCAGTCGCTCTCGCCTTCGCTATTCGTCGTGGTCCCGCTCGAAGATGACTATTTTCATATGCAGCTAAAGTGCAGCTTCGTCAGCTGAAGAGGTCTTCTCCATCAATCTGACTGCTCGGTCCTGAAACGGCAGGGATTTCAGGGCGACGGCCCGGCTTACGCGATATGGGAGGTCGAATTAAATCTCACGCTCATCGACGCATGCGCTCTCCCGATGGGGAAATCAGATGCTCCAAATTGGGAATACCCTCATCTTGGGTTCATCAATCCTCTGTCTCAGGTTCCAACCTCCAAAGACGCCTCTCGGTTATCGCCTCTTATCAGCTCGATGGCCCGCCTTCTTCTTTATTACTGTATTAATATAGCCTAAGGTGGCGATACTGCGACCAGTGGGCGTGCGCCCATCGTTTCTGAACCGACATCAGCTTCATCAACCGGACAATCGCGATTACAACTCGGTGCCACGTTTGGATACTGGTCCACTGACATGGTATTGCGTCAAGACTTGAGGGATGCGGTCATCTTCACCGCATCCCTGTGCTGCTTCCCGTCTCTTGCATTTAGTCCCCGCGCCCTCTGTCATGGTCGATCCGAAATCTGCCATCCTTGGTGTTGTTCCTGTCTGCTGCAATGAAACCTGGCTGTTCAACTCCCATTGTCATCTAGTGCATCGGTACGTTAGGTGCATGTCATTGGCCTGACGGCATGTCGCCTCCGTGGAGCCTGCTTTCGAGGCCTTTTGGGTCTTCGCTGCTTCACCATTTATTTACTCACTATATCCCTGTTGGCTTCAATTTGACCATATACCCTTTTCTTATTTCTTGATCTTTGATTTCTTTTCTCATTTTGAGCCCCGTTCAGAGCGCCTGCTTGGAGCATGCACGCTTCTTGTATATCTACTGATTCTGGATGGGATCCGCTTTTGCGGCAATTGACCGGCACAGGCTCGAGTGACGGACGCGCGCTGGAGAGATGCATCATGGCAGGGTTTGCATGCTAGTTGTTGGGGCACTAGCTGCAGGCGATTTTCTCCATCTGAAGATGGTAAAGCATAGAAATATTTGTATAATACGTATTTGGTATGCCTCGAATATATTCTATGGTACGTTGCAGGTCCCAGGCGCTATTGCGAGGGCTGGGGCACATTTTGGAATCTGAGAATTGTCTTGAAGAATATTGGGGCTTTCTAGAGTGTGAAATTTTATGTACTGTACTGGTAGCGGTACGTTCATCTCGCATCCCTGGGCCCGCGACACTTTGGAGGATATAACTTCGAAGTTTGATATATGCGCCACATCGCACCGCCACTTTGCGTGCCCCGCGCTTGTCCTGTTGAGCGAGCCCAGCGGGCGGACGCGGACCCCGCGATTGCCTAACCTCACCTCGCCTGTAGCTTGCCTATGCCTGCTTGCTAATACGACCAACGCCAAACGATCTCTCGCAGCCTGCCTAAGCGACGATCCTGATTTCTTCTTCACCTGCCTCCTCTTCTCCACGCGGTCGATCGGGCACTATCGAATTCCACCATTCCGTTCGGTTTAACGTTCCACGGAGCGGGCTACGGAGACGGAGACATCGAGAAGATAAACATACGCTTCCTTCCCACCAGCGAACGGCGGACAGAACGAACATCTTTTTTATACGGCTAGGATACGGAATACAAAGCAAAGGAGCAGGCAAAGCAAGAAGACAAGGAACGCCGCGAAAAGAAGAAAAGGAAGAAGGAAGCAAGAATAGACGAGCACGGAGAGAAGAGTTTCTCTGTTTCTAAGGACCGGGTTATACGGATCACGGGCGAAGATGCAGATCAAGTATGTGTATTTTCCTCGTGCCAACGGCGCTACCAGCCGGAGACCGAAAGACGGGGAGAAAGACTACTGCGTCGCCCACGTCGGAGAGAATCGCGCGATGGAGTGCTGACGAGGATGTGCTAGGGTACGCACGCTCACGGGCAAGGAGATCGAGTTGGATATCGAGCCGGATTATAAGGTACGTTTTGCTTGATTATTCCTTCTCCGCCTTGTTGCATACACCGGGAGTGAGAAGACGTCTTGGTGTATGGAGGGGAAGAGGATACGTCTTGATGTATGGATGATACGAGCTAACACTCGCTCTGCACAGGTGTCTCGGATAAAAGAGCGCGTCGAGGAGAAGGAGGGGATCCCGCCGGCGCAGCAGCGTCTCATTTTCGGTGGGAAGCAGATGTACGTTGTCCGGATTCCAATGATTTGAGTCTTCATGCTACCCTGTCTTCTCTTTTCCCTTTTTACCTGTTCCGCGTATTCCCTTCTTTCCCTTGACTTTGACAACTTCCCTTTATACAACAGAGACGGCGGGAGAAAGATGATGATGGCGCTAATGTGCTGTGCAGGAATGACGACAAGACTGCCGCCGAGTACAATCTCGAGGGCGGAGCGACGCTGCATCTGGTGCTTGCGCTGCGTGGTGGATGGTAAGCGGTGAACCCGCTCTTTCTCGGGTGCTGAGTGCTGGGACGGCATGGTGATGTAAAGGGGTGGTGGAGCGTGGATGCCAATGATGGATCCGCAGGGTGGCAGTGGTTGCATTTCATAGAAGAAGTGAGCGAGGGGATGGGGGAATAGCGAGTTTTAAGCGATTATTCCATTTAAGAGATCGTTTACAGTCTAAACGAACCTTGAACCGTTTGCCTAATTCCCGTGAAGTCAGCCAGACCAGTATAGCAGGCGAGCTATGTTCTGATGAGGATGAAACCGCCGTATATATTCTCCAAAGGAACGTCACCTTTGTGGCAAACTTCTCCGCTTTCCTGGTACTGTCATTTGAGAAGGAACTTGTTCTTGATTCCAATTTTATATCTCATACGTACAGTTCCAGAATTGTGTCTGACCGGGTGTGGCATCAGGGCAAGAAATTGAACTTATGATAGAATCCCTTAAGATTTTGGTATATTCCAGAATCCATAACGGCACACTCTATGTCCATCATGGGGGCAAGGAGTCGCAAATGCGGATAGCCGACCCTAATACTACTGATACATCAGAACGCCCACGCTATGCCAAAGTCAAATCAACGAGTACAGAACAGAAATACCTGCTAACTTCCCGTCTCCTCCCTCCGACCGCGGCACAAAACCTCGACACCAATGCCATACACCGGGATCGACGATCTAAATGTATGAAAAGCGGCTGTGGACGCAAGCGGTGGGGAGGATGGCCTTTTCGGACGAGACCCGCAAGCATCCCTCCTAAGCAGCAAGACTTAGCAAATCAAGTCTCGTCCATAGTCTCCACGAGTCCTTCTTCGTCCTCCTCTTCCTCGCCTTCCTCCACAGACGAGTCGTCGCCCTTGTCTGCCATTGGCGTATCACCGCCACCACCGGAAACGCCAGGGGAAGGAGCTGCGCTCCCACCGTGCGATTGCGAGAACGAGTGCAACCTATCTCGCGGCGGCCGCAACGACTGCGACTGCTCTCTCGTCTGGGAAGCCTCCTCTCCATGCATCGGCGTCCCCGCACCGGTCTCCAACCTGGGCGTCCCAATCTGGCTCCCCACGCCTCTCGACGCGGTCCCCTCGCCATGCGCCCCTTCCTCCCCCTCATCCCCTTCCTTCATCATCCCCTCCTTCCGCTCCGCCTCCTCCTTCTCATCCTTAATCATCCTCAACATCTCCTTGACCTCCTCCTCGATCCGCCCAAACTGCACCCTCCGCTCCATCCACGTCCGCTTGCTCCCCTCCACCTCAGCCTCCAGCTCGCGAATCTCCTCGTCCAGCTTCGCGTGCGCGACCGCCTGGTCCTCGCGCGACTTCTGCGACCCCGTTCTCGAGAAGATGTCCTGCGCCAGGTCGTCCCAGGCCTTGCGCGTCGCGAGCGCGGCGCGCGCTGCGTCGAGCTCCGTCCGCAGCGTCTCGATGTGCGAGCGCACGGCGGACTGTTTCGACGTGATGGCCTCCTTCTCGACGGCGTAGCGCTCGCGCTCGGCGGCGTTGCTCTTGGTCGTGAGTTCCATTCTCAGGACGGCGTAGTCGAGCAATTCCATCTCGTTCATGAGGTCGTGCTGCCATGTTTTTATGGCGGCGATCTGTTCTTCGTTTTTGGCTTCGCGGTCGGCGGCTTCGTTGTCGGCGGCGGAGGCGTCGGGTGGTGGGGAGGGGAGCTGGACGGGCCGGTGGGAGGAGAAGTGCGAGGTTTTTAGGCGGGTGGAGATACGGGTGAAGGGGCGGGATTCGATGGTTATGAGGCGGGAGATGTTGTGGAGGGCTTCTGTGGAAGGGATTAGTATGGATGAGTGCTCAGGCGGAGAGGGAGGCGTACCTTCTTCCTCGCGGGGAAGGAGTCCCCAGCCTGGCGCGGACATTGTGATATTGGCGCAATGAAAGGATCGTCGATAGTAGGAAGTGGTGGGAGATTGAAGGATTAAGTGACTATCAATCGATCGGACGCGGTTGTCGTCGCTTTCGGAGCTCACCAAAGGATGGTGTCCACCGCGGAGTTTGGCTGCCAAGCTATTAGCGTCCCTGCCCCCACGACCATCCTCCGACTGACAGGGGTCACGTTCAACGTCACTTCACCGTTCCTTTGTCCATTTCTCACGTTCACATTCACGCATAGAGTCACGTTGGTCTCGACACGCAGTTTGACAACCTTTTATATCTGTATCTTCCTCTACTCTTTAGATTCTGCAGTTTTGTGCCATTCAACCACACGCAAGACCAAGATTCGCTATATCGCTGCCTCACCTACTATCAAATGCGACCTGTTAGATCCACAACGACACAAACGGTTTTTGGCCGCCGGTGAAGTGAAGGTAGACGAGACGAGTGAAGGTGCAGCCTATTCAGGGGTCGGCTCCTATTATACCTGAATCCTATTGTGTCGGCGTCTATTGTGCTCCTCACCATATATACCTTCATCGGCTCCGCGCTCCTCCTCCGTTCTTCCACCTCATTTCGTTCGACTTTGATAACCGGAAAACCTACTTGTTTACGACTGTTCGAAGACTTCCCTGGACCCTTTCGACGCAGCTACAGATCATCCTAGACTTCTGCCTAGTGCATTGAGCCGCTTTCCCACTTCGCCTAAGATATATATCGCAAGGCTACTTTTCTCCCACCTGTGCTCAACCAGCAGGTACTCGAAATAGACATCGCATACCGCACACGCGACCTCCAAGAGTATACGCTGAGCACGGAATTCTTTCGCAACACACCTACTGGTTTATACTATCCCGTCTATATCCGTCATCACCATGCCTGCCCCATCCCTCTACAGCCTGGCCAAGTCCCGCGCCATCGCCTGCATCGACTCCATTGACGACGTCGGCGACCTCCCCTACGCCTTCGTCGAGCCCATCATCCGACACATCCGTTCCCCCGACCAGCTCAAGGCCCTCGAGGACAACTGCCCGCAGCTCCAAGGCCAGACCGGCGAGCTCTGGCTCCGCTTCATCAAGCGCGACATTCCCAGCTGGGAATTCAGGAAACATGAGCCGAAAGACCCCAAGAACTGGCACAAGGCGTATGCGAAGCTCAAGCGCGATGCGGAGAGAGAGAAGGCAGCACAGGAGGAGAAGCTTAAGGAGCAGATGAAGAAGTTGACCGACGAGAAGAACAAGTCGACCCTTATCATTGAGCCGGGAAGCCGCTTGTCTAGGATGGTCCCCAAGCCGAAGCGATCATGGTACTCTGGAGGAGGGAGTTCGGGAGGACAGCCCGGTCCCAGGTCCACGGGCCGTGAGGCTCTGGACAAGTTCAAGAAGGGCCTCTTCAAGGACAAGAACGCGAGCATGGCCCGGAACCCAAGACCGCTGCTTGCAACCCAGGAGCTGGGCAAGGTGCAGAAGGCTCCAGAGAGGCTGCTGCGCCTGAACGAAGCAGCCAAGATCGACAAAGCGGTGTTGGACAGAGCTGCGGGAAGAGCGCCGAGTGCCTCTACGACTACGGCTACCACGGCTACGACTACCCCGACTGCTGGAGCTTCGGCTCAACGTCCCCGTCTCCCGGAGGGACAGCGCTTCTCGGCGCCCAAGATCAAGTTGAAGGCTGCTCACTCGGTACCGTCTACTACTGCTCCTCCTGCTGCTGTTGTTTCTCATGCTAATGCTGATGTCACCGCTCAGGCCTCTGCTGCTGTGCAGAAGAGGAAGAGAGAGGAACCGAGTGTGTTCATGCAGACGAAGAGGCGCAAGGTCTAATGGACTAGTGTTCCGGAACTTTCATCGCTTCAGGTCGGGATACGAAGGACGGGGTTTGGGCTCTGAATAGCCCAGTGGCGGATAGGTCATGGCGGTACAGCATACGGAGTTATCTGTTCTGAGCAAGGGGCGTTTAGGATGGGCTGGAAATTAGATACCATGGAGGCTCTGTTTTCTTTATTTCATGACGGATCTTTATTCTGCATGGCTGGAAATGCGAGGTTATCATGGGGAAGGGGGGAACATGCGTTCTAGCATGATGTCAGCGTCATAGCATCATACGAGGTTTATTCTACCGATTTCCACCAGTGCTCATACCGCTATATCTACCTCATGTGAAAGGAGAAGCATCACATCAGTTCCTAAACGCCACAGCATCAAGCTGTGAATCCATCATATATATCATTTCCCAGCCCAAACCATCCTCATTGCCCATATCCTTCCACCACTACCTAAACACCACCACCAACAACCCTCCTGACAACCCTCCTGCCGCCCTCTCCACTAACCACCACCGTACCCTCCACCTCCGCCATCCTAACCGCCTCCACGACATCCCCCTGCTCCACCTCCGCCGCACTCTCCCTAACCCTCCTAACAATCTCACTCATCCTCACACCCACATTCCCCTGCCCCGCCATCTCATCCAAAATATCCAACACTCCCCTCTTCAAATCCTCCCTCCTCCTCCGGTCCCCACCGCTCATCCCCTCCGTCAAAAGCCCCATGTCGATCCGCCCCGTCCTGGGATCCGTAGCCGCCTGCTTGAGCGCCGACTTGATCAAGCGGACCGCCTCCTCGACATCGTCGCGCGTCACGACGTCGCTGAGCCGCATCTTCGCATGCGCCTCCGACAGCCGGATCATGCTCTCCAGCTGCCTCGTTGTGGCGGTGATTCTGCGCTCCTGGTCGCGCACGCTGGCTCCCAGCGCGCGCATCGCCACGTACGCCTCCACCAGCGCCTTCTGCGCCTCGCCGCTGATCTTGGGGTGGATGTTCGCCCGCGCGTACGAGATGTAGCTCGTCAGGAACTCGATGGGGAGGACCTCGCTGCGCGAGGCGTTGGCGGGCGTGTCCTCGAGGTACATGCCTACGAGGTGGCGCGCCAAGCGGCGATCGTTCATCTCGTCGACGCGGTCCAGGACGAGGTAGACGAGGTCGAATCGCGACAGGAGGGTTGGGGGGAGGTCGATGTTCTGCGGGACGCTGAGGTCCGGGTTGTATTTGGAGCCGATGGGGTTGGCGGAGGCGAGGATGGAGGTGCGGGCGTTCAGGGTGGTGATGATGCCTGCTTTGGCGATGGAGACGGTCTGTTGCTCCATGACTTCGTGGAGGACGGAGCGGGTCGCCTCGCTCATCTTGTCGAATTCGTCGATGCAGCAGACACCGCCGTCCGAGAGGACCAGGGCGCCGGATTCGAGCACCAGTTGCCGGGTTTCGGGGTCGCGGGTTACGTACGCTGTGAGGCCTACGGCTGAGGAGCCTTTACCGGAGGTGTAGACACCGCGGGGAGCGATGCGGTGGACGTACTGTAGGAGTTGGGATTTCGAGGTCGAGGGATCACCGCAGAGGAGCACGTTGATGTCGCCTCTGTAGCGGGGGGAACCTCCCTTCTCAAAGGTTTTGTTCGTGCCACCAAAGAGCTGCAGAAGGATCCCCTTCTTCACGTCGTCCATTTCGTAGATACTCGGGGCAAGAGAGCGGGACAGCAAGTCATAGAGATCTGGGCGAGCAGCAGTTTCTTTGATCTTAGCTTCTTCCTCCTCGCTGACTTTGCGCGTCTCTTCGATGTCGCCGGCGGCATGGGCGGCAAGCTCTTCTTCAATGGTCGAGGGGTCGATGCCCATGCGCTTCTTGTCGACTTTTTGTATATGCAGGGCGTCGACGTAAGTTTTGAAGATGTTCTTGACGGAGCGTTGGCGCGGGTTGATGCGGACTTGGTTGCATTTGAAGATGCCGGTGATTTCGACACGGTCACCGGCTTTGCAGACGTCGACGAGTTCGTCGTAGGCACAGATGGAGACGGAGTGGGGAGTTTGACCGTCCGGGATGCTGTCCGGCGTCTCCTGCAGTTTGATGACCTGCTTGTCCGCGAAGCCGGAGCGGTTGTGCACGATTTGCATCGAGTTCGCAGATTCGCAGACGGCACGGGGGCAGCGGACGGGCTCGGTGATCTTGCCGCGGTCGATGTCGACTTTGACTGTGTGGTTGCAGACTGAGCACTTGAAGAAGGCTGTCCAAATCAGTAAAGCCGTAGAGACTAGAGCAAAGATTGTACTCACCATCCTTCATGTCTGGAATAATCGGCGTCGTGCGAATCACCAACCCCTTGACACTCACGAGCTTATCCATATCCGCCGGATTCAGGTCTCGCAGATTCACTGTCCTATCCAGCCCAAACGGCCTCACCCTATACGTCTTCTGGTCCACCTCCTTCACCAGATCTGGGAACTCAGGCGCCGCAGCAGGGCTGGGTGCGCCAGGCGTTGGAGCGTCCGAACTCAGACCCGGAGTCAGCGAACCATCTCTCCCCTGCGGCCCACGCTGAGCCTGCGAATGCTGCAACCTCAGCTCCGCCATGCGTTTCTCCGCAAGTTCAATCATGACATCCTTGATCGCCACATCCATCAGCGGAATGATCTCACTGGGGAAAGCCTGCAGCTGATGCCACAACTTCCTCGTACCCGGGTACGCCTTCAGGTTCCTCGCATCCAGATTCAGGGGAGTGACGCCGAGCTCCAGCATCGTCTTCATCATATCCACATACTCCCTCGCTGATCCAGGATGATCCGGCGGCAGGTTCACTCCCTCCTCCAGCTCCCCATCCTGGATCATGCGATATTTCTTCTGGAAATTCAGCAGAAAATCCTTCATCGCGCTCAGCGTATCCGCCAACGCGACATTCGTGCCCCAGATCACGGTCGAGGAATTCCCGCCCAGGGCATCTGCGTCCGAGGTGTCTGGGTTGAGGTTCGAAAAGGTCGCCGCGTCGGAGGCATCGTGGACAGCGACGCCATTCTCGTCGACGAAGAGGCGCCGCCGGCGGGTTGCGGTGCTGGAAGTGAAGACGTCGGAGTTGATGTCACTGCGGCGGTTGCGGGCTGCAGCGTCCGAAGGGCCGCGGACAAAGAGCGCGCTGCTGCTGCTTCCGGGGATGTTGGTGGGTGTGCGGGCGGAGCGGCCGGGGGAGCTGGATTCGTAGCGGATGGGGGAGGATTCTGTCAATGGTCAACACACGTCCCTATCAGCAAATCTGCAGTCTTCATGTACCTCCAATGCCCATCCCACTCGCCCTAGGCGTCCTGTCCCCATCCGTGCTGGGGCCATTATTCATCCCCCCTGAGGGGCCATTTGTTGGCGAAAAAAACAGCGGCGATTGCGTGGAGGCACCGGCAGCCTGGAGTCTAGTATTCCTCGGCGTAGCCTGCGAGCTCCTCTGCTCGGCCTGCGACGCCTCGGAAAAGAGCTGCTCGTCCGGCCCACCAGGAGCAGGACTGCTGGACGGGATGTGCGAATTCCTGGTTGATCGGGCGCTTCTGCGCGGGGTCGCCGAGGCGGTGCTGCGCTGGGAGCGACGCTGTGCTGGCGACGACATGATTGCGGCGTCGAACACAGGCGAACAGTTGGAAACGACAAAGCGGTGGGGTATATGAGAGAGGAAAGTGTGTTTTGCTTTGCTGAAGAAGTGCATAGATTGCCAGCGACTAGTCGTCCAGGGGACGCGAAACGCGAAAACCGGACGCGGTGGTCCGAGCTCACCTGGGCTATGCCGGATCTGGGTCTAATTGATCTTTGGCGTGTTTGCGCTTATCGATAGCGACGAGCCCCTCATCAAACATCATAGAGAAAGTTGCCAGCGGGGTTGCGGAGAGTGGGCGAGTGATACATGCAATACAATAATCATTCGAACCTAAATTCCACCTGTCCGATATCTTGACCCTGGTTATACTGGAGCTAATTCCAAGATGGCACCCTCCAAACTCACCATAGCCACCTCCTCGCTCCGCCGTCTCATCAAGGAAGAAGCTTCCTACCACAAGGAGCTCTCGCAGCAGGAAGCCCGCATCAAGAAGCTCGAGGAGAACCCCGAGGGCGACGAGAATGCCGAGTTCCAGCTCAGGCAGGAGGTGTGTAATCATCATTATTAGTCTCTAGTTTTTGTTTTCCCAGTTTGTGTTTGGGTTTCCACCTATAGTCAGGTTGCTCTCTTAATTCTTTCCATCGTAACGTGCAATTCTTTCTGTATATCCGTTTTACGATTTTCGACCTCCATATACTTCCTCCCAATGTACCTCCTCTGCAAAAACCGCGTTTCTAACCATACACCCCCACGGCCACAGCGTCAAGGCGTCGAAGAAACAAAAAGGGTGCTCCCCACCGTGCGAGCGAAGATTGCGGAGGCCCTGACGGAGCTCGAGGCATTGCTCGTAAGTCCATGCCCGCCGCTAACATGCAATATGGGGAGAAGAGAAGGGCTAACGGGCCTCGCAGGAGACGAACAAGCTCGAAGGGGGAGAAGCGCCGACGGAAGAAGTGACCAAGGCGAAGGAGGCGATTGCCGAGGGGAGGAAGGCCATGAGGGAGATTTCGTAATCCTGGGGTAGGGGAAGGAGATGTGGATAGTCGAGAGTGAGGAAAAGCTGCCTTGTGTTATGGCGCCGGGCCGTTTCTCACGGGAGCAGGGGATCGACGCAGAGTGAGAGAGAAAAAAACATTATTCATTTCCCGTTCTTGTTGCTGTTGGCCTGCAACACTAAAACTGCGAATTAATCCATTTACACCAACGAAGAACATAGCAAGGGGAATCTCGAAATGAAAAATCGTAAAATGCAACGCCAAGATGCAGGGAATATCAGTCCATCAATGTCACGCTCTCTTCCCCGCCACACCCTCCATCCAATCCACAAGCCCATGATCAGCATTGGCCCAATACTCCCTCGTCCGCCTGTACAACTCCATCCTCTCCGCCAAGCTCCCCACCGCGAGGATCTCCTTGAACCCCAGCGGCCGCTCCCGGGGCGCAACGTCCGAGAAATCGATGGCGGTGCCGGAATCCGCGCGCTTGGGTCTGGTTCTGGGTCCGGGCACGGTATCCGCGGTTCTTCGGTTCGGATGGAGTGTTGGCGGCATTGTGTGGGCTTTGGGACGATTCGCTAGTAAATCTTTAACTTCCGGAAGCTGTGGCGGTCTCTCTGATGCGCGGGAGGATGTGGCGGGAGCGAATTTCTGCTCCGTGGGCTTCTTCGCCAGGTCCTTATCGCCATCCATTGGGGTTCGTGGAAGACGTTTGCTCTCCATACTCGTACTCGTACTCCTCCTCTGCTGCACATTCTCCTTCACCCTTTCCTCCATTCCCCTAACCAACCCCTTTGATTCCAATTCCCGCTCCGTGGTGTCCTTCGGGAGGCCTTTTTCGCCATTCGCCGGGATTCGCGGGAGCCGTTTGCTCTCCATACTCGTGCCCCTACTCCGCTGTACATTCTCCTTTCCCTTCTCCTTTTCATTCAAGGGCTCCTTTGCCCTCGCCACCCCCGTCCAGTCCGGAACCGGGCCTGACGGTGCGACTGCGGATTCTGGAAATGTGCGTGTCCTGCCCATTACATCCCCCCTCTCGTTCTCTTTCTCTTCCCTTTCCCTTCTTCCTCCAGCCCCGGCTCGAGACCCAGACTCCCTCTCCCTCTCCCTCTCCCTCTCCTTCTTCTTCTCCCTCTCCCTAGCCCCTCCCCTCCCCCTCTCCCTCAACCCACCCACCGACAACGACCCCCTGACCCTCAAACTCGGCCTCCTCCACCCCGACCCCAGGCCCAACCCCTCCGCAATCGAATGCGCTCGTCTCGGCACCTGCGTCGCGGCACCGATATTGAGATGCGTGGGAATCTCGTCCGGCTCCAGCGGCGTTTGTCTCTGCTTCTGTCTCTGTTTCTGATCCGGGTTTGGTTGTGGCTGTGCCGGGGAGGAAGACGTAGGAGGGAACGTCTTGTCCCAGTCCGGCATGGGCACGGCTTTCAGCGTCGACACGCCTGGGATGGTGACGCCGGAGACGTGGCGGGCGTCGAAGGGGCGGGAGATGGTGAGGGGGCGGGCGGGTGGCATGTTGGTTATTGTGCTGGGTGCTGTGTATATATGCGTGTGGAGCAGTCGCGGATGATGGGTGTTGTATGTAGGTTTTACGGATTATTATTGTAGTGGTGTGTCCTTGCCAGGCAGGAGAATGCTACTGGAGGTGTGTCTAGTTCCGAATTGGTGTGGTGGACTTGGTGGCGATGACTGAATCGGGGAAAAAAGAGAAGAAGCGAAGGTATGCTGCCGCGCGAGATGCGACTACTCCGAAACGGGCACACAAAACGAATGTCGAAGAGAACGAATGAAAAGAAAAATTATACAGAAAATGAGAGTCAACACCTCAAACCCCGAGGCTCACGATGCATATGTACAATCAGAAGTCCCAAGAGCAGCCGATGGCATGTGCGATGCGGCTCCTTCCCCCTCCGACGGCAGTTCCCAATCCAAGATGCTGTCCAGGTGGGCTGTGCTGGGCTGGGCAGCTGCACGGTACGGTAGTTGCCAAACCCGTTCGTTTTGCGTTTGGATTGGCACAATGCCTTGTCTCCTTTGCCCTCCTATTATTACCTTCGGGCCTTCGCCTTCGCTTTTGCCTAGGTAGGGACACTACTTATTGCCTGGGTATACCGATGTCTGCCTGAACGACAGCACCAAGGTACTTCTCATTTTATTATTATTATTACCCACTGCCGCCGTCTGGACAGAACCTCGTGATCCCGTCCGAGACACGAGTTGTCGTGCCCCCTCCATACCTACCCATCGCCGGCTCTAAATTCACACCTACCAGATGATATGACCAAGCTTCAAAAAAGGCTGTACCTACGTGTACTTGGCGAACCGGTGTTTATACCCAAGGACCGCACGAACGCTCATCTTGCGCAAAGACGCCAGCTCGGAGCTTGCCACTGCTCCGGTGATTGCATCCAGACAACTTGGCAAGGCGAGGTCAGGCAGATGCGGATCCACACGCCGCCTGAAGCTTAGGCTTCCTCTCCTGCTCATTTAAAAATCTCCGGGCCAGTCGTGAGCCGGGATGCAGGTCCGAGGGACGCGGAAGCATGCATGCATGCATCTATGCACGAACGCATTGTCCTTCTGGAAGCATTTCCCGGTGCTTGGTCGTCCTGGACGAGAAAAAATGAGGAAGATTGCCCCATGCAAGCACCGCGAGCGCTGCTGGGATCCAAGAATAACCGTCTCGTACAAGCAACATGACGCCCATCACAGCTCCGCGTCATCATTCCCAACAACAGCAGCAGCAGGGAAATTCGAACGCTTGATGAGACGTCCCCGCAGCAAGAACTCGAGTCAAGCCTCAATTACGCCACCGCCTCCGCTGCCGCCGCCGCCGCTGCACCACCATTATTCTCCTGGAACCGGTGTTGAACTGGTGTGGATGTGGGAAGCCTACGTACAGCTGCAGGAGGTACTCCGTCTCGCTCTAGGGAAGCGAGCGGCTAGCGGATAGCCGCTAGCCTCCTACTGTGTATTCAGTGCGGAGTCGTGGTACCGTCGCAGGTAATAGCACGCCGCGCTATAGGCCCCGTAATCAAACCTCAAACCGCAAACCTGATGTTCCAGTCCAGAATATGCAGGGCACAAGACGAGAAGGCACAAAGCGGTTTGAAGTATGACGGGCATCGTCACGGTCACGCACGAGGGAGAGACCAGCGTCATCTCATCTCGTGCGGAGGGAATTTCCATGATTCCCTGAGAGCGGGAGAACCTCGACGGCATGGAGGCAGTTTTATCAGAACCCGCGACGCGTTTCGGTGGGTCTCTTGATTATTTGCATTTGCATTCGCATTCGCACCCGCGAAGCTTCTTCCATAGATCGCACATCGCTCCACACCACACAGTCTTCCCCTCCTCCCCCCATCTCCCCGTCTCCAAGAACAGTAGAAGAACAAAAAGAAAAAGCTTAACGCACGACTCGGCCAGGGGCCCCGATGCTTGACTCGTCGATCCCCATCGCCAGACCCAACGCACCCGCCGTCGTCGCGTCGCACGTTCGACGATGCTAACCGGTGTCGTGGGCGCGACGGGCGATGAGGCAGATGGTGTTTTCGAAGTCGTCGCAGGAAGGTTCGGTGCGGGAAGCTTGGCGGGGAGCCGGCGAATCAGCGCGCGGGGGATAAGCGTGGTGGCGACGGATTGGGTTAGCGGGGTTTTTTCGCGGGTGGGTCTCGACGACGTCGTGGTAGGGGGTGCATTTGTGTTGGAAATGGGCGAAGGAGGAGGGGGTCATGCGGCGGGCGCGGGTTTCCAGGAGGTGCTGTGTCCAGGTGGTGCGTGTCGGTCGGTGCGGGCTGCGAGCCCCGAGAAGACGGGACGGGCGATTGCGATTCGAGTAAGTCTTTGTTGGCGGAGTTGGGGAGTGTCGTTATGGGGGGTGGTATATAAGATGCGAGTCTTGGTACGCTGGGGGTTCTTTCCACAAGGTCCATCTTCGTCCACTCTCAAGTCTTTCGCTTTCGTTGTCACCGTCGTTTGACGTTTTTCCCTTTCCATTCCTTTCGACTATCGTTCCTGGAGAAACGATCTTGGCCGGTCCCTTTTTTTTATACAAAACCAACAGTTTTATCTCAGCACTTCTCTTCTTCCGCTCCTTTCTTCTCAACTTAACGGGAAAAAACCAAAACCAAAACCGAAACCAACACCAAGATGAAGCAACAACTCCTCCTCGCCCTCCCCCTCCTCGGCGCCGTGTCCGCCATGCCGACCGCGCCCATGATCTCCAAGCGCGCCGTCCCCAGGGAGCACGCGCACGAGGACATCCTCCGCAAAGTCGACACCCTGCTGGCCCTCAACAACCCAGACAAGATCCAGGCGTCCGTCTTCGGCCTTCTCGGGGCCGCCGCCGGCATCAAGGGCGCGGGCAACATCAAGGACGCCGACTGCCTGCAGCAAGCGACGGCGGACCAGGCCTTCACCAACGCCAAGGCCGCCGGCAACATCGACGGCATGACGGACGCGCTCATCTTCCGCGCGCTGGAGCGCAACACGGGCAGCGTGGGCCTCAAGTCCGTCCCCTGCGTCTCCATCAAGGCGAAGAACCCGGAGATCGCGGCCCTGCAGCAGCACCAGGACGCGGCTGCCACGGGCGCGCAGGCGCTCAACAAGCAGATTGCCGCCGAGCTGGCGCGCCAGATTGCGTCCATCGGGGGGGATCCCACGCGGGCGAACGAGGCGAGCACGTTTGCGCCCGGGCAGATTGGGGATCCGACTGCGAATGGTGGGGGGTGCGATGATGCGAATGATGCGAATGGGTGCATCAATACGCTCGGGCTGAGGGTGGATGACCTGAGTGCTGCGGAGATCCAGGCGGCGGTCCAGGGGGTGACTCCTGGTGCTGGTGCTGCTGCCGGTGCTGGAGCCGCTGCTGGTGCGGGTGCTGCTGCTGGTGCTGGCAACGTTGTGGCCGGTAACAACGCGAACAACGGCACCGCAAAGGCGTGCAAGGTCAAGAACAAGAATGCCAACGCCGATGCCGCTGCGGGTGGGAATGCCAATGCCAATGGGAAGGGCAAGGCGAAGGGCAAGGCCAAGGGTAAGGGAAAGGCGAAGGGAAAGGGCAAGAATAAGAATGCCAACAACAACAACGCTGCTCAGGGGCAGAACAAGGCCGTCAACAACAACGCTGGCAATGCTGCTGCCGGTAACGCTGCCGCTGGTAATGCTGCCGCTGGTAACGCTGCTGCTGGAAATGCCGCCAACGCTGGAAACGCTGCTGCTGGTAACAACGCTGCTGCTGGTAACAACGCCGCCGCCGGTAACGCCGCCGCCACAGGCTCGCTCGCGAACTGCAACGCAGCCATCAAGTTCGGCACGCCCAGCGACGGGCGCCAACAGGACGCCTTCGAGCCTGCGGACCTCGCCCTCTTCAACCACGGGTCTGCGCTCAACATCGGCGTCATCTCCAACTTCATCTGCACGCAGATCGACAACCGGTGCAAGGTGGGCGCCGCGGTGGTGGCCAAGTGCAACGCGGCGGATGCGGCGGCCAAGGGGTTGAAGGGGCAGGCGGCTGCGGATGCGTTTAACCAGGCGCTTGGTGTTTAGGGGCCTTGAGGAGGGGGAGCTCTGAGAGGGGGAGGAGAAGGAAAGAGGTTGGAGAGGATTGACGGGGAAAGGGTGGAGAAGGGTGTGGGATGGGAATGTTGATGGGATGTTGTTGGGTTGTTCTTTTTCTCCCTTTTTCCCGGTTTCTGGTAGCAGATGACCGTTTGTAGCATATCTTTTTTGACATTTGCAATATGAGAGCGGATTTTGGATCCTGAAAAAGAAAGAAAGACTTGACATGTGCAATATGAACGTGAGTGGAGTGTGGAACAAGACGTCTATCATCTGATTTATCATGAAAAAGACCAAGGAGAAGAAACGGTAGCAAGGAATTGACGAGAGTGAGGTGGTAGTGATATGTCCAAAAAAGGAAATGGCAGATGGAGATTGCCAAGCCGGCTGGTGCATCTAGCAGACTCACCTGAGTCCGACCACTACACTGTACCTACGTGTAGTCGAGGCGATGGGATACGAGAAAAGGGACTCGCGTCGGGGACGCGGATGGAGCGTGAATACAGAGTCTTTTATCGCGATCACACTGGCTGGACCAGCAGAGCACCAGAGGGAGTGGAAAGACATGAGTGGCTCCGAATTGTTGGCGGAATTATGGCAGAGGCCCAATCAGGGACCAAGGCGGAGCAACGGCGTGTGCAGGGCGCCCGTTGAGGAGTGGGATCGGGCGGCGCAAAGGCCGCAGAGGCCGCAAGAGGTGCAGGTGGGAAATATTGGAAGTGTGACGGAGGTGCATCTGGAGGTCCAGGTGCAGGACGGAGAGTGGTGCGAGGCGGATCTGGGCCAAGCGCGCGATGTTCCCAACGGTTCTCGTGAACATCTGCTGAATATCTGCGCACTGCACAGTGCAGAGCCCGGACAGGCCTGGGTCTATCATCAGAGGCCAGGTGGTAGACTAGTAGGAGGATTTATTGATGATGATTCTGGCAGACTGCAAGAGAGCACCTGAGGTGGGACAGATGCAGGCGGTGCAGGATCGGACCGTGGGCGGTACACGCGGAGTTGAGTGGTGCTCGTTCTCGCAGTGTGACATGCACCACGCAACATGCAACAAAGCGGGGAACTCGAGAGTCGAGGATGGGAGTGGACAGCGATGCCCCCAAAAAGAACTGTGACGAGACATCTTCGTGGAGGGCGCCGTTGTGGAGGGGCGCAGAGGAGGCTCCAACTTCAGAGGAGCCGTCTGTGTAGGGTCGAAGACGTCTGGTGTATGCAGGGGTTCGACGGCGTGGGCGTGGCCTCGACCCCTGATCCCTGCAACGGGTCACTCTGGTCACTCTGGTCACAACAGAGTGACCCGGCGCGTCTCTGGGGCCTCGACGCGTCCAGAGCGCGTCTCTGTCGCGCCAGCTGGTAGAGGAGGCTGGCGCTGCCATGTCGCCAGTCGATGTGTATGGACTCGCCGCAGCCCGAGCAACCGCCAACAAATACAACACGTATGGGAGAATTGGCTGGCAGCTGCAATGCGCGCGCACACCACGCTGGGTTTTGCGACGGGCGCTTTCTGCAGGGCAACGTGGAGCAAAATCATAAGGGAGAAGAAAGTTCGTTGGTGGTCGTTGGTGGAGTTCCAGCGGGGCTATCGTGGGTCTTGGTACTATTAAAAGGGATTAGCGCATTCGCTTAGCCGATACCACACCTCACAGGCTGACAGCGCAAGCAGCAAGAGGAGGCGCCCGGGCCCCTCGTCGTGCCTTCCTTGTGTGGGTGGTGGGTGGGTGGCCCCTTCCTGCCCTGCCCTGCCCTGCCCTGCCCCTTCCAACTTCCCCGTCTCGCTCGCTCACCCTCATCGCGCCTGCCCACACTTCCTCCCGCTTCCGCTTCACCTCACCTCACCTCTTCTCTTCACCTCCACCCCTCTCCTCCTCCTCCACCTCCACCACCACCACCACCACCACGCCCGCCCTCGTCGGCGCTCCTCACTGCTCGCTCCCTCCCCCGCGACAACTCGCCCCAAGCCATGTCTTGACGCCTCTGCCCGCTTTTTCCTTGAGTTTTAGACACCTCTGGTCGCGTATGGACGACTGAGCCCGCACTCCGATCCCCGAGTCGCTCTTCACCACCACCCTTCCCCCACCCGCAATCGCAAGCGACTCTCTGCGCTCTCCATCCTCGTCGCAGCCGTCGCCTTCTCATTGAAAAACCCTCTTGCGACGCGCTCCCGCCGCCCGCTGGCCCTCGTTCCTCGTCGCTGCTTCGTTTTCCCCGTCCCCTCGGTCGCGCCTGCCACGCCTGCCACGCCTGCCACCCTCCCTCTCCTCGCCTTTCCCAAGTACACCCGCTACGCCAACACCTGCGCCTCCTTCACCACACTCCTCTCCGCCCTCGTGCGCTTCTGCCAGTCATTGCGCATCGCACCACCGCCTTTGCGCGCGCCTGCCACCGACTCGACCCTCCCGACCCCAGGTGTAACCCCGTGCAGCCGCACTGTCGCGTTCGCAGCTTCCCCAAACCACTGCTGGGTCCCGCTCACCGCTGCACACGCCCTCACCCTGCATCCCGGAGCCCCCCCCGCTTGCCCGCCTACAGCAATCGCCTTGCTATTACCGGCACATGCGCCAACCTAGCTCGTGGCTCTAAACCCCCAGTTTGGCTCCTTGCAGCCCTTTGGAGATTGCGCTCCTAGACCGCTTGCGCTTGCGACCAAGGGAGTTGCCCGCACTTAGAGTCCCGGATTGCCCTCAATTGTCACCGCTCAACAGGTCAACATACCAACACAACACCTGGACGACGTTTGCAACCATGGACGCAGAGCGCCCCCACCTCTCCATCACTCTGCCGCGCAGCTTCCAGTTCCACTACGAAGAGAACCCAAAGACCCCAGAACCGCAGGCACAAGAGGACGACTTCCAACCCCCTCCTCCCCCTCGCGCAACCCTCAAGGTGCGCCGCCGCCGCACTACGGCTGCCGCTCCCATCAACTATGGCCTCGACGAACCCATAGATGACTTGCCCATCCCTACGATAGAGGCCCCAGAGCTTCACCCCCAGGTCCATCTGGCGCCTCCCCCCGTGCAGCAGCCCATCGGTGGCAGGTTTCTGTCTCCGCCCGTCTCCCTTCCGCGCATGCTGTCCCCCCCAAAGACGCCTGTATCCCAGGTAAGGATCGTGGGCGATTGCGACGACGTGCAGACCTGGTCCGCTGTGCGCAGGCCCCAGAGCGAGACCTCAAGCAGGCCCACGTCCTCTTCCGGCTTCTCGGATTCGTCCATATCGTCGAGGGGCAGCGTTGCCTCCTTCCCTTCGCTCGGCGGCTCGTGTACGTCGCCCGAGGACGACCTGCACAATCCCTTCCCCCTGTTCTCCGATGTCAAGTACACGCGTTCTATTTCATCACCACTCATGTCTCAACCATCCAGCCAGCCGGCCGGTGTCCCCAGGATGAAGATCAAAGTACGAACTGTATTCACCGAGGAAATGGATCGCCACCTATGGATGACCTATATGACCTACCTTCAGGACCCCACCGTCACGCCCTTCAAAGCGCTCCCCAGCACGGTCCCGCCCAATGGCGCTTGCCACCGCGTCGCACGCATGGCCCGCAAGACATGGAAGGGCTCGCGCACCCCATCGGCCCTGGCCCTGAGCCGCTCCACCTCCAAATTCGTATCTCGTTGCGGCACGCCTGACACCATCAAGCCCGCAAAGAGCGGGAGCAGCACCCCAGTTCCCATGTCCGGCAAGACCTATATGCGCTTCCCATCGGAAAAGCAGTGCCGCAAGCGACTACGGCATCTTGCGAAGAACAGGCCGTCACTATCCGCCCATTACCAACGTCTGGTGGACAACCGGTCGCCCTCCCCGGCGCAGTCCTCTCCCCACGAGCGAGGCTCTTCACCCCCGCGTAGGCTCTCCTCTCCGTTTGTCGAGGATGCCCCGAGCTTTTCCACCCGAGACATGAACGTCTCATTGACGACGAGCACCGCCCCTTCCATGCAATACGGCAACCCCTTGGCTCAACTCGCAAGTGACACCACGCCACGCGCCCCCAAGAACGATTGGTCCCACGTCCGTTCCTCCGCTCACCAGAAGTCCCAATCGCTCCACATTGGCCTGGGCCTGGGGATCGGCAGCATGCTCGGCTCGTCCTTCTCTCGCATGTCCGAAATGACCGACATGAGCATCTCCCAGCACAATTCCCAGACGTGGCATGCGCAGTCGGGTCAGCCCCCTAGGCTGGGCTCGCCTTTGCAGCTCCACGCTCCCCGCCCCATCTCTCGCCCCTTCAAGCGTCGTGCCCTGCACAACTTCGAGGAGCAGGTTCGCAACCGGGGGAATAGCTTCGTCGAGCAACTCTTCGGTGCACCCGCGGAGTCCAGCCACCGTCGCGTCCGCAGCCGGGGCTTCAGCTTGGGCGACATGATGGAAGGCGCTCGTAGACCTGCCCTGTCGACCAGTGGGCCGCCGCAGTTCAACCCCTTTGCCAACCTCGCCGATGTCATGCCTGGCCACCAGCACCCCACGGCCGACGATCAGCTCGCTGAAGGCCAAGCCACGGTGCGGCTCGGATCGCCATTCCATGCGAAGCCCAACCACACCTTCCCTCGTGCCTCGGTCTTGCACGGGTTCGAGCCGCCGGCGTCCTTCGAGCAACGCTTCGCCGGTCTGCCTGCCACGCCCGATCGTTCCGATCCTTTTGTAGGCGCAGCCCCATGACCTTCATGACCTGTCTCTGTGCATAGGTGTTCGGTTCAGCATCTCCACCGGCGTTCCCAGCGATACTGCTTGCGGCTGCAATGGCATATACCCCTCCTGTACGGATCTTTTGGCGACATCTTTCGGCGACTCGCACGGCCCACCGGCCATATATCATCTACTCAAAAGCATCTCCTATGTCCATATCTTCTGTCGACATTCGATCATGTTCGGCCGCCTCCTTATTTTGTGTTTATCTTCTTCGACACATAGTTCGGCATGGGGCTGGCCATCTCTTGCACTTACCCTTCTCTGCTCGTCGAGCCACGACCATGGTCTGGCTACGACAGCGACCTTTTCTACTCCACTTCGACCAAGGGCTCGGGTGAGCGGGCGGCTGCGCTCAAGACGCAAGCGATCGGAGATCGTTGAAGCTGCGCCGTCCGCTTGTATAGCACCCCTTGCCCTTTCATTTCCCTAATCCAGGGTGGCCTACACTCGCCTTCTCTCCTTTGTGTGTAACGTTGTTTCTGTCCCTTTCTCTCCTAGCCTTCTCTTCTCTTCTTCTCTTTCCCCTAACGACGACACGCTTATGAACGGACAACCACAACAACAACATCGGGAGCGATGACGACCGGGACGATGGCGGAGCGGGTTAACGACGGGTTCTCATTCCGGGATCAGGATCACCTTCCCGATCCCTTTCCTTGCCTTTCTCTCGAAGCATCACGACCGCCAACGAACGACAATTCCAATCTTATCTCATTCTTTTCTCGTCTTCTTCCAAACTCGGATTCGGATTCGGACATCGAAGCGAAGGGAGGATTGGATGGGGTAATCAGTAATCTCTTTGGCCTTTTTTTCTTTTTTTTTCTTTGACGTTTGGTTTCTCTTCTTCTTCTTTCTCTGCTGGTGGTTGTCTCTGCGCTTTCTTCCTGACCTCTTGGGGATCGTTGAGGGTGGAGTGAGTAGATGGTGTGGTTAGATATGGCGGGAGGCTCGATGTTCGGATCAATCTATTCTGGATGAACCGGAGAAGGAAGTAGGCGGAGGGACAACGCTAGCTGTGGATGTTATTCAATCAGTCAATCCATCAATCCATGCATCCTTTCGACGCAGTTGTGAAGTGCAGCCTTGCTGTACGTTGACGTAGTCGTAGTCGTGAGCTGGGGTGACACCTTCCTCCAACGTCTTTCCAGTGTGCAAGAAGAAGGAAAGGCTTTTTTCTTCTCTTGCAAATAGGCGAAACGTCGGCTGTTGCCCTTTGAGAAATAGACTTTTTTTTCTCTCTGGTGGTTGGGAGGGAGGGAAGGAGGGGTTGGGAGGGAGCCAGAGAAAAAAAAGCGTGGGTCGATTCGACGCTCTGACGTTGGGGTGGGGACCCACTTCCACTTTTGGTACCGCGGTACGGAGGACGGAGGGGAGACCGGAGAGGTGGGATTGAGGACGAGATGTTTTCTTTTTTCTTCTTTTCTTTTTGGAGAGGAAAGGGAAATAAATGGAAATGGAAATGAAAAGGAATGGGAAATGGAAAACAGAAAATAAAGAGCCCGGAGTGGACGGGGAATGGAATAGTACGATGGTTGATGGTGTGGTAGGTAGGTAGGTATATATTGCCTTGATGTCATTCTGTAGCTGAGGCCGGGAGTATTGCGATTGGAGGACGCTGGGGTAGTAGTAGTCTTGTGCGCGCCTGAGAATTGGGAGTGAGTGGCTTGAGTTGGGTGGGTGGGGAGTTGGGTGGGGAGTCTGGGTTGTGTCTGCAGGTGAGGTGGGTGAGAGTAAGGTAGGTGAGGTAGGTGGACCAGGACGCCTTTCCAATAGAAGGTGAAATGGGGTGGATGTACGAGAGGGCGGTTTGGGGTTTATGGGTCGTGTCGTGTTGTTGTTGTTGTCTTTGTCTTGTGTGGAGAGATGGAGGTGAGTAGGTACGCGTGAGAGGGATAGGATGGAAGATGCGGACCCGGAAAGGGGATTCGAGAAGGTGGGATACACGGTAGGGTGATGCTGAGCGGGGGCGAGAGAGGTTTCGGTTTCTGATTTCGCGTCGACTCGTCTTTGTCCTTTGTCTTGAGCGGGAGAGGAAAGTTGGACCATGAGGTGCGTTGGCGATTTCGAAAACGAGGTGGGATGAGGTGGATCACGGCGATGTTGAGCGGGCTCCCGCGGGGTTTATTCGAGTCATCTTATGCATGTCTTGTGAGGAGGCCGCTCGGAGGTAGGGAGGTGCGTTAAGTTCGTGATGTGCGTTGGTGGTGGGGGGATCCCGGCGTTGCTTCTCTTTGTCTCCCACTTCTTCGTTGGGGTTGGGCATCCTCTTCTTTGTTTTCCGTTGGGTTGCGGTGTTGGTGTGGCGGAGTTCTTGGATTATTGGGTTCCGGATGGATGGTGGTTGGATTCGGTGGGTTTCGGTGTTGGGGTGCGTGTGGACGGCTAGATGGTTTGGATAGGATGGAGGCTCTCACGGAAGCACCTGCGTTTATTGGGTCTTTTGATCGTTCGAGGTCTGATCGTTCGACGTCTATCGATTTCGTGCATACGCCACACCTGGTATTGGTGGACTGTCGCCGCGGAGCATTTTGCACAGTAGGGTAATCGTATGCGTGGTGTTTGCCCAGGTGTGACGCGCCTGTACGTGTTTTCTGAGGGGATGGACAGAGGGGATTGCTTGCTTGATTGCATGGTGGCATGCGAGTCGCTTTGTTCGTCGGATATGACGGGTGGAATGAGGGACTAAGAGACGATGCGGAGGGGAAGATGGAAATGAAGTGCAATGGCTGAGGCACAGCATAAATATCAGTGTGCCAGCCTCATTTTGAGCTGAGAGGTGAGTGTGTGGTCAGTGACGAACCTCGTGAGATCGGGACCTGGTAGAATCAATCATGGTAGTGCTTTATTGCTGGTGTGGGAGATAGTGAGCGAGGGGGAGAAAGAGAGGAGAAGGAAGGAAGGCGAGAGCGGGTTGCTGCGTTCAGGCAGGTGCCCCGGCGATGGAACAACGGATACCGCGGCGTGAGAATGCGCGTCCTCGATGTTCAATTCTCATAAGTGAAAGAACTGACTGGACAGTTGACATCGTGCTGTATGATGCTGGCGAAGTGCCGTAGTCACATGAAGGTGATTTCCGGAATAGGAAAGGCTGGTGAATGGTCTGACACGTGATACTCAAGCACATGCTTAGGCAAGCAGCCCTGGTGCTTGGTTAACACGCGGAAATATCACGTGTAAAATCAGGATACGAGTTGTTCTGTTCTTGAAGACATGGATGCGTGTGGGTTGGATGATGCTAGGGAGGCGCGAGACATGTTGCTGGACTATAAGTCGTGACATGAGTAGCAGTAGGATGGTAGCCTACTAAGCTGAACACCGCGACGCGGACGGAGCCAGCAAAATCAGGACTAGCGCGGTTGAGTGGCCCTAGAGCACCCTTCTTTGCCATGTCTAGGTACCAGCTACGGCTGCACCTCGCTCACAGTGCGCGTGAAATGCAACGCAAAACTCTCTATCCGGGCCAAGCGCACTTTACCGGCTTATTTCACGAGCCTTTGCCTCTTTGAGTGTGGCCATGCATGGTATTCCGTCTAATACAGCATGTATAAGATTCATACCATCGCATAGCAAGGAAATCGAGAATCATGTAGCCGACCTAGTGTTGCGATCGCAGCACGAGACTAGTGATCTTTCAAAATTATCAACAAGAATTTTCAAGTACGTATACACCGTCTTACGGGAACCAATAATTTCGATCTATACTGTGTAGTGACGCAGCGTGGATTATAGAGGCTTCATCTTCGCGCAAGCCTCCTGTTTCGTTGGATTACTACTGGAAGGGTTTTGGGACAGTAGAGCGTACACATAGAATTCTAATACTAATGACGCATACTCTGCCTCTACTATCCGCTTAGGAGGGTCCAAGAGAGGTATAGGGCGACGCCGTCGTAGTCGGGTCGCATCCCGCAGCCGTAGAAGCGCCGGGTAGCAGGCACATGGACGCATGTGGAGGCCATTCGTCCCTATATAGTTTCGCCCATCCACAATAGCCCGCAAGCCTACCCATAGTTCTCCGATAGTGCACACACCCAACGGCGACCACGAATAAGTCTTCAGAGTCCCGTTCGACCAAAGTTAGCATCACTTGGACACACCCTCAAAGCCTTCCTCAACATACGCCAGAAAACAACATGGATATTATCCAGGGAAAAGAAAAAGACAACGTCGGCAGCAGCTTCCCTAGTGCTACCATGACTACATATGGACGCAATACAGGTCATAACCGCCACCGAAAGTCTCGATCTAGCAGCGCTAGTTCGAGTATTCCAGGGCACAGCACACACGTTAACCACGGAGCCACCAGCTCCGGCTGCACTGCCATGACATCGCCAGGAATTCAAAGTGCCCCGCCAAGTGGTTCAGAGCAAGAACTGCCGCACGACTTCCTCTGGGCAGTCATCCTCATCGCGTCGATCATAATAATAAACCTGTCTACTGATGGCTACAGTAGCACTAACTATTGGCTCGGCTTCCTCCTCATCGTCTTAATGATCTGGCCGGAGAATCTCCCCACAGTTGCTGTCCGTAGTAGGATTTACTATTGCATCGGCTTCCTTTTCGTTGTTTTTATGTTATGGCGAGACATCATCGGGCCCGAAGTCCCGCTCCCACTGGAACTCGATGATTGGCCGGACGGCATCGCGCCCCAATCCGTCCCACTTGGACTCTCTGATGATACCCTCGTTTCCGGATTGGAGACCGGCTCGGACACTGCAGGAGCGGACGGCGCGGAAGATGAAGTCGAGGATGGCTGGGAGCCTGTAGTCATGCCTGGCGTGAATTCTGGGTCGGAGGATGGCTCGATCGCGGGATCCGATGACATACCTGGGCCCGATTCCGATTCCGAAGCCGGATTTGATTACGAGCATGAATTCGAAGACATTTCTGACGAATCTGACTTTGAGGAGTTGATATTCAACTTCAGGTATGATACCGACAACGCCTTGTCCAACGCTGAATCCGACGAGTCTGAATCCGACACCGACACGAAAGACTCCGACGGCATGAACCTAGATCAAGAATCAGACCGGGATATCTACGACAACGAATACGACCTCGAAAGGATCATCGGGGTCGAGGCTGATGTGAAGAATGCAACCAATATCACACCGCATGCGGAGGAGAGCTTTCCCTTCATGCGCCTTCCTCAGGAGCTGATGGACATGATATACAAGGAGTATCTCACCGAACCATATGGCCTGGTATACACTCGTCACCCCAAGAACAGAGTCGTTCTAAGCCGGCTGCAACGTCCCATCAACAATCCTGTGGGCCATGAGGCGTGGGAAATGGAGGATCTGGGTCCGCTCCAACCAGCAAACCAATTACAGTACGTCAGCCGAAAACTGCGGCAAGAGACACGAGGGCTGGGTGTGCGCTATAATGATATAACATTTCTCTCCCTAGCCCGTATGCATGATCCAGCTGCGCAGCTACGGGTGTTCTTTGAGGCGCTTCCAGTCTCGTATTACTGGCAAAAGGCTCTAGTCATGAGGCAATGGAACATCATGTTTCATAGTCTCGAACACCACTGCCTCCGGCATATTGGCCTACATATGTTCGCAGTGTTTCTGAGGGGATCACCACTCCAACCGAGCAGGATTTGGCGATTTCTTCAGCAGAACCCCAACTTCAAGGTCAACGTCCGTATGGCATGTTTCGATCCTGGCAATGCCTGGCACCGCGGAGCGTACCACAGATATTTCCCATATCTCTCCCAGCTCATCATAGCAGCTGATATGCGGGGGGAAAAGGTTGCTAAGCGCTACAGAGATTTGGTAACCCAAGACATGAGATACGTTTTTCAATCTAGGGTCTCGATCGCCCCGACAGCTCATCTTCCCAATAATGTACGCGTCATGCCCTTCTCCTTTGAGTTCCATGAGCATGCGTTCTTGTGGGCACAGAATCATGAATGTCAGGATACGCAATGCGAGATTATGCGCGCAAAGTTCGCGATCTACCACGACAGTCCGCAACAGGCAGTGAAGCTGTTGAAACTGCTTTACAAGGAGGGCTGTTGATGGCTTGGAGGGTCCACAACAGCGTGAAAGGGAAAGCAGTCAGTATCTGGTACACCCATTTCACCTGATTCCGGCCTAATAGGGCTACACTTCTGCCATAGGTAAATAGGTACGGCATGGAAACCGGGTGCTGAGGGGCAATCTAAAAGGGAGGAGCTGAATGTTTCTTTTGATTTCCATTGCTCCCTTGTCGGAGCTGGACCACCACTTTCTTTTCCTTGGGAGGCATGGCGCGCGACTTGAAACTGTTCTGCATCCTTTCCGATGATACGAATGCTTCAAGTCCTACGAACGGCTTTGTGCGTACATGTCAACATATCATGGTATATAAAATCCATACATTAGTCTTACACATCTAAGTTCTCCGCAAGACATATGAAGTGATGAGTGAGACTTTTGAGCATTTCTATTGATTCAAGTGCGGTGCTGGCACTCTATGGACCGGAAACCCATGCATGACCACCCCGGTTTGACTAAAGATAAACAACCCTCTAAGCGGCTGGGCTATTCACCGAGGTCGTCAATGACCCGCTCTCGATGTAGACACCGCTGAAGTACCAGTCCTCCGCCCCAGTCCCATCGTTGCCCTGGCGAGGCAGGCGAAGGACACCGAGATGCCAATCCGCACCATTTGACGAGGTGCTAGTGGAGAAAGGACCGGCGGTCTTGGTCAGCGGATCGGCGCCAGTAGAGTGCCAGAAGGTGACCTGGTTAGAGGAGAAGTTCTGTTGTCGGCGTTAGCAAAGACCGCCACTCCTGACAGAGAGGATAAGTCGACGTACAATCTCATAAGCCACATTGTGCCAGACATCAGCCTCGAGCTGAACCTTCCACTTGCTCTGGCCACCGACCATCCACTGCAGGTTGGTATTGCTCGTTCCTTGCTCGCCGTTTACCCAGCCGTACTTCAACTCCGTGAAGTGGCTCTCGAAGAAGCAGATCTGGTGCTCGTTCGTGGCGCTCGGCACATTAGTCGTCGACCGCTTGATGGAGAAGTGGTAGTAGACACTGCCTTTGTTGATCGCGGCCTTGGTCTGGGGAATAAGTTCGGTCCTCCACATGTCCGAGTTCCATTTCGCAGTGTTGTCGATGGTGATCTTCGCGCCCTGCTTGGATCCCTGGTCCGCTGGGTTCTTGTAGCTGGGGGACAGGTTGACGTATTTGGTGACTGCACCAGATCCATGGATGTAGTACTGGTAGTTCCCAACCTGGTTTGCCCATGACCCTACGGAACGTGAGCCATCGACTTTGAAGACCCACGATAGGTTGGTACGTACATTTGTTCAGGTCAGCGCTGGAAGTCATGTCATTGAAGCGACCATCCCACAGGATTGTGCCTGCGCCCTTTAGTCGATGGAGTTTCGTATGGTTGTCTTCCTACGTACCTGCGGAGACGGCGCTGACGAGTGCGCTGAGCAGCGCAACAGATCCGAACATTGCGATTGGAGATGAGAACCGAGATGAATCTGAGACCGAAAGCAGGACCAGACAGATTCTAGAGAGCAGCAGTCCCTGTCCTATATAAAGGCCGCCGCCATCTGCCACATCCCCGGATTTCTTGAGCCATCGCCGTTTTCAACCCGGATCACTGGTGCCGGGAAAAGCCCACCCCTATCAGATGTGGATACCACCCTGCCTGTGCAGATTGCTATTCGAAGGTCGCGAATTCCCGGCCAGATACGTGACTGGCAGAAGAGGCGGCGTGACTCTGCCCTTAATCAATCTAAATGTAGCCGCCGGCATCCCAGGTATAACGAAGTTTAGTGGCGGGCACACGGTCCGGGGTGGGATCTTCAGCGCCACTTTTGATCGAGCCGTAGCTTGAAACAATTTCTGCAGATGAACCAAGGCATGGCATTATTCCAAGAAGGCTTTGAGTCTAAGCAGACCCTGATGTAGCGAGTGCGATCTCGTGCGTGACGGGTGATATTACGAAGTCGGGAGGTGGTCGAAATTAAGCTCATATTGGGCCAAGGACTACCCCACAAATTGCCCATCTGGGACTAGAAGCCTGTTGCTTGGTGAAAAGCCAACTTCAAGCGCAGACCTGCATCCCTGACTTTCGTCTTCACAGAAAGTGCTCTGGTTCTGTGTGCATCGACGATGACACACGTCTGCTCTGTGGGTGCTTCAGTGCCTCGCACCCGTCCATCGACAAGGTTAAGAGCTTTAGAGTCACATATGACATGGAGGAGGTTACAACAATCACCACCTCTTGAATGAAAAGGGAGCATGAACGCTTACTGGCTGCATGGACGTCACGGGATTCAATGGTCGCGTCTAGCATGACGCTGTTGACTACTTCGTATATATGATAAGCATCGAACAATGCATTCCGAGAATAGAGACTGAGGATTACTGTGTACTCGTCGCATAAGTTTCGCCTCGCCTTACAGGGGTTGCGCGAGTTTGTCTTTCCGGCGAAGTGAATGACAAGATTCAACACTTGTGAGACCATGGTGGTCGGGTTGATCGGACTCTATGGTTTGGATTGGAGTATTATCTGGCACCCTTCCGGGCAATCATAAATGCGGTTGACAACTTCTGCTGTGCCACATTCATCTCTTAGCCCTCTGCCAATGACTCATAGTGTTCGTACGCTATAAGAGTAGGATGGGAGCTGGAGAAACCCCTTCTCATGGGTTGAAAAAAAAAGCATTTTCCTTCCTTAAATTGTGTTTCTTCTCTTCTTAAATATTTAACACGGGCGGCACCGCTTTTATAATTACGGAATAATATAGTGCAAATTCGGCAAAGTCGCACACCTACCGGATCACTACATCTATTTTGCGTACCAACACAATGACTACCACGATGGTCATGCCGAATCCATTATGGGAAGATGCTCAGGACACTATCGACAGTGAAACGTGGCGAGGAACATCATCAATGGAAACGAGGTCCAAACCAGCAAACGAACTTCATTTACTGCAACTTCCTCCAGAGATACGCAACTTGATTTACGAAATCCTCTTCACCGATATTTCTCCTAGTTCAGAGCTGGTGTACTACAGCGAAGATGATGCAAAAACCCCAGGTCAACGATTACCCACAGAAAGAAGACGCATCCATTCTGGTTTCACCTCCTCGCGCAGTCGTGATGGCCATCACATGTATGCGCTGAAAGAGTACAACCAATTGAAATATGTTTGCCGCCAACTCGAAGCCGAGTGCAAAGACCTGGAGCTACGATATTCCCCTCTGCTATTCCGAAGAGTCAAAGATGACCTACCCGGCAAACGGCTTGTTGATTTCATAAGCGGCCCAGCGGGAAAGAATGCTTCCTGGCTACGCAAAGTCGAGCTGGATCCCGTCAACGTCAACTTCGAGAAGGATGAATACCAACTCGACGATGTGAAGACGTTCATCGCAATTGTGAATTTCTGTCGCGGCAATCCCCGAACACAAATCCGATACAACATCATGAATTGCGCCCGGGTCAAAAACAAGAGAAGGCAGATTTGGCTCTTTGCCCGCACTTTCATCTTCCTCCGAAATGCCCTGCGCGGCGATTTCGATATTTCCAAACGCCATGGACGCAATAGTCAACAGAACAATTGGCACTTTCCAGTTTTCTACGAGGAGTGGTTGAGGGCACAAGAATGGCGTGAAGGTCATAGACTAGAGGAATTGAACGCTTCGAATCTCTCGCTTCGTTGTAAAACCACTGCGTTCCATTCTGAGCAGTTGCTCCTGGAAAGTGAGGTGTATTATTTGGTACCTTGTGTGCGAGATTTCATAAGGAACGGCCTGTAAAAAATAAATCAGGGGTACAAGTCGTCTATGATACGGCCGCATACCTATAGCCTGAAAGACGACCGTTAAAGTATTCCAGATAGTCAAGTAAAGCATGGGCAATCTGAAGTCGAATTTGCGCACTTCCACAGAATTCCTTTGGCAAAAGCGTCGGCTGCTTGCCAAACTTGTTAACCGACCACATGAATAAGCATACCCTACGGAAGCTGTACTTCACGAAGAAAACCGGACCTTGCATTCTGCATCATAAGCTTTCAACTGGTCCATCTTTAAATCCGCCAAGTTTTCCATCTCTTCTCTCGTATTGCCATCAAGCACATCATCCCCATCCTTGTGAAGTGCAGCCCAATAGACCGCATCTATATCGAAACTCTTCCTGATCCCATAGTCGAACCAGAACCTCCCGGTCGCCCAGGAGTCGCGCATCCGGACAGAAAGGAGTTGGTTGCTCTCGCTTTCTTCTGAATTGGTCCTCGCCTCCACCTGTTCCAGGGCTCGCAAGAACTGTTCCATTCTTGGAACGTAGCGGATCAGGAAATCCTCCATGGAGTGATTCTCCAGCCACATATCTGGACCAAGTAGAAGTAGCCACCAAGGTGGGTCGTACGCAAACTGTGCTGGCATGGCATTCGTGAATTCGAAGTCGAGTACAGCTGTGATACGGAGAGTGTCCGGGTCTGCAAGCATGTTTGTCGGTTGCAGGTCGTCACAGTAGGGCTTGAAAGGGCCGGAATCGTCAAGGCAGTAGCGAGATATCAGCCGCTTGAATCGATGGCGTGCGATGAACCGCTTCTTAGCATCTTCTCGATCATTGGCAAGGTTCCGTTGAGTTCGAAGATGGACAAGATGCTCATCAGCGAGACAGTGAAGAAAGACTTTGGCGGATGTAAATGGGCCTGTAGGAAGCCCGCTTATTGGATAGTTTGAGACTACAGTCTTCAATTCATTCATGTTGTAGGTTAGTGGTCTTTCGCTGACTATCCATTTATTTGAAGAGGGACTCTTTGATATCGCTCCGATTGTAGAAAAATTCAGTCGGGAGAGTTGTAACATGTAGTCGGCAAGTTGCTCGTAGACATAATCAAGTTTTGCGTTGTCCACGTCGTTTGCGAGAATCACCTCATCTTGTTCGGTCTTCGTCAGCTGCTTTAGGATGGTCGCTAGCGAGATGCCATCAACATAGTCCATGATAATGAAAGGCCCGAGATGCTGAGGGCTGTCTTCGACCATACCCCAACTCACTACCCGAGGTAAGGGTATGGTAGACTTTTCGCTCAGAAATTTCAGAAATTGGACTTCATTCCTGACCTTTTCACCCCGGAAGGCTGCGGCTGTGTGGCCTGGTTTTGGGAAACGAATCACAGCTTTTGGCCCTCCATCGCTAAATCTCACGACGAGACTAAGGTTGAAGGAGCCTTTAAGGTAGCCGTCAAACTCTCCTGCTGGATTGCCCTGTCTTCGAGAAGCGACAAAGGCGACAATTTCTTGCTTTGCATCGATAACCTTCGAAACCCACGCCATGAATTCATCGTCCCTGTCCGTTTCGGCTAACTCATTGAATACGGTTATATTTTCCGTCAACTAAAGTCAGGTATGGCAAATACCCTAAAGAGAAATCTTGTAGCCGGAATACAAAAGTGAAGAAGGGGAAACTATCATCGGTGCAACGAGAGAGCTGGCTGCAGCAGGGACCAGCTCAGAGAAGCCTTCCATATGTGGATTAGCGCAATGCTGCTCCTCATCGCTGCTGTTTTATACGATTATCTGTCGAAGACTGCACAGCGTTTGAATAACGCCTAACTGATACCATTACAAGACTATATCCGTAGTGTGAAAAGGCACCTTCTGATCCACCACCTAGTCCCCTCAAAAACAGATCCGGGGTCGCCCCGACCGGACTCCACTTTAAACCTCAAAAAAACTCATCCGCCAAACTGTCCAAAACAACGACATACTGACAAAAGCGAGATTCGAACTCGCGCGGGTTGCCCCACTGCAATAACTGCAAACTTGCTCTTTGCAAAGCTTTCGCTATTCACCGGTCCACTTGAGTGCAGCGCCATAGACCGCTCGGCCATCTTGCCTGGTTGGAATGTCATAGGCAGTTTTTGGGTGACTGGGGCGTTAAGTATTTGATAGATGTGGTGGATCTCAACCGGTTAGGGGTTGTATTGGCGAGATCTAGACGTTTTGTTACCCTTGGGAATAGGAAGGAAGATGTTGTCTGTTGAAAAGTAGCTCATTCCTTCTCAACGCTTCGAGCAATGTTCTCCACTGACTCCAGAACCAGCCTTGCAACAAAGTAGATCGAGACTACGCAGACTGCGAACATCCAGAGGAGTCGAAGGACTCATTTCGCTCCTATGATCGGTTACCGCACCATGCTTTGAGCACAAGGCCAGAGTGACATTTGCGTGACCTCCTTCCCCGATATTGTGGAGGGTAAAGAACGTATACCGCCGTCTTCAGTGACGACAACGGTTTCCTTTCTTGTGTTTTTTGGAAATAAATCTCGCTGTGTATCAATGTGCTGAGGCGAATAGAGAAATATGGAGAAATAGTCACATTGGCGGAAGGGGAGAACTGTCTGGACTAGACACTGCGGACGATATAGCTTCGGTAGCATCCAATGTTCCTGAACGCATCGAGCGTCGAAGATGATCAAATCCATGGCCTCCTTTCCCTCAAATATCTTGACAATCACGGACCTCCACCGAGTCGAGCGTGCATGTGTATTGTGCTGAAGGCCTTCAACCGAGTTCCATTTGATGCATATGTAGGGTACAGTCCATTATCGTGACCGGCATCCTGTTCTTTTCCCCCGCTATCCTCGCTTCGCCGTCCGTGTGTGAATCATTCGGAATGCCCAGCCCTAACCGCCAGAAATGACTACGCCGAGGCCCACAAAAGAGAGAAGAGAGAATGCGCTTAGAAAACAAGAGCAGCACCCTTCGTCTTCTTGTCACCGCCCAGCTCGAAGTGCTTGCATCGTTTGAGGGCGAGCTGTGCCTTGGTCTACTCATTGTGAGATGGGGTTCGTAAGGATCTGCAGGCGCAAAACATACCTTGCACTGTGTGCACTCTAGTCGGAGCACGACCTTCTTGGTGGTCTTCGCCCTCTGCAAAATTGTGAGAACAAATACTTTGGCGGGCATACTGGTAACCGTACCTTGTGGAAGACGGGCTTGGTCTGACCACCATAACCGCTCTGCTTGCGGTCATAACGACGCTTTCCCTGGGCGAACAGCGAAGCCTTTCCGGCCTTGTACTGGGTGACCTTGTGCTGGGTGTCTACCGACAATCAGTAACCGATGGCCCTGCATTGGGTGTGAAGGGTGAACGAACGCTTCTTGCAGTCCTTGCCCTTGCAGTAGGTGCGGCGAGTCTTCGGTACGTTGACCTAGAGGTAACTGTCAGCCTCCACGGCATCGATAATGTTCAGCCAGAACAATCCTCCGCGCAGTGTAAAGTCTCCGGCGACATGAATGAGCGTTCGAATCGAAGGCGGGAAAGAGTAGTGGCCGGATAGGCTGCATTTCCAGCGTTTCGAGATATATCTTGTCTATGCAAAATCCTCCGACGTTGGAAAGCCTCTGTCAATGAACCAAATGCGGCAAGGATGCAAACTTTTGGCATTTTTGGGGAATATTGTCTCCAGTCGGTCGTTGTCGTTCGCCCCCGATCCACATGCCTCTTGCCGTGCGGAAACCAACTGTGCACCTTTTACCACAATCCACTCTTGTCCAATACCCGGTATCGCACATATTTCCACATCGATTTTCCACTGCTTTATGCCATGATACCAACAATTGTTCGTCTCTTCGGTTGGAGTCGCGCGTCGTTGGAGGATGCGGTCATATCGAGATCGTTCTTCATCGTCGGATTCGGCTCCGCTCATTCATGTCGCGTACCGAAAAAATAATTCCAGCCATCGTAGTAACTTCTAACTCACCATTTTGACTGATTTCGCTGTGACGGTTAGAAAAGGCGAAGGGTGGTCGTGGTGTGAATAATTGTGGCGGCCCGAGTTGTCAAAATCAGGCGGGTTCGTTTGTGGGAAGCTCGGCTGAATATTAGGTAAGCGAGCGCCTGCGCCACACCACCCAAGCCTCAAAATCAGACACTTTCTCCTTCACAAGAGCAATGCAGGCTGCTGGCACAGATTTCGCAACAGGGACACAGCTGTGATCTGGATATTGTAGAACAAGTATTCTAATATAGGTGATCGTAACATGATGGTTACAGTTTACTCAGAATGCAAAAGGCCTCTCATGGTATTTCCTGCCCGCAGCGAGCGACACGTCTATAAACTCAAGAAAAGAAAGAAATCAAGGACCAACAGCATGCAGTATCAAAAAATTGGATGGCCTTCATCCCAATTTTTGACCTGCACTGTCTCCCGTTGAACGGTGTCCCTGGGACTGCTGGCTATGGGAGTTCCGTAGCTATATCGACCGCTCTCTCGCCTCTCCCAGCCCCGTACATCTTCGAGGAGTTGAACCGGCCCAACCCACTCCCACATGCGCGCCACATCGCCGCTATGGCTTTCTCTGACTGCCGCTCTTATGTTTGAATTGTGTTCCACTTTCTTCTGCACTCGTGTCCACAGTTTTTGCCGCCGGGAGCTTGAAAATTCGTTGCGCAGGACGTCGTCACGCAATTGTGTCATGCTCACCCCTTGTTCTGGATATCGGCTAGGCTCGCCACGGTTGAGCGCAGCTTGGTTGGCAAGCCGATCGAACACCTCACCGGCAAGCTGCTCTGCGCGAGCTTCCATGGCCCTGTTCGAAGTGATGGAGTAGCGCCCGTACGCCCCCGAAGTAAAGACGACGATAATTACAGCAAGCTGCCAAAGATATCGTTCAAGAGTGTGTCTGATGGATCGCTTGATGCTGCATCCGAGGGGGAGGTTGGCGAGGGAGTTTGAAGCGAGTCTGCGCTCATTGGAGTTTCTGTACCCGCAACCCGCAGACTGATTAGTATAGTTCCCAGTCAGATCCGTGTACATAGAGCGCATAGAGCGCAAAGATGAGATGACTTACCCGTCGGTATTTTCGGTAATTTCGTCCCGACGCACGACTTCGCCAATAGCACTTTCGAATAAATCATCAAACTCTTCCTGGGACATCCCTTTACGTTTCATGGAACACAACTCCTTCTTCAAGTCTTTTTCGGAGATCAGTGGGCTTTCCACAACCTTGCCATCAGCATCCGTCTCTCCGCACTCGTATTTTGCATTGCGCTCTCTTAAAAGCTGCACGGTCCGATCTGAAACCACACCGATCCGCCGTGTCTTCTCACTATCCGGTTCGCAAGTGGCGGGGAGGGGAATCAAGCCCCCCAGAGAAAGCGGATGTTCCTTCTTGACAAAATCCTTATCGCAGACGAGCCCCAGATTCTGATAGCATGTTGCGTGTGGTGGGCAAGGTTCGCACCGTGGAAGAATATCGTTTGCCCATTCCGGAACCTCAACTCCGGCAAGTGATGTTGACTCCCGTCCAATGCCACAGAACCCAACGGCAAGCTTCTCTTGTCGCCATACGCCTGCCAACAACGTACCAGCCGTGCCCAAGAGCGTGAGAGAAAAGGCTTTCAGTGTTCCAGTTGCTTTGGCTCTTTGTTTGCGGCGCCGCGGGGGCAAGATGTCGACTTCACCAGCCTTAGCACGTTCGCGCACCAGCTCCAACTGCTCTTCGGGAGTGAATTCCTCGCCCGCTTCTACCCCGTCCGATTCTTCAACCGCCTCTTGCTTTTGCGGCCGAGGAACGGGCACGTCGAATGTTCGACGAGTCGGGACGACAATGCCTTGATCCAGTTGTTCAACCTTGGGCTGGTACGTCTTTCTCCGGTAAGCATCGCTCTTTCTTCTTTCCTTATGGTCCGTTCCCAGCGTTCTGCGACGACGTTCGCGTGTGGTCGTATCAGGCACGGGAGAACTGCCACTTTGAAACGGGTTATCCTGAGTAAAGGGGCTATCCTCTTCTTCGCGTCTTCTTGCCACAGGTTCCACTGACTCACGCTTCACAGCAGGCGTAGCGCTCTTCCGATTGCGCCGCACGGCGGGCTGCTCGTCCGCCTCTGTATCCGATCCGCGCGCGTGCTTTGTGGGAACGGTGCGAGACGGCGTCCTGCTGCTGCGGGTGATTCGTACGGACTCTTCTTCGGAAACGACCCTTGACCGTCGCGGCGTACGCCTGGTTGATGGCGGTGGCGGTGCGAGCAAAGTCTCGTCTTCAGTTTCGTCGTTCGTGCTCGCCGCACCGGAAGACATGTCTTCGATTCCGCGCGAGGATCGTTTGATGCGTGCCTGTGCTCGCTGCAGTTTCGCAGCCTGCGGAAGTACGTTTGCTTCAAAGAGAGCCAGTAGGGCAGGCTTTTTTGCGGAGGAAGGGTAGGTCACCCCATGCTTCAGTAAGATGCTGCGCAGTTCGGGAACTGTGATCTTTGACGGATCAATCTCAGGATCCAAATACCAGTACTCTGATCGTTCCGCCATTCCTGTGGTGAGAATGATATTGCCTTGTTCCAAAAAAGAAGGGGACGAAATGTTGTGGTGGGTCCGTCTCTCAGCCTTTGTTATGCCTAGGGTGATGTCAGTTGGACGAGCAACTGCTGGTGCACGGACTACAACGCCAAGTCGTCCCCCTCAGCTTCAAGCGTTCACCTGGACAATGAAAATCAGCTGATTATGATTGAGCAGACAGCTGAAAAAGGATCACGAGGTAGGATGAATTCATCAAGAATGATATCAATCAAGTTTCCACTATATTCTCATCGAACTCAGCCTCCCACCAGTGATTGTGTGTTTATATCGCATAATGCTCCAGAAGGGTTCTGGTGAGAACAACGTCTTTTCGCCCCTCCTACGCCTTCCGGCCGAGCTACGCTCCATTATATACAGATATGTACTGTGTAGTCCAGATGGTTACCTTCATTATCGAGAGTCCCGCGACAACGAGGGAACTCCACCGAGGCCGATATTCTGTGTCCTAGACCCGAACTGCTCCTCCCCGTCTGTGAGCTCGAGGGAACTGGAAAATTATATATGCGAAGAGTTCAATCAAATCAAATATGTCAACCGAGAACTGTACCAGGAGACAGCCGGGACGGAAGTAAGATATAACACTCTTGTGTTTGAGAGCTTCAAAACAACCGAGGGCCTAGAGTTGTCAGGATGCCATAATTTGTGTAGATTTATCAGCAGTTGTGCAAAGAAAGACTGGCTTAAGAATATCGAGATTCGAGGTAAACTGGTTCCCATCCAGAACTACCATAAACTGGTAGATACTCTTTCCGAAATGTCGAGGAGCCATTCTACGATTGTGAGTCTTTCTACCGTCAATCCAGATGTTACCATACAGTATGCTTGACACCATTGGACATGGGCTCTCCTACATCCTCATGGGCGACTCGTATAGATCCACCTTTGGGACTGGCAAGTTGGATTGATCTCGACTCGGTCGGTTTCGCGTACGTTAGAGGATGAAGATCCGCGAAGTGCGCGAAGATACGTGAAAAGGTCGATTTCGACGGACTTAGTAAAGATGCATGAGGTCTCAGCGCCAATTGCTTCGAGCATTACTTGAAATTGGCAGCGATACTGAGGAGGAACTTTCACAGAGCTTGCCACGGCTCCTTCCTTTCACCGCTTGACCTCTAGCGCCAATGCGGCAAGGCCCCAGTCCGTCCCAAGTTGTTGAGGCAAAGCCTTTCACAATGTTCCACTCCCATTTCGGCAGCATATTTTTCACTGGGCAGCCTGGCCCTTGTTGTGCCATTTCCTCCTGCAAATCTAACCCAACCTCCCTCTCTTAAGGTCTCCCCACCGGACAACACACAACCTCAGGACCCTCCACTTTCCAACTTACAACCTACGAGAGTTCGACGCAGTCCACAACTGAGACTACCCGCACTCACAACCACGTGTTACGATCAGGATGACTCCCGTAGCTCCCTCCCCAGCTCGCCCAGAAGAGGCCGCCTTTCCATTCCTTCGTCTCCCAGGCGAACTTCGGAACAGAATATACAAGCTCACCCTGACTGCTCCCGAGGGCCAACTTGTGTATTGCGACAACCCCCTAGCCTCGGATTCCGGACTTTACAGGGCGCGAACAGCCATCCCGAATGACGGCCGTAGGGTTTTCGATGATGTTCGCTCATCTGACCGGTTTTTCGAGGATATCGACTCATCTCGCGAGTTCAACCAACTCAAGTTTGTTTGCCGACAACTATACAAGGAGACGGCTGGACTCGAAGCCAAGTTTAACATCATCGTCTGGGTGGGATGTCCTCCTCGATCTATCTCCAGTCGGACAAGGTTCCCTTTGACGCTTCCCTCTTCATGGGAGAACAAGCTACACACGCTAGTGTTGCGTCCCTCGTTGGTTCCTTCACATCTGCAAAACCCATCTGACAACCTCGACGACATCGACCGTTACTTTGGCCGAGAAAGGCCGCAGGCAGAGTTCCTGTGCGATCTCATGTACTTCTGTTGCAATTATCCCAACCTCAAAATCGATTGGGTGATGGAGGGCTTCGCGTTGAAACCCCCTTCGTTTCGCAGCTTCGCTGGCGCAGCCGACGCAATCATCGCCATTCTTCGCGGACCTGAGCTGAGCCACCTGAGTCTCCACAGGCAAGCCCTAGGAATCTATACGAATATGTGGTTAGGCGGACCAGCTGCAGTCTATGCAAGGAGACTGAGAGAACGGGGGAACACCTTTGCAAAGCTCACGATATTTCCGGACAGCCACTACGTGTTTCCGGAGGGGAACTATGCCAGAACTGCTGTGAATATGTACAGGCTCTTTGCCCATACCAATTCACCTTTCAATCTTGCCATGTGGGTCAGTGACGACCCGGCAGAATTGGATCACCAGATTCTCGAGATTCACAGGACCGGTATCTGAGTCGCACGTATATGGATGCCCATGGGAGCTGGAGTACAACAAGAATAGTGACTGGAATACATGGGACTGCTCTAGATGCCACGTGGTGAAGTAGGTGTGCATCATACGGTTGCGGTACGGGAACATTGGGACATTGGGATAGGGAGAAATTGGCACAAGATGATTTGGCATTGGAGCAATCTGGAAGGTGGATGCTACGATCAGAGTTCCATTTGCGTTGGCTGGAATTTGGCAATGAACAAATGCCGGTAACTTCCATGGCCTTTGGCGAAATAGGGCGAATTCTTCATTCAGTGTGACTGTACCAATCAATACATGCTTGGATTTCTTTGAGAGCAAGTTCGAGTATCAGTAACAAGGCTCTCTAACTGTTCGCAGAACGTGATTGACATGAATAACACATCAGCTGAACCTGACCGTGAGTATATGGGATTACGTTTGTTGTGCCATATCAACTCACTGGCAGAGAACGCCCAAGCAACGCTGGAAAACTTATGCGTTAGCAGACGAACACATGAGTGGCACAGAAAGTTGTTTCGATCAAGATACTACTCTTTCTTTGTTGGTGGTCCTTGAGAGGATATAAGTATACATTCGTGAAGCCGCAGCAGTGGAGACTGATTGCCAGTGATTGGCGCCACAAACTGGACAAGTGGTCTGGTGGTGACGGTAAGACCGTTGACACTTCGCTAGGACTCTACATCAGAATTCGGAGCCGCCGCTCCCTTTTTCAAAAATTTACCGGGGCCGCGCATTCCTGGAAACGAGTCATTCCAGTGCTACTGAGCTTGATGACAGACACCGCGCAGACGGTCATGGCGATGCCCAAGGTTAGCCCCCACCTTGGACCAGAAACCAGCAGCTCAAACTTGAGCTGTTGGAAATAAGAGGCCCGGGGATGCCTGAGAATTGATGGGAACAACCAGATAACAGTTCGGTGAGCCACCTCCGATCGGTTTCTCAACATTGGCAGGCCAAAATCACCGACTAAACCCTGATCCCTCTCTCCCTCGCACCCTAGTGCCGCCAGAAAATAAGGTTCATGCCAACCCACCACGGGGAAATGCCTCGAACCTAGGTCGAGCCTACTCGAGCCCATCAAAGCAAATACTTACTGGCGGTCGTTGAGATGGAGAGCCACTGGAACGGAAGGGGAATAGCATCCGCACGTGGGTTTGCTCCATTTTGCGGCAATGGGAGCTGGTCTGGCTGCATACCGAGTGCGGCGTAGGTACCGATCATTTGGGTCGGGATGGAGGTACACGATTACCTGTGTGGAGCCGGCAGGTGGGTGTGGTGCCCGGGCTTCGAGATCACCCGCTCGAAGTTGAGGTTTGGAGGCCAGGAATCTACTTTGAGAATCAATAAGGACGGCCACGCCTATTATATGTACAAGTTGTTCCTATTTAATGGCAGTTCAGTGATAAGGGTGGAAAGTCACTTTTGGAACCGTCCCAAGGGGTCTTACCTAAAGTGATTCTCGCGACATGCAAACGTCAAGGTCCACATCGCAAGCGCAAGCAAAGTTTCAAGTTAGTTAGACAGCGAATTCAAGAACCTCAGGACCTCAGTCCCCAACCCACGGGTGGCGTCTCCCGCCGTAGTACATTGTCGCCCATGGTTGTCCCGGGACCGACATTTCAGCTCTCGTTATCCCTGTCAACCAGCCCATCTTTGTTGAGATCGGAGCATAAGATACATCCTCCCAACCTGATTGGCATAGAATAGATTATTCTTATAATGAGGTGGGTGGCACAAATGAATGACTGCAGCTTGGCAGTTCCCCAACGCCTTCTCAACGCGGAGATTACTATGCGGCAAAGGGCGCGTAACCAAACCTATCTGTTGCTTCAGGTATGGCAGGCGGATGGGAGACTTGTCGCAGGCGTGTGGCTGGAATGCTGAGAGTCTGGACAGGGAGTTGTGTTTAGGTGACCGTTGAGGTACGATGAGGCTGCTAAACCGCGACGTCATCCTGTTTGGATTCTGCAGTCGAGGTCATCGGCTAATCTTTGTACATAAGTTACTTCACGAAATGGGTGCTTAATGATTCGAGATAGAAGGCAGACCCCCAACATAGATTTGCGCCTCGTGGTAGAGTATCGTGATAGCAATGTTATATGCAACTGGTCCGTGTAATAATGGAAGCAGGTAAGTCCCCATCACCGGTCACTGTAGCGTTTGAGCACCAACCACATACTGGCCGCTGGTCGTGCTCAGATGGGACATCTTCCGTGGTGGCATATACGATGGTGGTTGAAGTGTTGGTAGTCCTCCTCCTCACCCAGTGCAGCCTGGGAAGTTCTTATAAAAGGCCGACGAAGGGAGGGAACAAGATGGCCCACAAGTACCCTTCGCTCTGATCACCTTTTGAAAGCGCTTCGTCTTATTCGTCCCTCCACGCGGCCAATCTCATCCAATGTCAAAAGAAGAATCCCAACGACAGACACGGTCAGATGGAGGAAGTAAGCGAGAGAATCACTATGACGGGCATGCAAAGGTAAACACGCCATGGGCAATGCGACCCTGACCCTAAATGCTGTACCCTAGTATGCCGCTTCCCAAACGTCCACAAGCTCAACCCAAGGAAAGAGCAAATCGGATACAAAAGAGCCCGTACGCCGATGGCTTCAAGAGACATGCAGAGAAGAGCATTGGAATCCCTATACCAGAAACTGTTATGAAAAGAGCGGAGGCTCCAGATGAGTGAAACTGGTTGGAGGGCTGTCGGCTTGTGACAAATCCAGGTTCAACATGATGATAGATTCAAGACTTCAATAGAGATACACATAAGATAGAGCGGGATTGGGTAGAAACATAGAACAAATCAACAGGCTGCCAGGCTCTCTTTTACGTTTTTTTGCCGTGGCTTTTCACGAACGCATTGCGTGTGAGACGAACTTGAACAGGGAGTGGGGTTAACACAAGCTTCCCCAGACATTCCGTTATTTTTGAACAGCATATCATCGATCCAAATGTAAAGTGACGTACCTACGGTATGTAGATCGTGGGATGACGGGAGACTTCCAAGCTTAGGTTGACATTGTATAAAAAGTAACTGACGCTAGTCCTAATATGGCTAGCATCGAGCTACCAGTCCCTGCCGAGTTGCAAGTCCTGAGGCGCAGTGACGCAATGTCCAAAGGACGAAACATCTCACCATCTCCTTTGCGCGCAGCGCTTCGCCAACATGCTGACAAGCTCGCTCGACCGCATTGTTTCATGTCATCCATGCTCGGGGCGTACCTGGCGGCCTGACGCCGGGGCGTAGAGGAGGATTCGTGGCATTTGCTATTTCGAAATTCGCACTCCCCATAGCTTTGTTTTTTCCTTCTACGCATACGATTGTACGAGTGCACGAGTGTACGACTTATACGTTTTCTTTTTCTTGAATATTGTTATTGCGGCACGGAATCAGTCACCCAGTTACGTTGCGTCATTTTGAATTGACTCCATTTGTAGGGTACTCCGCACCGCCCCTATAACCACGGCAAGGGAAGGGTGGACGCTGCACCAGCGTTCGCTCGCTCGCAGTGGTCGCAAAGATGAACTACGCTAATATGATCGAGGAGAAGAACCTCAAGGTACGTCCGTCTTTTAGGGCCCCCAGAGCTTTCATTGATAGTTTGCGTCACAGAAAACTTTCATCATAGCAACACTATGCTCTACCCTAATCGGCACTTTTACGTCTTCGATGGGTCTTTGGGACCGCATCAACGACAAGCGCAAGCAGAAGAAAATAGACTTTAAACAAAACGATCAGATCAAGGAACTGAAGGAGAAGGTCGAGAAAGCAGAGCAACGCTTCAATGAGCGTCAGCAGCAATTCAACAATCGGCAGGAAGACCTGGGGAATAACTTCCAAATGTCGAGTGCCATGATACAGAGGCAATATGACGAGGGATATGGTAGATTAGGGAGACGATTTGCCATGGGCGACAGTACGTTTCGGAACTATGGGAAGATAGGACCATGATGCTGACCCCGCGCAGCGCTCACAGAAAACCAACTCCAAGCGCAAGTCATCTCCCTCCAACAAGCCGTCATCAACGTCCTCCAAGACGCCCTCTACAACGGCCGTCAACTCACCCGCGCCGACCTCTCAAAACTCATAGCCGCGTCCAACTCCGCCCGCGAAGGCTCTCTTGACGCGCTTCGCCAACAGCAACAACGTCTTGCGCTCGAAGCACCACCACCCCGCTCCGTCACTTCAACTTCCTCCTCCTCAATACGCTCCTCCCCTCCTCCAAGTGTAGATGGCCTCTTCTGCCGTTACAGCGTCGACGTACAAAACCTTCCCGGAAAACCTTTAGCCGCTGACTTCGCCCCCGGAGGTAAATGCCGCTGTCCAGCCTGCGGCATCCGCATTGCCGCCACTGCCGACGACTTCTGGCAAATCGGCAAGCGCAGTCCGATTCTCATCTCCGAAAAGGGATATGAGAAACAAGTGTTCGAGACGCGCGAGTTCATTCTTGGGCAACGCTTTGTGATCAAGTGCCATACTCCCGACGGACAGTATGCGTGCGTCTTGTGCAACAAACTCCGGGATGTGGATGCACTGTGCCGGACGGTGGAGTCGCTGGTAAACCATGTGGGAAAGTTCCATGGGGTAGACGAGTTAATGATGGACCCGGATCTGAGGGAGAATAGGGTGGTGGGGACGAGGCTGGCGCTGCCGCCTCCACCTGCGACGCCAATGCCTCCTGCGGGAACCGTGACGAGGGAGAAGCAGGTTAAGGAGGTCGTGTATCGTTGATGTGATGCGGTATCATTTTAGCAAGGCGTTTGGAAAGTTGATCTTTCAGCATGGTGTTGGTGCATAGAAGGGTTTTTCTTTGTTTAGGGGGACATGTTGATATGATGGGTGGTCGAAGGTGTGTATAACGACTCTCAGCTTTAGCTCCACCTAGACAGGACTAAAATGATGACTCTCCATTTCTACCTCAAAATGCGCACACGGTTGTTACGATCGTGAAAATCTGAAGTCTGATGACATTTCTCATAACATTCTTGTACCGTCATCAAGGTCATATCCAGTTCCTCCATATCTCAGAAAATGCCCACCACATGGACTCCTTCCTAGGCATCACCAAACCAAGACTACGCACTGGCCTCAGCAGTTTGCTGTCTCCCATGCACACTTCCCATCTTCCAATGATGTCTCACGTCCTTCTTCTCCTGTACTCTACTCTCCTCTCCCTCCGCGCCCCAAGCACCACCACCAGGCGTGTAAATAATAATCCTCTCTCCCGGCTTCATGCTCGCCGTATTCTTCGCGCCGAGATTGATATACCTATACTCCACTTCCTCCCCATCCGTCCTCGGGATTGCCTTCTCTCTCTTTTCAAGCTCCTCGACCTCACCACCTGAAGTGGCATTATCTTCATCTACATCTGTACCAACGGCTGGTTGATTCGTATCGGCGTTCTTATCCAAAGCCTTCTTATCCACTTTGCGCACCCAGATGTTGAGTCCACAGGCGGCGTCACCACCGCCTTCTAAGCCGTAGGGGTGATACACCCGTCTCTCGCTGAGAATGGAGACTTGGACGGGGATGCGGAACTCGATGTCGCGGATGACGCCCTCGCCGCCGTGGTGCGCACCGCGTCCCGCACTACCACTCCTGAGGCCGAATTCCCGCAGCAGCACAGGATACCGTCTTTCGAAGACCTCAGAGTCCGTGATGCGCGTGTTCGTCATGTGCGTGTGCACACCTGACGTCCCGTTCCAGGTCGGTCCGGCGCCAGAGCCTCCGGCAATGGTCTCGTAGTACCCAAACCCTCTGACTTCCTTGCCATCAGGGGTCGTGCCACCGAAGCCAAAGGTAAGGTTATTAGTATCGCCCTGGGACGCGGCGCAGGCTTTGAAGGCCTTGAGCACGACGTCCGTGACGCGTTGGGAGGTGAGCACGTTGCCCCCCACCACTGCAGCCCCTTCCGCAGGGGAGAGGAATGATTTCTTGGGAATGCGGACTTTAATCGGTGCGAGGCAGCCTTGGTTCAGGGGAATGTCTTCGGAGATGAGGCAGCGGAGACAGTATATGATTGCGGAGTAGGTGACTGCTTCGGGGGCGTTGATATTGCCGTAGACTTGGGGTCCAGTGCCGGAGAAGTCGAAAACAGCCTCGCCCTTTTCGGGGTCGATGGTGACTTTGAGTTTGATGGGGGAACCGTCGTCCATGTAGTCGACCGCGGAGAGATCTTGCCCTTCGAAGCGTTTGTACACTTCTTTGAGGAGCTGGCGGACGGATTGCTCGGCGTTGGCTTGGATATTGGTCATGTAGAACTTTACGACTTCTTCGCCGTAGTCGGACATTAGGGTCGATATCAGATTGATACCTTTCTGGTTGGCGGCGACTTGCGCTTTCAGGTCGTTGATGTTGTCACTCAAGCAGCGGGTTCCGGAGCAACCTGGATATTGCCCAGGCTCTTCGTGGAGAAGCTCCGTGATGCGCTTTTCGTTGAAGTGACCTTCAGATACTAGCTTTTCAGACTTGATAGCTGCGCCTTCTTGGAACAACTCCTTAGAGTGAGGAGGCATAGAGCCGGGCAGGATGCCACCAATGTCAGCGTGGTGAGCGCGAGAGGCGACATAGAAGACGATTTCGTCTCCACTAAAGGCAGGTGTTATAACTGTTATGTCGGGCAGATGAGTACCACCGAACATAGGGTGGTTGGTTACAAGGACATCGCCCTTCTTCAGCTTCCCTCTCCATATGGACGCTTGCTTCTTTACACAGGTTGACATACTACCCAAATGGACTGGTAGATGCGGCGCTGTATTGTTCATCAGTACATGGTTCTCACGAGATATTGACGCACTTACCGTTGGCCACTAGTCCGCCCTCGGAATCGAACAATGCGCATGAGTAGTCCAGACGCTCCTTCACATTGGTACTGACACTGGTCTTCTGCAACGCTCGGCCCATCTGTTCTGCAATCGCCATAAAGCGATGGGCGAAGATACTCAGGAGAATCGGGTCGACTTCCGTGGTGCTGATTTGCTTGTCCTGTCCATCACTTTCGCCAATGTTGATGACAACATGGGTCTCAATGATGAGTGCGTATGCCCCAGGAGGCACAACTATGGTCTGTGTTCCGTCGGCGATGATGGCTGGTCCTTTGACCCGGTCTCCGATTGCCAGATCTTCGAGTTTATAAATGGAGGTGTCCTGCCTGCCGCCCTCAAAGTATACTTTGCGCGTGCCATATTCCTTCTCACCCTTAGGAAGGTCTTTGGGCTTGATTTCTTTCAACTGCTTATCGACTGTCTTTTCCAATCCGTGGAAGGTCTTGCCAATACCACGAGCTCTGACATCGTCTACAATGATATCGCGATCAGGTAGAGTGAAGCCAAACTCCTGCTGGTGGTGCTTCACGAACGCTTTTCCAAACGCCCAGTCATCACCATCGTACTCTTCCTTTGAAGGCTTATGAACCATAAGAGCAGACTCAGTGCCGCGGTAACGGAGATTCAGATATTCTTCAAATACAATCTCGTTCTCCTTGAACCCTTGCTCTTTCAAAGATGCGGTAGACTTAGCTTTCAGATCTTCCATCTTCTGCTTGAGATACTCTCGCACTTCTTTGTCGTCTGACCATACTTTTGACTCCGGCTCTTGCCGCTCGTCCACAACATCAGCCAAGGCCATACCATACGCGGAGAGGACTGAGGAATAGCGATGAATCAGAATCTGAGATATCCCGAGAGCTTCCGCAATGGCCACGGCGTGCTGGCCTCCTGCACCGCCAAAAGTGGCAAGCCGATGCTTCGACGTGTCGTGTCCACGAGCTTCAGTCAAGCTCCGAATGGGTCGTGTCATAGTCTCATTTGCGATCTTGATGAAGCCATAAGCCACCTCGTCGAGGGACATCTCTTTATTGTTATCGCCGCCAGATATGTCCTCATTGATCTCTTTAGCGAGCCCCTTGAACAGCTTTTCGCTCGCCTCGGGGTCCAACCCCTGGTCTTCGGTCTTGCCGAAAATCTTGGGGAAGAAGTCGGGAAGCAAGCGACCAAGGAAGAGATTCGCATCAGTGATGGTCAAAGGGCCTCCTTTACGGTAGCAGGCTGGTCCTGGGTGCGCTGACGCCGATTCAGGTCCAACAACAAAAAGACCGTTCTTCCAGAATAAGCGGGATCCACCTCCTGCGGCGACTGTGTTAATGTCGAGCTGGGGTGATTGGATGGTCACACCAGCGGTTGTAGTTTCGAACACATGTTCATACCGTCCTTGACCGTATCGGCTTACATCGGTGCTGGTACCGCCCATGTCAAAGCCGATCACGGGAATGTCTGTTTCGGGGTCATAAGATGTAAGAGCATACCCTACGACGCCGCCAGCGGGCCCAGAAAGGATTGCTTTCAGCCCAGAAAAAATATCCACGTCCACTAGACCGCCGTCGGACTGCATGAACTCGCATCTCGCACCCTTGGCCCCTTCATGTTTTATGCTCTTGGTTCCAAGTCCACCTTCGAAGCCCTTAGAGAACCCATCGATGTATTTCCGGATAGCAGGAGTAAGATATGCATCTGCACATGCGGACGTCGCTCTCGGCACCAACTTGATCATGGGCATCAGTTCAGAACTCAGGCTGACATGCGTGAACCCGATCTCCTTCGCAATCTTTCCAATAAGTGCCTCATGATTCGGATATGTGTAACTGTGCATCAGACACACAGCTATACTCCTCAAGCCTGAGTCATACACCTCCTGGAACTGTTCTCTTATCTTCTCCTCCTTCGGCCTCTGTAATATCCGCACTGTTTCTCCAGACAAGCCACGCACAAGCTCCGCATCTGGCCCAGCCTCCTCAATCGATTCCGCTTTCGTCTGATTCCTTTCCGGATCTTCCGCATAATCTTCCAGCGTCACCCGCTCATCGATCTCAACGACCTTCTTATACAAGACTTCCGGTTTCCGGATATCCAACGCGAATATATTCGGCCGGGACTGATTCCCAATCTCCAAGCAATCCTTGAACCCCTTGGTCACCACCATCGCGATATCCTCTCCTTTACGTTCCAACAAGGCATTTGTCGCAACGGTTGTTCCCATGCGTATACTTTCGATTTGTGAGGTATCGAGCGCTTGTCCGCGGGGTGTTTCCTTGCCGGTGAATTTTGCCAGAAGGCGCCGAATGCCTTCCAGAGGTGCGTCGTCGTAGTTCCCGGGGTCGACGGAGAGGAGCTTGATCACAACGTCGTCTTCCATCTTTCCCGTGCCGGGATTGCCAACGCAATCGGTGAAGGTGCCTCCGCGCTGTGATAGTCAATATAATTGCGAGATATACTGGGTGAGGGTCCACGTACATCAATGGCGATACGGATTCCGCGCTGGCTGATTTCCCCCATGTTGAGTAAACTATTGGAAGTATGCTACACCCGGATATATGAAGCGATATGTCGCCAAAAAGCAGAGCCGGTGTGAAGGAAACTCGATAATTTAGCAGATGGAGAGGAAAACAGGTCCGGCTGAGAAAGGAGAGTATGTAGAAATAACGAGAGCAGAGCCTCAAGAAGCTTCACCGGTCACAACAAGTGGGGTTCCATGAATGCGAACTTCTGTCACCCGTCGTTAATTCCGAAGCTGTGCCATGACGCCAGCGGGAAGAGGGGTGCGCTAGCCCCTTTTCGGTTGGGCGATCCCTACCTCGACTTCGTCCCTTGAACTGGAATTAATCTCCACGGTCTTGAGCATCTTTACTATTATCGGGTTGGAAGCTTGTGCTGTCTGTTGTTCCTCGTTCCACCGCAACGACGGTATTCCAAAAAGTACGAATGAAGTCAGGAGGGACTGATATGCATCGGAACGTGGAAAATAATTGAACAGTATACATATGAGGCCAACATCCAGTGGCATCCGAAGTCATCCATTTTGCTATCCTTTCTGACTAGTCTACTGATGCTGCTCTAGCAGACTTGACTTTACGGCCCGTGGGACATTACATCGGCCTCCATCATCTCTGTTCAAGGGAAAACCTGCAGTCACTGTGGCTAGAACTGATGCAGACATAACGTGCAATTGTTTGATCTTCACTATATACAAAGAATGCCATCGCTCTACGGCCGTCCATCCCATTCCTTTTCCGCATCCTCAATCACCCATCTACTCAACCCAAGCAACGCTGCTCAAACCATCCTCACCACCATAGGTACCCCTGGAGCCCACATCGACCTTGCTGACCAACGGGCCCAGCTTACCCGTCTCGGTATCCCTCTTAACAATAACAACATTTGACGTCGTCTGGCCTCCAATGGCGACCAAGTTACCCGCCTTGTTGATGACGAAGCTCCTGGGATAGTAGCTGTACGCATTCGCCAACTCGACGAACGCAAGCTTGCCATCCGCACCGATCTTGAACTGCGCAATGGAATCCTGCTCCTTGCCGAAGGTGCTGTCATTGCGGTTCGAGGCATACAGGGAAGAGCCAGCGATGCGGATCTCGGCGCTCTTAACGGTGGCGTTGCCGATGGCGACGTTCGGGCCATAGGTTCCTACGGTCTGGACGAGGGTGAGGCTCAGGCATTCATTGCTGCTCACGGGGACCTTGACGTCGTAGACGCCGACGGAGGAGCTGACTTCGTTCAAGCTGTAGTACTTCCAGGAATCGCCGATCTTGTTGAAGACTCCGTGGCGGGGACCATCGCCGGGGTTGGAGGAGGCGGCGGGGCAGTCGCTCAGGGCACCCGTGTTCTGGTTGATGCGGAAGATGCGCGTTAGGTCGGCGCCTAGGTCGGGGACAAGGAGGAAGTTGCCGGTGGGATCGGTGATGGCGGAGTGTGGGTGGGGTTTGTCCTGGCGGTCCCTGCGGGGGCCGGGTTTGGCTTGGGTGAAGGTGCGGGTTTGGAGGGCTCGGGAAGTGGAGGTTATGGGGAGCTTGTAGGTGGTGAGGGTAGAGGGGGAGCTGGTGTTGTCGTTAGTTGGTGGAGGTGGTGAGACCGAAGATGGTGGACGTACTATTCCACGGTGGCCATGTAGCCCTTTCCATCGGTTCCACCATATGGCGCGCCAAAGACGGTGTTTCCAGCTGTTCGTGCAGAACCCTGTTGTTTCAGGGCGGCTTGCGAGTCGAGCGTGTACTGCGTGAGGACGCCGCTTCCCGACCAGCTCTCGTCGAAGCACCAAGCCGTGCTGCTTGCGGAATCGAAGTGCAGCCAGGCCGGCGTCGTTCCGCAGCCCTTGGTCTGGGAGGAGATCTTTGTAGTCGACTTGCCATCGAAGTCGAGGGTGTAGACATTTCCAGAGAAATGCGTAACCAGCAGTTTGACGGCGATGCTCTCAGAAACGAGAGTCGTCAGGCCAGCGAGCATGAGAGTCTTGATGGGCGCCATGTCGAATTCCTATCTCCAATTGCTATTGGCGTATTGTGGCACTTCTCTATCCTCAATCTTTTCCCACACCCTTCTATTTGAACTCCAGATGGGTTAAATACCGGTCCTTTTTTCCCCATCCCACCATGCACGGCCGCCACCTCCGCAATTCCGGGAATTTGTGGTAGATTATGGCAGGGATGGGCGATGGGCCCGCGGCTCTGGAGGGAGGCTCCATAGTGGGGATAAATGAAGGGGTTGTTTAGTCGGGAATCACACGCCCATCAATATGCGACGCGCAAGCCGATCGAGACACAAGCCACAATTACCGCCCGATGTTCCCTGGCAATGCTACCTAATGAGTGTAATGGGTTTCTATTGCGTGGGTCTAGGCGGCATATTGCGAGATCATGTGGGGATATAGCAAAATGTACTATGCGGACGGTTAAGCTGTCCGTGTATGATGTTGTCATACTCTAGAAGCGACTAGGCTTGATATTTTCCTAGTGCAGCGCTATAATATGCTCATCGAACTCGGTAGATAGATACGGGCAGCAGTGCGATCCTTTTCCCTCCATTCTTTTGTCAAATTTCTGACTATTTCATGGCACAATAGCTATGTACACGGAAACAACAAAGGCGTTTTGTCTTCTAAACGTCTAAGCCCTTGATGCTTTGACAGGGAAGCAAGAAGATGATAAAGAGACACGAGGGATTGTAGCATGGCTTACTCCCTGCGTACCGAAATATCCATCGTGTCGGAAATTCCATCTGAAGCGTAACGTTTTTCTTCCTGCGGCAATACTGCTATGCCCCCGTTAGGTCCGGATCTTGTGAATTGGGAAGGGTCCTGTCCCATCAGCGGGAATTTCCTGCTTGTTGGTTTTCCAATGTTCTTGGCCCCCTAATTTTCCACCACGATCAAAAGTCTTGCCTTAAGTTTGAACCTGATAAAGGGCATGCGCGTGTGCTAGTTTTGCGGTAATTTTCTGTCATGAACAGTGGCTGGCTACCACGACCGTCTCACCCAAGTTCAAGGGAGTTTTCCTGACGAGTACTTCCCGCGATCCTGCTGAATTTGTTAGTAGGCATTGAGTACCTAGGGTATGAGTTTCTGGTACTGACCCATTGTGGAAATGGGGTGAAATTATACATTTCCCCATTCACTATTAGTGTGCCTTCAAATTTGTTCAGTTCCACTGGTGCCGATCCAGTAATTACCCAGGGTACCGCTCCAGGAAGATGGATATGTTGAACGGTAGGAAACCAGGTCAACTTGTCCATGATGCTGCGAATAGTGTCAATGTCGAAATGTAATCTTCTGAGCAGGATAAGGAGTTCAAGCCAAGACGTCAAATACTCCCTGTCGCGATCGAAGGAGCAACGATAGCCGTGCTTTGCGAGCGTAGCCTGCACACCTGTTTCAAACATCTCATCGATATGCCGGAGAAATGGTTCAATGTCGGGTGTTCTTCCAATCCCTCCGGTACATGTAAGTACGTACTCGGCGATCTCATACAATATCCACAGGCGCGGCTCGAAAGGAGGGTAGAAGTATGTGAAGCCACAATTGCGGATGATGCCCGGCATGGTCGCTAAGCAACGATCGAAGTATGCTTGTTCCGGCAGTGTTCGTGGACCTTGAGGCATACATGTCCAATCTACCCACACATAAGACCAGGTTTGCGATTCGAGTTCACCTTGATGAAGGCGCAGATACTTTCCGTTTGGGTCAGGATGATTTTGCGTGCGCCAGAAATGGCTGACGAAAAGGCAATCGCTCCGTAAAACAAAGCCTCGCAAAGCGGGTAAGAGGACATAGTCGTCCAGTTCATCGCGGGACCACTTTTTGAGCAGCTTTTGCGACATGAACGCGCTGCGTCGATGAAAGAACCAGAACATCGTATGCGGTGCAACCTGACAAAAGAATTCGTCCAAGGAATGACACTCCTCTAACAACTCCCTGGGCTGCTGAGTGCTAGATCTTTGCTCATTACCATCTGTACTAAGATCATCCCACGCGGCTATGCTCCGATTGACAAGCAGGGACCATGTAAGATGAGGCGGCGAGGCACATGAAGCAACTGCTGAAGAGCCTGACATAGCAACTAATGGCAGGAAGTTATGTCGTTGTCGAAGTCGGGCCAGCGTTCGTGACGGAGCTGGGGGCGATATAATAACTCCCATTCCCAACGACAGTCATTACCATTTTTGTGGACAACCGAAGAGACCGGTCAGAAATCAGCGTATGTACTGGGGTAACGTTTGCTCATTGGAGTCTGATAGGGCAGGTGGGCTATTGACCGGTGAGGTCTGAGGCACAGAACCGAACACCCTATCAATCCTGGCTTGCTGGTTTAAACACAAGATATCTTCGCTCCTTAACATGTTTCTGGCTAGTTCGCACCTGGCGACTGTACGAGACTGCTGACAAAAGAACTGATGCAGCCGACCGAAAATAAATGTAGATAAGTAGCTGGCACGTGACCTTTCATTCACGGTAAACCTTCAATGTTGAAAAATGATTCTGCACCCTGATCAGTTAGCCGTACTGTACATACAATACTCCACATACAACATCACATCATCACAAAACAGCAGCACCCGAGGTACGCCAGGCGGTGAATTACAAAGATTCCCGGCAACCTGAGTTCAACCTGACTTTCAAACGGGGAAGAAGACGAGAAGATAAGAGGTAAGTTGTTCATCGATTCTGAGGGTATTAAAGTACAAAGAGAAAAGACCAGACCAAACCAATCCCTTAGACCTTTCGGAACAAAGCAAATCGCTAGCAAGTACCCCTTAGTACTGTGCCCGTAATGCAAATAGCCTCAAACCACATCAAAGAACGCTTAATCCTTTCAACCCCCAAAAGCAAGGACGCTTAACCCGAGAAGAACCGCCCATCTGCGCCTCGCACCTATTCAGTGAATGCACGCAGTCCTTTCAGGACTGATTGACGTAGTGAAAATCGGCAGTTCGCTGCTTGCGGTTCTTGTTCTGCGCGCGATGCGGGTTCAGCGGCCTGCGCTCGTACGCATCTTGCTGAGCCCCCTGGTTGCTGTAGCCCATCTGGTTGTATCCTTGATTGCCCCAGCCGCCGTTGTTGTAGCCGCCTTGCATGTTCCCTTGCATGCCACCCATATTGCCATAACCCATGTTAGGGTAACCGTTCATCTGGTTGTTGAAGCCCATGTTGTTGAACTGGTTGGGGTAGCCGTTGTTGAAGTTGTTCCAGCCTGGATTGACGTTGTTGTAGGCGTTCATGTTCATGTTGCCCATGTTACCCATGTTGCCCATGGGGTTCATCGCGTTCATCGTGTTCATGGGATTCATCGCATTCATCGCATTCATGTTGGGAGGCATCATGCCCATCATCGGGTTTCCTGGCATACCCATGGGCATTGGCATAGGCATATTGGGCGCCATAGCTGGATTGCCCGGCATACTCTTGAGCGCCTCCATTGACTCGATGAAACTCTTCTCGACGGTCGAAGACTGATCCTGGGCTTGGCGACTCTGTTGTTCTTTCTGTAACCGCATCGCTTTCGGAGCGGTCGGTGCCTTGATCTCCGTTGGCGCTTCTTTGCGTTTCTTCGATGTTGTCGAAGCGTCCGAATCGGAACCGTTACCGTTACCACTCGGGTTGGGGGTGGAGCTAGAAGTAGGTTTTGCTGCAACAGTGTGAGGAGATGGCAGAGTGGGCGCAGTCTGTTCTGTGTTATTGCTGTCCGGTGCCGGAGACTTTGATCCGGTTGGAGCAGTGTCACTGGCTTTAGTGGTATCAGTGATAGTGGGCACGGGAACATTGGTTTCCATTTCAGAAGGAGATGAGGGTTTTGCATCTGCTTTCACATCCTCGCTTCCTTGTCGTTCCTTCTCCAACTTCTCCTTCGCCTTCTCAGCCTCAAAGTCTCTGATTCTGCCTACCATTTCATCATCTGGGATGAGCTCCTCGATGATAACGCCGACCTTCTCACAGTTCGGACAAACCAGATCAGAATCCAACAAAGTATCCTCAATGCATTTCTGGCAGTACGTTGTGTTGCAGCACGGTGTCTTAACTGGCGTGTCAAAGATGTGCTTATCAATCGGACATAACAAGCCTCTCTTCTCCAACTCCTTCTGATCCGCAACAGCACTCCTCGCCTGCTCCTTGACCGCGGTGGCCTTCTCCTGAAACTTATCCCACGTTTTCGTATCCACCATCACCTTTACATACTCTCCGTCTGCATTGAGCATGACGCCACGAGCATCCTCCAGATCGCCCTCGGTGGGCTTTTCGACCGTCTTGAGGAACGAACGGGGTATTCCAGTGGTACGTTTGGCTCTTGCCACCGGTTTGAAATCGGGGTCGTTGTTTGTTGGGCACACTTGTATCCAGTGACCCTTTTTCTGGCATCGGTAACACACATATCCAGGTGGCGGATCGTGCGCCGGAACGTTGACGGGCTTCTTCTTATGGTAGACAGGTTTCGCGTGGGACAGTTGTTCTTTCTGCTGTTGCCAAGCCTGCTCAGACTCAGCCAGAAAAGCCGCTTCTGCATCTTGTTCGGAGAGTGCCCCGCCGGCTGTAGAACTTATGGCAGTCGCTGAAGAGTCGGTCTTTTTGAGAGCTCGAACCGGTGCGCGACCTTGGACGTATCGAGCAGCTCGGCCATGGCCCCGTGGCGCAGGCCTCCGGATCGCAATGACTTCGCTCGATCGAGGTATGATCGTCGTATCGTCCTCATATTCGGCATCGGGGTCTTCGACAGGGTATAGGTGAAGGTTGAAGTCGGTTCCATCGCCGAGACCAGCGGCTTTGATGATGTCGCGCTTCAACTCAAAGACTGTGATGGATTTGCCATCAAAGTAGATACACTCGCGATCTTTGGAGTTCTTGAATCGGTAGAAAACGCACGACGACATCTTCGCAGTATTGTCTGTTGTCGTGCGCGCAGTCGTGTGATGTTGTGTGTGTGGTGTGGTGTAGTGGCAGTGCTCGTTGAAGAGGCGGGGATTATGAATGCGCAAACGCCAAGGCAAGTATGACTAAGCCCCACTAGCGTTCCAAAGTTAGCATCTGAAATGGGAAGAGCCGGAGATCAGCCGGAAATCGGACAAGGTGAAAGGCGTCGGCCCGACTTCAGAAATGGAGGACAATTTGTGGGGCGCACTTCTACACCTTCTGTATTATACATAATGGCGGTTTAAGGGTATCTTAAGCAACCGGACTAGCGGCAACATAGTATCTTATAGCGCATTATTGCTTGCTTGGACCGATCACTGCTGTCCGCTGTTTTCTTCAGCGAGGTGACGGACCATCAAGCTCGCAGCTGATGATCATAAGCTTACAAGTAACTTCACCGTAACTACGCAAGCTTTCTTACTTATTCTATCAAGGTTGGAATACCTGTACGTTTTGGTAGCATTGGATGAAGAAAGTTCTAGAACCTGGAGGCTTCGGAAGCCATTCGCTGTCTCTCAACCGATAGATCGTCTTCACCTGGCTGGCCAACTTGAAAGACTTGTGATATTGACACCTAAGAAAGCCGGTGTGGGGCCATATTCTATTTTACATTTCTGTCACAATGAGGACCGAGCTGGTCTCCCCAACCCCCCTCATGCAATGTGTGCCGAACGCCCCTTTCCCCTTCATCTTCGCAATCAAGTTACAGGTGAGAGACGCCAATGATTGAAACGGGTCTAGGCCGTATGGAGTCTGAATTCTACAGCGCATCCGAGTCACCTGGACGTGACCATCACCGCAAGAGGTTGCGAAAAGACCCGGGACTAATGACGGGCGCCGCCTCCGTAGGGGCTGTGACGGAAGCCGCCACCATGTCGACCACCACCGCGATAATTGGCTCCAGGCTTTCCTGCATTCCTTGGGCCGGTGGGAGCGTTCAAAGGGGCGTTGCTGGGCTGAGTAGGCGGTTGCGATGATCCTTGACGCCCACGATTGTAGCCACCTCCACGACCTCCATGGCTCGGGGTTTGGCTGCCACGACCAGACGGACCTGAAGGAATAGATGGCTGAGGGATGTCGTCATACATGCCCTCCCAGCTGGTTGGTCCACCTTGTCCGCCATAACCTTGTTGCATCTGGCGTTGCTGCTCGTATTTCTGCTGTTCAAACGCCATCTGTTCCTGCGGATTGTAGCCTGGCCTGTTGCCACCAGGTCCCATCATGCTCGGGCCGTCTCCATAGCCTCCGCCTTGCTGTTGTTGCATCTGCATCTGCTGCATCTGTTGCATTTGCATCATCGGGTTCATCTGGCCTTGAGGAAGAGGGCTTCCAGTCTGCGGGTTCATGCCGCCCATCATCTGACCCATCATAGCAGGGTTCATCGGTGGGCCGCCCATTCCTCCCATTGCCATGGGATTCGGCATCCCGCCTTGCTGAGCGGCAAAGTTTTGCTGTGCCTGCCTGAACCATTGTTGCATGCGTTGCCAATACTGCGCCATCATGGCTGGTGTCATGCCCTGAGGATTCGTCCCAGCTTCCTGGGTCTGCACTTGCTGATTATCGAACCCGCCGCCGTCGTGCCTACCTCCGAACTTTCCACGACCAAACTTCTTGTCCTCTTCCTCGCGCATATTACCGCGAGGTTGAGCGCGCTTGACTTCGATTGGTTTCCCTAGAATCTGCAGACTGCCTTTCAGGGTCGCCTCAACAGCCGCATCGCCTTCGAAGGTCACAAATCCGAATCCACGAGGGCGGCCTGTATCCTTGTCCATCATAAGTGTTGCGTCGATGACTCGGCCAAATTGTTTGAAGAAGTTCTTGAAGTCCTCTTCGGTCGCTTCTTGGCTGACTCCACCGACAAAGATCTTGCTGGTTCGCTCTTGTTCCTCCCTGGGAATGGCACGCTTTGGATCAATCTTGCGGATTGTGTTAGTTGTGGGTTGAGCCGAGCTCAATGGCGAATACTCACGATTTTCCCATCGAGGAAATGCTCCTTGACCATGACGGTATTCACACACTTAGGGTCTCGGAATGTGAGGAAACCAAAGCCGCGTGACCGGCCTGTCGTACTATCTCGCATGACTGTGCACTCGCTAACTTCACCGAACTGCGAGAAGTAATCTCGCAAGGACTCTGCAAACGGAGTCAGTTAATGCACATCGAGAGTGAGATGAGGACACTCACGTTCAGTTGTTTCCCAATTGAGACCGCCGATGAACATTTTCCTGTAATATGACTGAATCAGCAAATGTTGGCAAGGTAAAACAAGGACTATATAGCGGAAAGACAAAAGGAACGACAGCATATATGTTTCTGGTGGTAAAAATCCAGTGATCCATTGAGTAGCGGGGTGAGTCGACGAGGCCTGATTAATTGAACGGTTGACATCCAAGGCAGTTGATTGAATGAATAAATGGGACGAGACACAGGCGAGATCCTGAGCTCGTTGCTCATATCAAGTGTGCGGCGGTGTCTGTGTGGGAAGTGACAAGGCGAGCTGATATAAAATGGTCGTTCGGAGTAGTAATTGTGACTGGTGCCGGTTGGGGGAGATTTGCCGAGTATCCATCTCTCTCTCTAGCCTCATGCAGGACGTGGGTAGGAAGGCTGATCGCGCCGCAGGCGAACAACCCTTGGCCATTATCTTCCAGTACCTCGAAGAGCGGAGAATCGGTGCAATGTCGGGACCCATGCCACATCGATGCAAGCAGCCCTGGCAGAGGCACAATGTGGTTCCGTTGATTCGTCTTTGTTTTGCTACGGACTCGGGAGCAGATATAACTATCCGCACTCCCGATGTGCTATCGTCTGCCTGCGTTTTGGTATGCTCTAAAGTACCTAGCTAGGTATATATCGACTGGATGCTGCCACTATCCCGACCGCCAAGGTAGAGCGACCCATCCGTGCCAGATGTGGTGGGTGTCGACGAGGCCAAAGTAGAGCAGGGACAACACCTCTTAGAGCCCTCGTGTCGCAAAATGTATGCTTCTGGCTGATATTTAATCGGAACTGTTCGCCTTCCCCGTATGTGCCTCGTTGGAAACTACTTCATGGACCACCGCAATCTTGACCAAACAGTGAAAAGCTCCCTCGCCTTATCTGCAGAATCCCAGTATTGTTTAGAGGCAGGTTTGTAGTCCCGACATTGATCCCTTAATGCTGGAGATGCATTCAAAAGGCCGCTTGTTGTGGAGCATACGGCGGAATGGCCATGTTTGAAAGCGACTATGCTTGACGATGGAAGAGTGGATAATAACAAATAGCGTAGCAATCACATAAAACTTACCCGTCTTCTTTGACGTTGATCGGTCCATAATCGTCGTCCTGCTCAACGCTGGTGTATGGTCGATTGTTGCCTTCATGTGAAGGCGCCCCAGCCAGGGACTCAGCCCCTCCTATGTGGGTTGATTCTCCCCAGGCACCACCCTCTTGAGCATGTTGCCTTCCATTTTCACCATTACCCGATGTTGGGGCGGTCGAGGGAAGCTCAGCGGCTGGGGGAGCACTAGAAACTACAGGCTGCTCGGGTTGCGCTGACGGAGCTGGCTGGCTGGGCTTCGCAGGTGCGGTGTCATCACCTTCGTAGCTGCGGGTATCATCAGCACATTGCGCCTATCAGCTGGGCCAAGGTTGCTCACAGATCGGCGAAGAGATCCTCGTCAAGCTCTTCGGGGTCAGTCATTCTGCTGTTGTCCAGATTTGCTGGAGCTAACGAAAAAGGCCTCTCGTGAAGCACGCGCTCGCCCACTCGAAACTGTAAAGTAAGTGTTCGGGCGACTACGCAGTGGCTACCGCTGCAATGAAATAAAGATGAGATATAGGGCAGAAACGGCAGGAAGGTGACTGAGAAGAAGGTCGGAGAACGTGAGCAGAGAGTCGAGGTCTGGAAGGAGGTGAGGAGAAGGCAAAAGCCGCCAAAACCGTGAGAGGACTAGCGCAACTCGGGCTTGGCACTTGTCACCCCCCGACTCTGGGGAAACGCTCGGGCGGCGTTGGATGTCCAAGGTGAAAGGCGCGGGGCTGGCCCGACCAGATTTCCACCATAATGGCCTCCAAGAAGCAGCAACAGCAGGTATGTTCTCTTGTTAGGAACGATGATCTATCTTGCGCTGATTGTATACCAGGAAATGGTCCAGGTTGGTTCGTAGTTGTTCATTCTCGAGTCCGTAATCACTCCACTGCGAGCAGCACGCTAACGTCAGTCTCCGCCTCATCAGACCGTTCTTCGTGCGTGCAGCGTTCTTGCAAGACTGGAACTGCTTTAATTGACCACCCTCTAGTTCTGCCTCCCCATTTTGGCGAGCCGGATCGAATACAACGCAACCATATGAGAACAAGAAGATCATCGGTGCATCCTATTCGCATGCAGACATATTGAAGTTTGATGCTCTGTACGTAACTTCTCGAGTTCGTCTCTCTAAGCTATGGTGACTGATTCTCCAAGTTCTGCTTCAGGGTCGTCGCGCCCTCGTACTCCCCCTTCGGCAGGCCAAGGTCGTGATTCGAGCTCCGCACCACGTCGAACAAGCAGTATTACTTCTTCCCCACCGCCAACACGTAATCGATATAGCTCCTTCTTGCGTGATACCAACCATGATTGGGACGATGATGACGAGGACGACGCCGACACCATGTTCGATGACGACGAGGACGAGTTTGGACTCCCCAGCATAGCAAGCATGCGCCGGAAAGGCAGACGGAAAGCTTCACAAAAGGAAAAGGATCAGTCCGGGAGAGGAAAGAACGGCACAGCATCTACGCCGTGGCGTGCGATAGATAGCGGCGACATCGCCGAGGAAAGAGGTATACCCAATTACCCCACCGCAAAGAAGTCAGAAGGCAAGATACTTCGGCCGCAATACCAAGAGATCCTCCGAGATCCGGCAAACTCATTACACTTAATATCGCATCCGACCCTCCCTCCAACTGCAACGGATAAGGAGAAAGAAGAGCACTCTGCACGGATATCTCGAATCAACAAGTTCAAGCGCATACTTCAGACGAGCACGATATCTCTTTCAGAGCTGAGAGACTCTGCCTGGTCAGGAGTTCCATCCGAAGTACGGGCTATGACATGGCAGGTCCTGCTAGGCTATTTGCCGACTAGCAGCGAACGAAGGGTGGCTGCCTTGGAAAGGAAGCGAAAGGAGTACCTGGAAGGTGTTCGACAAGCTTTCGAGCGGGGGGCTGTTGGGAGCTCTGCGACAGGCGTGGCTGGGGCATCGTCAGCAAATCGCGGACGTGGACGTGGCTTAGACGAGGCCATCTGGCATCAAATCAGCATCGACGTACCAAGGACAAATCCACATTTGGAATTGTACAGCTACGAGGCCACACAAAGATCCCTGGAGCGCATACTCTACGTTTGGGCCATACGGCATCCTGCGTCGGGTTACGTGCAAGGTATCAATGACCTTGTCACACCATTCTGGCAAGTCTTCCTAGGTGCCTATATTTCCGATCCAGATATTGAATTTGGAATGGATCCGGGTCAATTACCGAAACAGGTTCTTGACGCGGTGGAAGCCGACTCGTTTTGGTGTCTAACGAAGCTGCTGGATGGCATCCAGGACAATTACATTTCCCATCAGCCTGGGATACAGCGCCAAGTGGCAAGCCTCCGGGATCTCACTACCAGGATAGATGACGGCCTTGCGAAACACCTGCAAAACGAAGGCGTGGAGTTCATTCAGTTCAGTTTCCGGTGGATGAACTGCCTTTTGATGCGCGAGATATCTGTCAAGAATACCATAAGGATGTGGGACACATATCTGGTAAGTCGACACCAAGTGCACCGGTGTTTATAGCGGACGGTCCTTGCTGATGCTTCGTAGGCTGAAGAGGATGGCTTCTCTTCGTTCCATCTCTATGTTTGCGCCGCTTTTCTTGTGAAATGGTCGGACCAGCTGCGCAAGATGGATTTCCAGGAGATCATGATGTTTTTGCAAGCTTTACCCACACGGGACTGGACAGAGAAAGACATTGAGTTGTTACTTAGCGAAGCGTTCATCTGGCAGAGCCTATTCAGAGGTAGTAGCGCGCATTTAAAAAACACTGGGTCAAGAGCCGGTATTGGCGTTGGCATGGGACCGAATTCATAGTATTAATATCACTAATAATTGCTCCTCAACAGAGCAGTGCAACGACGAATATCGCAAACCCATGCGGCAGGCTCATCATGGCGTCTTACCTTACGTTCAAGTGGACCCCGTGTTTGTATACCACTTATTTCCGGAAGTCCTTGTTCGGAAAGGTAAGAGATCGACTTCGAATCGGAATCAAAGAGTAAGAATTAACCCCGCCTCATACCCCGCCATACATCATTAAGTCTACATCACACCGCGTCTCTCTATATAACCCCACACTCCTTGCTGAGGAAGCGCCAGATCTGTATAACCCTGTTGGTCATTCTTATGTTGTATACGTTCACATCCCATCTCACCACCATCAACATCAACCATGGCACCCCACCCACCACCCAGACCTCCCTTCTCTTCCCTTCCGCTAGATAAATCTGGTCCTCCGGGAAACGCATGGGGCCTCTATGGCCCCTCAGATGAACTCGGGGCTCTCAATATGCTCACGGCCGACGTCGTCAAGCGCGCCGCCCAAGAGGAAGTCCGCACGGGCGAGCGCATTTCACTAGACTGGTATCTCAACCTACCTACCTTCCCATCCTTTGGCCGTCCGGCCTTCCAATGGGCGATGGAAAACCGGAGTCATCCTGATGGGAGGAAGAGAACAGTTAATGATGACCGATTGTTTGATTGGAATACGCAGTCTTCGAGTCAGTGGGATGGTTTCAAGCATTACGGGTATCAGAAAAGGGGGCTGTACTATGGGGGGAGGAGTCAGGAAGATGTAGAGAAGACGGAGGGAGAGGGGAGTGGGGTGTTGGGCATTGATCGTGTGGCGGTTGCGGGAGGAGTAGCAACCCGCGCGGTCATTCTGGACTACCCGAGGTATCTGGCTAGGAAAGGGAGAGAGGTGGTGGATGCGTTGAGCACCAGTTCGATAGGGGCGGAGGAGTTAAGGGATATGCTTAAAGAGACGGGCGTGCAGACGAGGGAGGGGGATCTGTTGTTGTTGAGAACAGGGTTTACGAACAGGTATATGGGACTGGATATGCAGCAGAGGAAGGAGTTGGCGGGGAAGCCGCCGGCGTTTTTAGGTGTGGAGAGCAGTAAGGAGGTGTTGAAGTTTATTTGGGATAGTGGGTTCGTCGCTGTTGCGGGCGATGCACCCAGTTTCGAGATGAGCCCGCTCGTCGGAAAGCATGTCGAGGTAGGCGGTCTATGGAAGGGAGAGGAGTGGGAAGAGGAGATGCAGGGCGGCGGTCTGGTTCATCAGTGGTGCTTAGGCGGTTGGGGTAAGTTCCCTTCGTGGTTCACTCCCTTCCCTTAGTCCCTTTCCCGCACATCCAGCTGACCGCTAACATAGGTGTGATGATCGGTGAGATGTGGGACCTAGAGCAGCTCTGCGAGAAAGCCGAGCAACTGCAACGATGGACGTGCTTCGTGACCAGTGTGCCATTGAAAGTAAGTTCAGCTGTACTCCACGTTGGCGGTCAATCCACCGCTCTGTCTTTTTACATTAGAGCTTATCAATGACTCTTTGTATAGGTCCCTGGAGGAGTTGCCAGCCCTCCAAATGCCGTTGCCTTTTTTTAGAGGTCGGCGGCCAACGTAGAATCCATATAGAAGTACTGCAACTAAATTCGCGCTATCTTCAACAAGTCAAAGTTCTCCACAGGATATATATAGCTTCAGTCATCATTCCATTACCGTCCAACCAATTTATCCGCCCTTGGGAAGAACACGTTCCCACAAGCCTGCCAAGTGCCCGTATTCGTACCGCAAATGAAAAGCCGGTGTCTGGAATTCCTTGCATCTCTCATTTCTGTTATTCGAGGGATATCAGGTCACACAAATGACGCAGTTCCTAAGCTGCGCCGCTGAATCTGGTAAGGATAGTTACGCAGGGCCTCGAGGTAGTATACGGGTAATGGATTAACAGGTGACGGACGCGGGTCCCGGCAACTGTTAGCACCTGCCAGTCGGATGTCTGCCATCGGGCGATACCTTTTTGTAGTAGTTGGCCAACTGAATATATATTTCTCTGATCTTGCCTGCCGTTCTATCGAGTCAACTGAATCCTCCCCCATCAAGACTACTCACGACCTGACATCACACCTCAATTATCCTTCATAATCGTTTCCCCTCCAAAGGCAACACAATGAAAACCCAAATCCTCTCTGGTGTTCTTACTCTGCTGGCGTTCCAGCTCACAGCTGCTTCACCTGTTGCACCGCAATCTTGCGTTGAACCGGCACCCCCTGTCCAACCTACCAAAGTACCAGAACCGCTTCTCTGCACTAAGATTTGCGCTTCCGGACCAGAAGCCTTGAGCTGTGGCAAGGGATGGCGTGCCCATAATCCCGGCGGTGGTGTAAGTAGCTGTTCTGCTGCGAAACTTTATTCAGATTGAAGCTAATCAGGATGTAGCCTTGCTGGGCATGCTGCCAGTTTGAATAGACGATTTGGCAGTTGCAGGGTGACAGACGATGTTGGTGGGATCGTTCAGAGGACGGCGGTTGCACCAGGTGCCTTAAAGTCAACTTCGACAGTTCCGTTTCCGAATATAATTAAGAATGAAAGGCACCTAATCCATCGCAATTGAGCGTCATATCGCTAGTCATTGATCAATCTGAGAGAGCTAGTACTTGAGAACTTTCAATGAATCCCGGTTCTCGTTGAAAATTGCCTTCGTATTTCCCCTTCGCATATTGCTGCACGGGTCCACGGAGCGCAAAGGACGTAATATTTTAACTTCATCATGAATTCTTGAAAATCCTCTTCCTCGCGTCCGCATCAGCCGGTCCTCAAGTGTTTTGTTGGCTTGGCAATGCACCTCCACCCATGCAAACACTGGAACGACATTCTCGGGGATAAAGAAAGCAGAAGCCAATGTGTACGCAGCAAAATGACAGGAAGAAGAGAAGATTGGGAGATCACATATGCTACCGTACTCACTATGTCCTTGGCAATCACCACCTTCACCACCAGCATCGTCGCCATCATTACCATAGCTACACCAAAAACTCTATCTACGCCGCCTGAGCAAGCTCACATCGTCACATCATACATGTCACTCCCACTGAATCTTTTCGAAAAGTTTGCTTCTCATCATGCTCGAAACAACGCTCACAAACTCAAATCCTTTTCGAACTCAGTCTCGCCCGGCCCATCCATACAGTATACCTCGCCGTACCATTAGCTTTTCGGTTAGGAAAGAAACAGGAATCACGATTAAACCAAGGTAGCGAAGAAAAAGACGAGGAGACAACGGAGGCAGATCAGGAAACGGAAGGGCTTTTATACACTACACCCTTCACCACCATTAGCGTCTTCCTCTATCACCAAGAACGCTACATACCCCATCCCACCAAATCTCTTTTGGAAAGATCTCTCCACTTACTTCCCATGAAGAGATTCTCGATGCGTTTTTTTCTTTTTTTAAAAAAAAGAAAACAGAAAGCAAGACCAAAACAGTGTACAGAGAAAGAAGAGAGAAGGGAGCGGGAAACAAGAGTTTATATACGTACCCCCCGACTCCCGACTACCAAACATCCCAGCAATGACTACCATCGCTATCATTATCATCATTGCCATGCACTATCCATCTCTTGCATAGTTACACACCCCGTTCCCACAACCCGTGCTAAAAGAAACCCTTCTTCGCGCGACTAAATTTACAACTAGCATATGGATTGACCTGAGAAACCGCACCACGCACCTTACTATCGTTCATTCCCAGCTGCTACGTATGATTGTTTTGAAAGGAAACAAAAAGAAAGAGCCGGAGTGTGCAGAAAAAGGAAGAGGAGGAGTAGTTGGGGAGACAAAGGGGTTTATATATCCCAGCGGACTGCCTACCCTTTAGTGATGACCATGATACACGACAATCGTCATCGCCATCTCCAACACAACCGCAGCCTTCACTTTCTACACCCAGTGCTGAAAGAACCCCTCCTCGCTCGCGCGTCTACATGATTTTCTTTGGTTGTTCTTCCTGAAGCGCTCCTCTGCCCGCCCATATTTGCCTTCCAATTGCAATGAATTTTAACACTCTGAGAAGAGAAAGCAAGGGCGGCAGTGTACAGAGCAGGGAGTCAAGAAGGGGAACTAAGTGTGTATATACCCCAGCTCATCCCTTCGCAGGCACCCCTACTCCTTGGTAGTAACCATTATCAGCACGAGACCATCCCATTTCTCGGACAAGCGCGCTGCCCTTCCCTTTTCCTACAACCCGTGATAAAAGAAATTCTTCTCCTCACGTCCACATTATTATCCCTCCTGTCAATTTTCTCAAATACCGCACGCCTCCCTGGACAGCTCATGCCCATGAAATACATCATGTTTTATGAAAAAAGAAGAAAACAAGGACAGCGGCGTGCAGAATAAGAGAGAGGAGGGAGAGGGGAAGGCATAGGGGTTTATATATGTCCTCCAGACATAGTATAGCTTAGCGGTCACTATTGTCACTATCACCACCATTATCAGGCATCTAATCGTCTACATGAATCCCCTCTTCGTTGTTTTCTTGGAAACGCACCTCCATGAGCACGGGGCATTTTGTCTATTGATTTTCGTTATTTCAGAACATAAGAGAAAGCAAGAGCAGCAGTGTGCAAAAGAGAAAGGGGAAGGGTCTATATGCTCTCCCCGTCCCCTTCCCTGTGCCCACCCCTCCAGCTCCTTAGTGATGACTATTATCATTGCCATTGCCAGTTCCCGCACAACCAAACACTTCCCTTCTTACAACCTGTGCTAAAACAAACCCTCTTCACACGTCCACATCGATGTTGGTCGCTTGCATATGGTTTCTGGGAAACGCGCCCTCCACCCACTCATGTCCAAGAGATACACCAAGTTTGAAAAAACAGAAAGCAAGCACAGCAGTGTGCAGATGAGAAGAGAGGGAGGAGACAGAGGGCTTATATATACTCACGGGACTTAGTATAGCGTAGCGACCACCACCATCATCACTATCACCACCGACGCACACCATCTCTCGCACAATCACATACCCTCCCAAACCCCAGAAACCCACCCATGAAACTCAGGTGTAGCCTTTTTTTTCTTGAAAACAAAATGAAAGCAAAGAGCACCAGTGCACAAGAGAAGGAAGAGGGAAAGAAGAAGAGTAGAGGAGTAGGGGGGATTATATACCCAACTCCTAAAGTCCGCAGTCCCTATCTCCCGACAACCCAACTTCCCACGATACCGACCATCACCACGACCATCACCACCAGCACTACCACAGCGCAGACACCCTCCTCGCAAGTCCACCGCCTCACTCCTCAGCTACATCCACGAACCCAGCACGAACAGAACCAGCAAAGGAAGAGCAAAGAATTGAACAATCATAATGCATTATTATCTACAATCCACGCCACCCCACCTCAGCACATCACTCCAACAGCATCGCAAGCCCGCCCATCTCGAGACGAACAAAAGCGACAGCTAGCCACCAGACACCCCTCCACTCCTCTCTCACCACCTCCACCCCTCTTCCTTTCCTCCCCCCACCCCACCCCACCCCCCTCACCCTCCAGAAAATCAAAAACCCAACACGCTCAAACTCAACCTCAAACTCAAAGTCATCAATCATTACCCCCCGGCCCCGCCCACCGACGAGACCGAGACCGAGACCAAGACCGCAAAGCAGCCAGCCATGCAAAACAGAAAACAGAAAAACAAAAGAAACCCCCCCAAACGAATGATCCCATTTCACCCCCACCACCAACAGCAACCGGGAGAAAAAAACGACTGGATGGAAAAACACCGACTCCCCAACCCACTCACCCATCCCTCGCCCCTCGCCCCATGCTCATGCTCGGCGCAGGGAGAACGGAGGTACGGATACAGAGACGGTGGTGGGGAGAATGCAACATGCAAATGCGACAGACCACGCTCCCGATGGAACAAAGGAAAAAAAAAGCAAGTAGCAAGTGGCAAAACGCAGGATTTTCTGTCGACGTCGACGTGCGGACCGGAGATCATACATCCTCGCCGCGACCCGCAACAACGGAGAACCAAAAATTGCGGAGGAAGCGATGATGAGGATGCTGATGCTGATGCTGATGCTGATGATGCTGATTATGATGACCCAACGATGAGCACCGAATACCGAATACCGAATGCCCGTCCCCAACACCACCACTAACACCGATCGCCACGAATCGGCCGTGAATAATACAAGGAGGGCAGGGCCTTGGAAAGAAAAATGCTGAGGGAGGAAGGAAGGGGTTCATGTCTTGATCATCCCGTTTTCTTGCTTTTCCCCTGGGAAGAAACGCCAGGAACCCCGTTTGAATAACGTGAAAACGCCGGAATGATGCTGGTATGCTGGTATGCGAATATGCTGCTGTGCGGGATGCATGGCAGCCAAAGGGCCTGGGGTGGTAAACCCCGGGGCGATGTGGTTGTGGTGTGGTGCCTACCTAGGTAAGGCGTCGGCGTCGATATGGCGGGTGAAGATAGGAGGACCCCGGATGTCCGAACACCCAATGGTGCTATGCAAGCGCTATGCCCACCGAATAGCAACAGATGAGAGACTCAGATCGAACGCGACCTCTAATCGGTATCCATCCTATCGGCGTCCTCGGGCGTCTCGTCCAAGACATCGTCGGCGGGACCCCAGTTGCCCTCGTAGACAGTGGCGCCCGCCCTGGTCCTGCGCTCGACCCACTGACAGCCGTAGCAGCGGTACAGCTGCTCGGCGTTCGGCCGCAGGTCCGGATTGGCGTTGAGCATCCATTGCACAATCTGCTGCAGCGAGTCCGGGTCCTGGTCGTCGATCATGAAGTTGGGTGGATCCTGTAGGCCTCCGCTATAACGCTCGATGCGATGAGACGTATTCATGGCCCTGGGAGTGTCGTCCTCGCCGTCGGACAAGAATACGCTCTCCGAGTTGTCAAACTCAATGGGCTCGCCGTTGACGTCCCGGTCGAGGCTGCTTTCGGAGCTCCAGGTCAGGCTGGGCAGGTCAGAGAGATCGCCTCTCCGCAGACGTTGCCAGGAGTCGCCGTTCTCGGGCATGGTGTAGTTGCTGGCCACTTCACACATGATGATACCAAGCGCGAAGATGTCACACGGCTTGTCGTAGCGTCCGGTGAGGGCTTCGGGAGCGAGGTAGTGGCGGTCACCCTCGCCTTCGATGTTGGACGGGGCAGGCCATGAGGTTGCTAAGCCGAAATCTGCGATCTTCAGACAGCCGTCAAAGGTGATGAGGATATTAGCCGGCTTCAAGTCGAGATGGATGAAGCCTTGATCGTGGATATGATGGACACCCTAGGCGACTGTTAGCATCAGATCATAGGTAGTCGGACAGGAAACCTACCAGGGTGATTTCAAGCAAAATCTTCCAGATGCGGAAATCATCAATGCGACCCTTGTTCCCCGCGTGGTCGAGGAACCGCTGCAGGTTCCCCTCCTCGCAGAACTCGGTCTGGATGAAGAGGTGGCCATTCTGCTCCCAGTGATCCTCCAGAGAGAGGATATGGTCATGTCCGCGTAATGCCTCGAGAATATGCACCTCGCGCATCTTCTTCTCCCTGTCGGAGGGCCCGGTAAACGGCTTCTTGGTCTTCTTGACAGCGTACACTTGGGCGCGAGGCGAAGGACTGAATCCAGAGCTTCGCTCGCCCATTTTCTCCACCCGATATACAACGGAAAATTCACCGTCTCCCAGGAAAGTCACGTGGTCGAAGCGCTCGTACAGCGAAATATCGACATCGTTCTCACCCAACCCAGAAAAGGGCGGGAAGCTGACGGAGCTCTTGCCGAAGAAATGCGAGCCGTCGCGGGGTGCCGTTGGTGTGGCAGGCGGAAACATACTGTTCGCACTTGCATTCAAAGGCATGGAACCTCGCCGTCGTCCGCTGATACTCAAGGTACTCGGATCAGGGGGCGTGAAGCTCTCGCTCGGCGTGTGAGGAGACAAATGGCCGGTCGGAGTAGCCGAGCCCGGCGTCGGGGTGACTGAGCCTGCTGGAGCGACGAATGTATCCGAAGTGAGCGAAGATCGCGACTGGTGGAACGTCTGCCGCCGGAGACTGCTGTCCTTGCGCCGAGCGGCACCCTCATGTGGCTTTGTCGGCGTGGGCGGCATATCTTCGATGCTCGATTGACTATCCGTCATCACGTTGCCACATGGGGAATGGGAGCCCTCGCTGTCTAGGTCCGCAAAGCTGCTGCGGCGCTGCGTCTTGTTACCGAAGCTCCCGAAGATTCCTACACCTTTTCCAAACGATACAGAGCTGGACTGTCGATGCACACTGAAAGGCGTACTCGTCTGTCCAAACTCGGGGCGTTGGAGCCGACCCAAGAAGAGCGGCCGGCGGTCAAAGGAAGGGGAATTGGTTGGCGGAGGGAAGGAATTGCGCTTGGACGGGGTACCAGGCATCTGGTTGTAACGATTGATGGCTGCTTCGACGTCGAGGTTGCGGTTCTTTTTTGAGAAAAGGCCCGTGGACATGAAAGGCTCTGGGTTCGGGCGCGTCGCCTTGAAGGCGGGTGTCGCAAAAGGGCCGTCGGCAGAGTCTGTACTCTCAGTTGGCCGGGATACGCCCAGCGGCAGTGATCGGGAGAAGATGTGCTTTCGAGGCGCAAACGTGAGGGAAACAGACACATCTTCGTCTGCATTATCGGGGGCAGGGTCGCTGGACATGGAGGTGGTCAGATCATTGGACAGTGGATGTGGCTGGTGGTTCGGAGGAGCAGGCCGCAGGAACTGTGGTTGACCGGATGGCCTGAACACATCGGATTGCGTTGAGCGCCGGAGAGGAGTCTGGCTTCCTCCGAAGGATTGGTTGAGCGGCCCATCGACGGACATGCGCTGCCTAATCTTGGACGGCGCGGTACCGGGGATCGCAAACTCGCCATCGAATGCCGGCTTCGATCTTGAGAGGTTGGTGCCATTCCGCTGGGAGAGTGTGGATTTTCGAAGAGAAGAGGACTTTCGGAGAGGGGTCTGAACCGGCAAGGACGAGAATCGAACCGGGCTTCCAAAGTCCAGAGGTTTGCTAGGTTCCTCGCAAGGGGTCCCAGGCGCGGGCGGCTGGTCGAACACGTCGAAGTCAGGGCCGAAGACAGATGCGCCATGCACGCTCCTACGCTTAGCCAAGGGACTGCCTACGTTCGCAGCATCGAGGTTCATGATGCCGTCGCTGCGCTTGAGCGGTGTCGCGCGGAAATTGTTTCCTGGGGTGCCGACATCGTTGCGCAACTTTGGAAGGCCAAACTTGACGGGCTTGTCGCTAGGCTCCTGGCGCTCGACTGGTGCCTCATCGGCCTCCGTCATGTTTTCCTCGCCGGCGAAGCGCGTCGTGGTGAATGGTGTTGTGTTTGTCACGTTCTGGTTTGACTCGCTTAGGACGCGTCGCGGACTGTGAGAGACGGGGTGATTGCGAGGGGAGGATCTGAGGGGGGTATTTGAGCGGCGGAAGGTGATCCTCTTCTTCTGAGGCGCGGGTGTCTCAAACAGAGGTTTGGTTGGGCTGAAGGCGCGCGACAGGGCCAGAGGTGAGATTGGTGATCCGGATGAGTCAGTCTTGCGCAAGTGAAAGCGCGACGGTTTTGAGGGTGAGTGAGAGAGCGATCGTCGAATCTGCTCGAGTGAAAGTCCGCCGTAGGAGTTGTGGCGGTGCGTGGGGGAGGGTAAATGTATTGCGCCACCACTTTCGCAGCGTGGTGAATAACTGTAGTCCATGGTTGTTGTGAGAATGACGTGGGGGTGGTCGGGCCACCGTGGTATAACAGGAGTCTAGGGAAAGGCGGATGCAGAGAGCGAGAGATTGATTGTTCGGTGGAGGGAGCTGGGCGCTGCTGAGGGGTGGTGTGATGGAGTGGTGATCGAGTCAAGGAGGGCGCACCGAGGGCATTAGACGGCGGAGGACTCAATCGATGACGGGTTTCGAGGCGGGGTTGAAATGGGAGGATGAAGGAATGTCGCAGGGGCTCCAGGGACTTAGGGATTCGTAACTTTGTAGTTCTCGTCGGTTCTTGCCAGCTCACTTCTCAACCCAACGTTGCCACCTCTTCAGATGCTCCGATGTCGTCTGTCGGCACATCCAGAGGGCGTGTCTTTCGGACCAGCAATTGCGCAGAGTGAGGCAGGAAAGATGACCTGGCGCGTGGAAGGGGATGCAATGGAGGCGGAGGTCGAGGCGGCGAATGCGCTGGCCGGATGCGATTCGTCGCGATGTATGGTTACGTGATCGCGACTGCCGCGGGCAGGAATGCGTAAACAAAACAAGGCGACGCGACGGCGATGCGCGCGGTCGCTCGAGGTGTGGTGGGAGCACGGCGGTCGAGGGAGTTCGAGGATGTAGATGCGATGGCGGCGTACACGGCGGGGAAAGGTTTTTGAGGGAGGATTGTTGAGAGGGGGAAAGGCGTGGAGAGAGAAGAGGAGGAGGAGGAGGAGTACGAGAGCCGCGTCGCGCTTCGCGTGTTGGGGTGGGATTATTTGGGGGCACTGGTGGCGGTGGAAGGCGCACGGACCATCCTCTCGAAGCGCCAAGACCCGCGCGCAAATGGGACCCAGGCAAGCTCCCGACCCTTCCACGGTTCCACCGCTGTGAGAGTGAGAGCCCCGAGAGCCTATCGAATCCATCGAATTCGCTGATTTCTGAAGCGAATGTCGCAAAGACAGAGAACTGCTGCGAGACGCCGCAGAACTCGCTGCATTCCTCCGTGACGGCGGCCGGAGAACCACTGGCAGGCGCGTGGTTTTGTTTGTTTACATGTCTTGTTGTGATGATAGAGTTCACACCAGCACTGGACACACTCACTCCCAGGATGTTGGACGCTGGGCTTCATTTCCGCCACAGATTACGTCGCCGTCCCCCTATTTTGGGAGAGAGGGGTTGTCCATGGCAAGGCAATCTTACGGTGCCTGCGTTGTTTCATGCGATGACCCCCGAAAAGGGGCCCGGGAGCGGGCCGCCAGGTGGACAGGTGGACGCGCCCAGCCTCAGAGAGGCCCTTTGGGGACGGTAGGACCACCGCCGCGTGGTCTTCTGGGTCCTCCTCTCCGCCTGTTCGCGTCGATTTGTTATCGATTGCGCATCATGGTACGACGGTTCAGGTTGTGCATGCGTAGGTGGACACATTGGGAATAAGGCGCTACAGACCTCACCACCACAGCACAACCTCCACCATATAGGAGGGAGACATCACCATAAACCTGAAAACACGCATCCAATCTACCCAAGCCACGCCGTATTAAAACAATCTCCTTCCCGGCCATCGTCTTCCGAATCCCATATCCCTCCCCCCTCGGCCATTTCCCATCAACCCGGTCGTCAAGCATCAATGTCTCACAAGCGATTGCTTGCTTGCTTGCTTCTTCGCGTCCTTTGTTTTGCCCCAAACCTGCCCTCGCGCTTTCGATCGCGTCTCGCTCAACAAACTCCAGTTCTGTCACTGACTCTCCAGTTTACCTTTGTGCTAGCACTTAAGCACCGCTAGTCGAAAAGCCTAGAGAACCCTTGTGCTCCACTCCTTAACGTTGGCGCCTCCAGAACCGAGCCGTCGCCAGCGAACCATTCATTCTTGGGAAGCTGCAGGTCCTTCAGACGAGGCACAACGGCGGTGTGCCAGAGGGAAAATTCTGATCGTTTTCTTTGGAACGGTGAGGCACGCACGGGGTGAATATCGCGCACACCAATCATCGTTTTTTTGTTGTTTATTTTTGTTGTCATGTCTCGCAGGTGATCCATTCATTGGACGTTGGATCGTAAAATTACAGTGGTTCGTGCTAACCGCAACGGGACGGGAGGACGCCCAGCCTCGGCATCGTGGACTTCCCAAGGTTGGTGTCGCGCAGCAGCCTCGTCTTCGACTCCTGTTCTTGACTCGTGCGCGCTCCGACTTGAGGTGAAACCGAGAAGTGTAGGCGAGGCGCGCGTTGACGCGCTGAGGCATTTTTGAGCGAACCTCAACCTACGAGCTGCTTCGTGGCATCAACACTGTGAGTACTGAGTAGAAGCTACAGTGCTGGAATGCGAGTGTTGAGAGATCAGGGTTCGAAGAAGCGGGAAGCGAATAGAGTGCTCTTATCATTCTGAAAAGACATGAGCACGTCGGGGTGTGCAATTAATAATGTATTCTCAGCATTCCCATTTCCCCTTTCTCTTCACTCCTGCTGCCTATGTCCCATTTCTACCGTGCTGGGTATCATCACTCCTTTCTTCTTCTCAATCGTCATGGAATCTTTCGTTCGTTGCAAAGAAATTTACCCTCTCCCTTAAGTCTTCGGTCTTCTAAGTTACATCTGCCCCTTTCTATACCGTTTGTATGCCACTATAACAGTAAATACGTTCATATCCCTTCCGCTAGCCGCTCCAACCGCGTCAAGATATCACCAAGCAAACCCATGCCTTGGCTGCGATCAACTGAAAGACAATCCCGCACTACTCCCGCGTATGTATCCCCCGCAGTGGCTGAGCCCAGGCAAGAACTTTTCCATCAGCAGAGCTTTGCAGCGTTGTCCGTCCACCTTCTCAAACAGAGGCCTTCCGTCCTTCGCCCTCACGGAAGCTCGCTCTATCCGTACACTAGAGATTAGTATTCATTTGGGCTCGTCATCTGGTTCATCCTGTATGGATACCCGATTGAAGATCTGAAAACGGGCATCACGCCGGAGGACGAGAAGGAATTCAAACTGATAAAGCAAGAAGGATGGATCAGGCACAAAACGACCGGTAGCCTCCTCGAAAGGACCCTCATATCGCTGCGGCCGGAAATTACCGTCAAGGAAATGCTAAAGAAACAGTTTGCCTCTCATTATAGGTGGCAGATTGTAGATCCCAAGGCTATCGACGAACTCGAAGCATTGCAGAAGTAGTATAACGAAGGGGATGAGTCGAGCTCCGAAGAGGAAGGCAGGGAGTTCGAAGCAATCCAAGGTGAAGTAATGGAACGGTTGGTGAACCAGGGAAAGGTAAGATTTCCAACGAAATGTTGCACCCAAGTTGACTGACGCAGTCATGGTGACCCCGCTCGTGCCAAGCATCATGAAGAAGGATGTCGCCTCCGCCATCCTCTTCATCGACAATAACGCTGATCTCAACCCTCGGACTTGTGCAATTTCGCCGTTGCACCACGCCATCCTCGCGGATTCGCCAGACGTATTCACGTGTAGGGAACCCTCCTTGAGCATGGAGCATCTCCTGACGGAGCAGAGGTGGTTGGCGGAGGGCCCCCTCTGCTTACCAGCGTCATGTTAAACCGGCCGAGTATGTTCAAGGAACTACTGAGCAAGGGTGCTAGTCTGGCGGTTGAAGTGCCGCATTCTGATGGCGAACTTGCCTTTCATGTAATCCTGACGCATACCTCCGAGCACGTTCTCCGTGCCACGGTTCCAGTGGATCTGGCGGCCGCCTTGCAGGCAGCATCTGCGTCATCCCTAGAAGAGCTGCTTCCGGCGCATAGGAAGTTCCGCGAGGCACTGGTCGCGCATTTACAATCCATGTCTCCCGCAGACCTCCGGGCCTTGGTGAATCGCCGCACCCCTGATGGGCGTGTCGCATTGTTCAACGCTGCCGAGTACATTTTCGAGTGCAACGAAGAGGATTTTGAGTTGCTGGACATCATTTTCTCCAGCACCGACAACGTCGCTCAAAGCGCGGACCAGGGCTTCTCGGCTCTGGAGACGGCGACTGTGGTTGGGAATTTGCATTTCACGGTTTACCATATGGGCTTTGCTTTGCGAGGGTTGGGGGTGAGGTAGATAATATCAGATGGTAAGATGGGAAAACATAGATATCTTGTATTGAACAGGTAGTGGCGATATATGAGAACTGATACAGAACTAAACTATAATGAGCTGTAGGGGCCCCATCACATCCGTTTATATACATGATGCAACACTTTAGTGCTTTGCTTGCTCTCCCCTGTGCGGTCGTGGAGAGAGGACAGAGCGTCCCTTCAAAAGGCTCGATGCGGTTCCGTGCCCTTCGACATATCAAGGGAGCCACAAGCAGAGTCCATTGCGAATGTTTAAGGTTGTCACGATAATTCTTTTGCCGCAGGGTTTCTGCAGGAACGCGGCGTTCCCACTCCGAGTCCCTTGTTGTTTGCTCAAGGTCATCATTGCCATAGGTACATTGCCTTGACCATTACGAGAGGCGCTCTCCGCGCGTGAGTGGTGAGCACCTCCTAAGTTGACCATCGCAGCTACCCCGATCGCGTACTAAAAGTGTGGGTTTCCTCTAGCAGCTTGCCTCTCACGTAAAACTATAGGCAGTTGTTAGTGCCAGTAGACCTTCCCTTTTTGTGCTTATTTTCGCTTGGAGATTTATATGTCGATAGTCTCCTCCACCACAGTAGCTCTCAATCCATTGTTATCTTATCTCTGCCAGCGGTTTCTTTCTTTCAAAGAGTACCTCTTACTTATTCCCACTTCCTTCCCCGATTGGTTTTATTCCGCAACTCCCGCGTAGTCCGCTCTTATACGACACCCTTCCATACGATCCCCGCTTTATTTCCACATGGCTACTCCGTATGAGGCTGCGCTTGCAGATGCAACAGCTCCTACTGTCAGTACGTCGTGGACGAACCACAATGAGCGCTTTGACATCCCAGCGGTCAACAACGAACAACGGCCTATTCTCCAGGCTTGGTTGAGCTCTTTGAATTCTGCCGTTGCTACTGGAGCCGCTCCCTGGCGCGCGATACAATCGAACTGGATAAGCTTTTTGTCCGCAACAAGCAACTCCCCGAGCGCTGTCCTTTCTTCTTTTGGGGGCCTGGGTACGGCGTCGGCCGCAGATGTCAACAGACGTTTTCTTGTGGAACGATGCCAGCGTCAGGCCGTGGAGCACGCAGTATGGAGGAATTTTGACCAGACGGCGAAGGGCCTCGTTGGAAAATGGTCATACCGCGTGCGCGTCGCTCTGGGCCGCTTCGTCGAGAGCAACGGCGAGATTCCCATCGCCTCTATCATGGGAGACTTTTGGACACAAAGCCGCTTCAAATCGGTCTGGGCCGCTATGGTCTGTTTCCTTGTCTATTGCAAGGGAAGAAACTATTCGCTCGAGCAGATGGGGTTGAGGCTATCGGACAGAATTGAAAATGATTTGCATTCCATTATCGAGTCCAGCCACCCAGAATGTCCACGTCCTCCAACTCACAATGAGTTCATGACTGAATTTGGAATAGAGGAGTTGATCGACAGGGCATTGACGGATAGAAGCGCATCACCAGCAACAAATCCTGTGATCTGGTGGACAGTGGTCCTCGTACGATCGTCCCTTGAAACCGGACCTGACGACTTCATCAGCCGGGGCCGCTTCGATTCGAACATCCTGCCCATGGACCTCGATATCGCGCAACGCCTCGAAGGCATCTTCCGCTTTGCGAGACTGCATTTCTTGGGCTCGGCCGCTGACATGTGGCAGCCCGATCCGAAGGAGCTGAGGGATGAAGTGGAGCGCGACCTGGATTCCCACGAAGAGCGCAATCGCGACACGTTCGTGTGGAAATGCTTCCTCGCCCACCTCGAACGCACGTTCACGGCATACTTAGGTCAGCAAGGTGGGACACCGGTGAGCCACATAGTCTTGCTTCAAGAGCAACTGAGGGCGCTGGAATCTGTGTAGCGGTGCATAGAGGCGCAACAGGGAGAGTGGACTGGACAGAGTTATCCGCGGGGTTGGTACTCCATGTTTCACAAGAGCTGTTTCCTCTCGTTTATTTGGAAGCTCCCAAACAAGGCTATATTCGGATGCATATGTTCCGATTCGATCGGAGTGGGAGCATGTGCTGTTGACTTAGCATTGCCAATAAAGCTGGACAACCTGGCAAGCTCGTCGCATGGTCTCGGTATCGTCCGTTTCCGTCGGCGTTTATTCATATTTTGGACGATAGAAAGAACACATCTCTCTCTTGGAAACAAATAAATACATTTCATACCTCTCCTTATTCTCCTTTGACTGTTGGCGGCATTCTTGTGTTGAGGTTCTGCCCAGACATGTGAATGGCGCTTGTCCTCGGCACGGGCCCGTCCCCATGGGGCGCTGTCGATCACTCCCCGCAAATGCAGGGGTGCAGAGTGTAAAGTTTCCTAGATCAACGGCCGCCAGCTGGGAAGTCTTACGGGATGTTTGTTTGCACATGTGTACCGAGGAAACGGAGGTGACCTGAAACCATGTCCATTGGTGGGACTATGATGATGTTTGTGTGAGCTGCAGGTACACCTCCACGGCCTGTCCTAGTCGGAACCTCTGGGCACGGTATAATTCCTGTCTTTGGCTAAGTGATCAACGGGAAGGGGACGGGAAGGCGGAGGTTGGTAGGATGAGCAAGGCAATGAAGAGCGTATAAAAGAGCGGGGTGCTCACCAAAACGAAGACGAGTCCCTCGATCACAGACAGACAAAGTACCCTACTCACTGCTCCGGCTCCGCCTTAGAACTCGTAAGTATAATAAACTACAATCCTCACCACACCTCGAGCAATCTAACAGTCTCCCAGAGCACACTCATCGCCCTCACCACCATCATCACCACCAGCAAATTCTCACCTTCCAAAATGCGCTTCCTCAACCTCCTCCTCCCCCTCGCCACCCTCCTCCCCTTTGCTCTCGCCGATGGCGCTGCCATCCAATCGGCAATGAAAGACATCATCCAAAACACAAACACCCTCAACTCCACCATCGCCTCGTACAACGGGCAACTCCTGACCCTGCTCAAAATCCTCGGCGACTCCACCGCGCTCCAAAACACGGTCAAATCGGGGACCCAGACCGCCGAGGCCTCCGCGCCCCTGTCCGTCAATGAGACGCTTGCCGTCGCGGGTGACACCCAGACCCTCGCCGCCGCCGTCAATTCGAGCCTCGACACCATCGTCGCCAAGAAGCCGACGTTTCAGCAGTTCTTGCTGCAGCCGGCCATCCTGCTCACGCTGAAGCAGCAGCGTGCCGCGAGTAGCGAGTTTGGGGCGGCGGTCGTGGCCAAGGTGCCGGAGGAGTTGAGGGGGATTGCCCAGAACATGATTGCGCCCGTTGAGGATGCGTTTGATAAGGCAGTGGAGGAGTATAAAAAGTTCCCATGAGAGGTTGGATGGAGGCAGTGGCGGAGTACTCAGTGTAGGCTACGAATATGTAGAATGTATTCTTTCAGAGCCTGTTTACGCCTCTCTATTTTATCCGAGAGTGAACAAAGCACCGTGGCTTGGTCGACGGCCAGTTGATCTTCCTGGACATTTCACGGTGAAATGAAGCATTGCGACGGATGAACGCTTCAATTAATGTAAGCTGCGTAGCCCAACCCTCTCTCTCAGTCAAACAAATACGCGAACCGGATACCCAAAAAGCGAATATCGCAACAAAAGTACACGAAGCCAAGTCAGTAAGAGCCCAACAAAGTACTCTCTCAATTCCACCGAGCCTGCGGTTGAGCTGAAACCGGAACCGTTAACACCGCCATCACTGATCAGACTCAACGTTTGCAACTACGGTTGAGTTTGAACCAGATCTCTTAGGACTGCCCTCAAGCCCAACTCGCGAGCCTGCGGTTGAGCTAATGTCAGAAACACCAGGACTACCACCAACCTCAATCGAACCCGCGGTTGTACTAGACACCGACCGTCGCGCCAGAGACAGCAGACACAGAACCATTAGTACTGCCATCAGTCTGACTCTCCAGGCGGCTCGGCGACTCCCCGAAATCGGGTGTTTTGGTAAGCGACTTCAACTGCTCCTCCACATCCGCGTTTTCGACATCGAGAATCTCATAGAGCCACTCCAAGCATATGGAAAAGCTTTCCGGCTCACCCATGTGAAGCCGACCGGGGACAAGTCGAACCTCCTTCGGTGCGCCATGTTGAAGTGCGAGGAAGTAGTCATCAATGGGGAAGACTTCATCTTCCATTCCCTTCCAGCACGAACGGGTTAGTGAATCCCAAACTACCATATGCAACAACGAAACCTACGTTGACCAACAAAAGCGGGGCGCAGTTAGGGCCATCCAACGTTCCATCCTCGAGCAGAGAAAACTTCTTCTGGCCTTCCTCCATGAACCGGGGGAGGTCGTGTTTATACCCCCATTTCCAAGCCAAGCAATGCGCGCAGTCGAAGGGGTATTCCATTAAATCACACCGCTGTAGCCACTCCTTGTCGAACATGTGGTGACATCCACCCCCAAGCGCAACAACTCCGGCGAGTTGCTCATGGTGTGTGTGAGCTACACGGATGGCGTAGTACCCGCCGGTAGAGAAGCCCCAGACCGCAACTCGATACCGGTCGATTCTGAATTGGCTTTCGAGCCACATGAAGATGCTGTTGTAGAGTCGATCGGGTCCCATCGGATCCGATGCGTGAACGGGGCAGTCCCCAGTGCCTGGGATTTCGACAACCAAAGTAGCCACGCCAATCTCCCGGAAGCCTTCCATCCACACAGCCAGCTCTGTGCGTAACCCATCCAAGCCGCTGAATATGATGACCAAGGGTACCTGAGTGGAGCGGGGTGCCTGCGGTACAAGGTAATAAGCTGGAATGTCCGTTCCCTCTAATTCTCGAGCGTGAAGGAACGGAATCTTGACCTCAACCACGGGATGGGGTCGAAGGGACAAGCCCCTTCGGCACGTCATTTTGCAGTTTTCCCAAGCCGAGCGCTGCTTGGGGGTTCGGGGGATGGGAAACCTGGCGATGCGCCACACAGCACTGGCACGTAGGTACAGTTCACTGGCCTCCCGGCGGTTACCCCGTTGCTCCTCCTCGTTAGCTGCCACCATCAGTTCCCAACCCGTTTTCTCAAAGGCCTCGGCCCATTGCGTCCAGTCTATCGGGCGCTCAAGCCGCTCCAATTTCTTGAAAATGGGGTCGAAATCGTCGACATGGCCGAACATGAAGGGATACACGCGTTTTGTGGCCTGGGAAAGGAAGTCAATGTTGACCTCGTGGTTAGGAATCAAGGGAGATGGAGAGCTGGATAAGTACCAAGGGTTTCCATCGTTTTTCCCATAATTCACCTATGCGTGCGTGCAGAGGATAGTCGTTCTCGTCGAGCCGCTTCTGAATCCAGTATTTCCCGTGGAACGCCATAGTTACTGTCTTAGCCAAGAGAGAGAGAGAGATAGAGATGTACGATATCGTAGTCTGAAAGGGTGATGCTGACGATGGAATGAAGATGCAGAAACCGGGGAGGTGCGAGCATCCCGAAGAAACTAAATAGAGGATCCATTATGATGCAGGTACGACGGTTGATTGATTGCGGAGGAAGCGTCATGGTGGGGAACCGAATCGGGACGTTGCACAAAGCCGACACCGAGTGCTTCCTTCGCAAATGATCGTCCAAGATAGGTTGGCCATACAATTGGAAGCTTCTCGCACTGCTCAGTCTGCAGAAACATTTTTATACTCGATATTTTCATCGGAAAGAAGCTTGCTTGAGTTCGAGCTGTTGTTCCTCCAACGCACCAGCCCTGCGACACAACGACGAAGCACAAGACCACTCTTCACATCTTGATGTCATCTACCGACCCAATCTTTTCCAGGTGCATGAATGAAATGCTTAGATAGGAGAATTGCTGTGATGGCCCATTGCTCTGTCGGTCCGTTGCAGGCCCGGATATCCTACATCAGGTCATTGACATCCAGTAGTTCATCTGTATATCTTAACACGGTCCGGTCAGGTCGGTCCTGTGAGTGAAACTGGGGGCCTTACCTCTCAATCTCTATCCCATTCACGGCGTCATTTCTATTCGATTCATTGGGATGGAGATATATGGATGTACAACTCCATTAGGGACACTGTCCACATCGTCAATCATATATCCCCTTTAGGACTAGACCGCCAAGCTCGGATGACGGGATCACCCGAAGCCGACATTTGTTTCACACCCACACCACGTCGATATCCCACGCCGGAGATCCATCTGGCGACAAGCATTTTCCGAGTATTGTTGGGGAATGGTTGCTTTTTCGCTTCACGATAGCCATGTCTTACGTTATTGCGGCTTATGTAGATTTGGATATTGAATTGGTCTTTGAACGCACATCCTTACCCCACCAAATCTCCCCGATCTTCTAGTGCGGTAGCTGGCCTTGGTCAGCTTCACTAAGCATGAGAAATGAAAACACATCTATCTCTAGACCGTACAAGAAGAAAAGCTAGTATTTTATTCATCAATTGCCTCGTTTCACGACCCCTGGTCTGTTCAATTGGTCCCGTTTAAGGTTTGAATCGACCTGCGCCACTGCTCCCCGGGAGTGGGGTTGGGGGAGAGCTGAAGAAGGGGATCTTAGCGACGTCTGGGCACCCCGAAGACACTGCTACGTCACCCGAGCGTTGCCCCATTTATACATACAACCTTGACTCGCTATACGCATGCCTAGTACAAAAGAGACTACAGGTACGAAAGCGTAGGCGCATACTTCTACACCAGCACCCCGCCCTATCACCCAGCCCATTCCCAACAGCAAACGAGATACCAACACCAACACGAGCAGCAACGGAACACACGAACCAGGCACCATGGCCGATGTACCAAAGGATCTGTCTGATCAGATTGCGCGGCTGGAGGAGATGTTCACGGTACCCCAGGAGAAGCTGAAGCAGATCTCCGACCGCTTCGTCAGCGAACTCGAGAAGGGACTTACAGTCGAAGGAGGCGACATTGTGAGCAATTGCCCTTCTTCCTACTGTACAGCCGCAAACTGACGTCTTCAGCCTATGAACCCCACCTGGTGTATGAGCTACCCCACCGGCAACGAGACGGGCACCTTCATCGCGCTCGATATGGGCGGCACGAACCTGCGCGTTTGCGAAGTAATCCTTACCGATAAGAAGGGCGAGTTCGAAATCATACAATCGAAATACAGAATGCCGGAAGATCTCAAGACTGGCACTGCGGACGAGCTGTGGAACTACATTGCGGACTGCCTCCAGCAGTTCATTGAGCAGCACCACGACATCAAGGAGTTGGACCACCTCCCCGTTGGCTTCACCTTCTCATACCCCGCTACACAAGATTTCATTGATCATGGAGTACTTCAGAGGTGGACGAAGGGCTTCGATATCGACGGTGTGGAAGGAAAGGACGTCGTGCCTCCCTTTGAGGCGGCCATAGCCGCACGCGGCCTGCCCCTGAAGCTCACGGCGCTTGTGAACGACACCACCGGTACTCTTATCGCGTCCGCATACACAGACACCGAGATAAAGATTGGCTGCATTTTCGGAACCGGCTGCAACGCCGCATACATGGAGAACGTGGGCTCAATACCCAAGCTCGCGCACATGAACCTGGACCCGAACCTGCCCATGGCCATCAATTGCGAATGGGGCGCCTTCGACAACGAGCACGCGGTTCTCCCCCGCACCCCCTACGACATCACCATCGACAAGGAGTCTCCACGCCCCGGTCAGCAAACTTACGAAAAAATGATCGCAGGTCTCTACCTAGGCGAAATCTTCCGTCTCGTTCTCCTTGATCTGCAGCAGAACCCGGATTGCGGCCTCTTCGAAGGGCAGGACGTGTCTCTCCTCCAGAAACCTTACTTCCTCGACTCCGGCTTCCTCTCCCAGATCGAAGAAGACCCCTATGAGAATTTCCAGAACACCCTCGAACTCTTCAAAACCACCCTGAACATCACCCCTTCCAGCGCAGAACTTGAATTCATCCGCAAACTCGCCGAAATGATCGGCATCCGCGCCGCCCGCCTCACCGCCTGCGGCATCGCCGCCATCTGCAAGAAGAAGGGCTGGAAGACGTGCCACGTCGGCGCCGACGGCTCGCTGTTCAGCAAGTCGCAGTACTTCAAGGGGAGGCAGGCGCAGGGCTTAAAGGAGATCCTCGACTGGCCCGAGGATTACGGCAAGGGGAAGGGTGATCCTGTGGAGGTGCTGCCCTCCGAGGATGGATCGGGTGTGGGCGCTGCGTTGATCGCGGCGTTGACGATGCAGAGGGTGAAGGAGGGCCAGGTCGCTGGAATTAGGGATCCGGCAGCTATGCTCAAGGCGTTTAAAATGTAGATGCTTGGATTCGAGACCCGATTCTATTGATGCATTTTTGGGTAGATATAGATGAGAATTGATATTTTGAGTTGTTTCACCTATGACCTGTGGTTACATGATACTTTCTACGCGACCGGCCCTTAATGGTGTGCATCATTTTTATCGTCATCACCCTCACCACCATCACAAGACCCATCCGCATCATCAATATTTGTATTGTCACACCACTTCCTCCGCAATTGAACACCCTGTTCCAAAACGTCGCACCTCATTTCGTTCTTTTGAGTCTGATTTCGACAGCTGCAGACAGCAGAGCACATCGGCTCCCCTAGGCACTTTTTGGGTCTCCGCTCTCCGTGTTCTGTGCAGAGAACGAGAACCGGCCCAGATGGGGCTTTTTATATCTCTCCCCGGCCATTGAATTACCTAAGCAGATGCGAGAACATGAATGAGCCTTTCAAAACCCGGATGATGTGATTCTATGTGATTGTGTTATGCATAATCAAAACATTCGTTACTCACGATTTCATGTTGCAGAGAGTTTTGGACAGTACGATATGAACCTTTCTTTCCGTCCATCTATTTAGATCTGTGTATGCTTGGTCCTGATGATCATCAACATCTATGTGAACTCTCAATCCTTAAAGTACCGTTGGCGGCACATCAAGCCAAGGGCATGCAGTAGCAACTTGGAAGCAACTCTAACTTTGCACATATACGCTCAATTTTCACTTTATCACTATCACCATTACGAGAATGCGTCTGTATGTCGCTTTGAGCTCGCTCCACCCGCGCGCCACGACATTTTGTCGTGGTTGAAAATATTTTATGTACTCCATTCCCCTCAACTTCCTGTGAGGAGAAAGAAGAGGAAAAGAAGTGCGTTCTATATCTCTCCGCAGCTGTGGATTACGTACTCGCTCGTGTAGCCGGGGTAGCCCGCGTACATGATGAGGAGGGTTCCAAAACGACATCGAAGGGCGCATGTGACTATCTGCTAGGTCGACTTCAAAAATAGACATGTAGGTTTAATCTCAATATTTCTTAGTAGTCAAGTGGGGATGGGAAACGCATGTTCTGATCACGCCCCTGGCCCTGCAATCTCCCCCTTCGCCGTGGTGAAGATCATTGATGACATTGACGACAAAGACGATGGTGGCCATTATCCTTAGATGAGGCGCCTGTCTTGCAGAGGGGAAATTTCAGAGGAAGTGCCCGCTGGGAAACACCTCTTCATGCACCTTCGGGAATGCCTTTAGAATGAACATTATGGAACGAACTTGCCCAAGAGTCGAGTAAAAAGGAAGCAGGTTGCTACCACAGAATGGACGTTTATGTACTCACCGGTGGATCTTGATTAGTAACCAGCGGCAAAATAATGACATCTTGCCTTTGCATGTTGGTTCTCCGACTGCATGTACGCCTTCGCGTCTCCTTGGCGATAATAGTGAGGATGATAATGCGCAGCATCGGCGATTATGCAAATTTGGAAGATATCCGACCGTTCAGCTACGCAAGATGCCTAATATCACGGTCACAGATCAGTTAAGTAGAGTCCCATCTGACATACATGCACATCTTCAAGACTTCGATTCTCTGGAGGCGAGAACTCCACCATTAGGCGACATGGCACAGAATTCTTTATTACCCTACTCGAGGGCTCAACATCAAGTAGAATCCCGCCAGCTTTATGGTTTGAGCCAGAGCCGGTGGAGGATAAGAAATGCTTTGGGGCGACCGAGTGGATTTATATACATGCTCAGGAGACCTTAAATCTATGGGTGGATGTTTGCTCACTTGGAACTTGTCAATTCGGAGTTATGTGAGTTTTGATATAGATCATAGCGGCGGTGGTGATGGCGGTCTTCATGTGTCTCCAAAGCTATTTGAAGTTTTACGAGCAATTTTTATGAGGATGTATAAGTAGCAACTCTCAACTCCACGGACACTTAAGATCACTTCCTTGAAACACTCATGACAGTGTGCCCTTCGCTTTTAGACACATTCTTTCCTCGGCTATACTTTAGAAGAGCAAGTAGGCAAGCTGCAGCTAGGCCAGTGATTATATACATCCTCGAGGAGCACAGACACTACGTACATCAAAAAACTCTCACTGACAGTGCCTGTGCACCTTCTCCTCGTGCCAGGAAGGTTAATCACCGTCACCATTGTGCTCCTCGAGAATAGATCCCGCCTGGCGCTTATTATTACCATTATCTAGCTAGTTTGCGTATCTGTACACTTCCGAGAATAAGGCTTTGTCAGGGGAACCATTAGCCAGCTGCTTTCAAAACCGAGCCATGTAGACGGTTTCTTGTAGATTTTAGAAGTAGAAGACAGGTGGAGAGAAACTTTATGTTGAAACGATGGAGCACATTACCGGAGATAATCATCGTTGCTTCCTGATCTATTATCCAATAACCACCGATGTTAGCTAAATCCATGATAGTTTGCCTGCGTCAAGCTTTTCGTGACGGGACAGCAATGGTAATTTTTGGTAAAACATGATTGCCAAGCTTTAATTCAACAAGGGCGCACTGGTTTGCAAAGCCTCCTTACCGAAATTTTGCTTGCATGACGCCCGGTGCAGCGACCAAGATGGCATCACCAATTCACCATTGTCAATCATTTCTGCGCTACTACCCTTCAGATGCGCGTATACGGGGATATGCGACGGAGAAACGCACATGGCGGGCGGGGAAATATCTCTACAATTAACAAAGGTATGGGAAAAGTATGCTTAAAAGCGGAGTACCATGTGTGCATACATACGAAGCTCGAAAGATCAGGGCAATGATCTCCATGATTGGTAGCTTACACGCACCGAGAGCTAAGGCGCGTACACCATTGCCGTAGATGCTTAAAGACTGGACCATGTGATTGACCAAGTGCTCACATGCTCTTCTGAACGGATCTTTGGACTGCCAAACATGGACGGTTTCGAACACAATTTTGAATGCTATCCAAGCCAATGACAGGAGAAAAAATTGCAGAACAACGCTTTTAATACTAATAAAGTAGACGCTTACTAAGTGCTATCTTGATCTCACCAATCTTGCATCAGGTGTTTGCGCGGCCCTGCGATTCGAACCCAGTTGTGGCTCGTTTGCAAACACAAACGCTGCGTCGGCTACTTATCCTAGCCATACTTGCTTCCATGCTCCCACGACTGGAACTCATAGATTTATGTGCGCTATTATAATTCCAAACTCTGCATTGCATGGTAATGGCTCACATAGCAGTCCCAACACCCACCTTCCTGTCGAACGTTTTGAGGAGGACGGTACATAACCTACGTATATATCAACACAGGAGACACTCCCTTGCGAATGACGCCATACCTCAGTCATTAAGAAAGTAGGGGCAAAATAGGAAGTTACACAGTCAAGAATATACCGGTTAGTGAGGATGAGCGTTTTGCGAGGGTCCCTATTATCGTCGCGAGTGCCGCTGAGGTGCTCGCACTGGATGAAGAGGCACACCGATCCAAGATACCGCACCTCTAAGGGATCACTAAGATCATTCTTTCTCAGTTAAAAGCGTTTGATTGCATATTGATGCCAAATTTCGCGGCTGGAGTAGGGGTATGCTCCCAAACGTGACCACTGTCTTTCACCGGCACCTCTCGACGGATTGCCAAGCTTTAGCCTATCCACCGATACACACCTTTTCACAACACAATAGAAAAAACTCTTCGCCAAGTCCGTTTGAAACGGTTACCGCACAATAGCAAGGACCTTATTGAGAGTCACGCTCGCCCCGCTCGCGCGCCCTTCGTCATATATATACAGAGCTCCGCCCATCCCAACTTCCTCCCTCCCAACCACTTCGAAGCCGAAGCACAGCTAGCCTACGACAACTCGCAGCTTATTTGCTGCTCCTATCTTCTTTTCGACTTATACCCTTACTGTCTCTCCGAGTCTCCGCAGGTATATCCGCCGACAATGTTCTCCTTCATCTTTGCTGTGCTCAGCACTTCGCTCTTCTGGGTCTGGCTGGGCCTCTTCATTCCCAACGCTGTCGCCACCATCTATGCGACCGACTACAAGCGCTCCACTGTACGTGTCACGCGCAACCGCATGGCAGTCCTCGTGGCGGCCATCTTCGCGGTCGGCAAGGCAACGGAGAGCCTCAATTGCAACGCGTATGCGGTCGTCTTCGCCATCTTCCTTCCCCTTGCCGCCTTCCTTCCTGGCTTCCGCGACCTCCTTTGCGAATACTACGGGATCGTTATGGATCTCCCTACTCGCGTCATTCTCAACGACCTCATTGCCGCCAAGCAGGCCTTCCGACCCGCCATTTGGTCGTACTATGAACGGGTCTACAACATTCTTCCAGTCCCTGACAAGTATCTGGACACAACACAGGGAGGCTCCAATGTCACAGATACTCGTAAGTAACGGCCCTACATTCAGATGATTATAGGTCCTGATTTGCAATGGCAGTTCCCTCCCCACCCCAAGAAGATTCCGCCCAACAAAGTCAACACCACTATACCGTTGACTGTGAGTTACTCCATACCGGTGACCGCTTTCCCATATTGACTATTATGACCAGTGGCTCCGTACAATACCCAGGTGTCGAACAGACAGGCGGAGATCGGCGTATTGCAGCAAGAAAAGGAAGACCTCGCCTTTGAGAAAATGAACCTGGAGGATGAGCTCCGAACCGCCCGCATAGCGCATCGTTATCGAGAGCGCGAGCTCATGGACGAGCTGGAGGAGGCCAAGCGACACACCTGTGAGGTCGACCCGCAGGCCTACAAGGACAAGCTAGACCAGCTTGAGAAACTCGAGGAGGCCGGTCTGGCAAAGGACAAGGCCATTGCGGAAAAGAATGCCATGATCGAGAAGCTGGAGCAGGAGTCCTTGCAGAAGGATCAATTTATCGCCAAGATAATTGCCGCCCTCAACAAGCACAACGGTGTCATGGACAACATTGCCGAATTTTTGAACTTGAGCGACGGTAGCGATGTGGTCACGGGCTTGAGGATCTTTGTTCAGAGCAAGGATGACCAGATCAAAAGGCTCATTGTGGCCGTGGACGAGAGGGATGCCTATATCAAGTCAATCATGAGTCAAGGAGAATCCCAGTTCACCGCGATGGCCGCCGACTTCCAACAGAAGGAGTCTTCCCTCCAGGCGGACATTGAACGCCTTTCCTCTCAGCATGAGACCGAGGTCAGCGGCCTCGAGACGAAGCTTGAAGCGGCCAACAAGAAGGTCGGACATTTCGACAAGCTCATGTCCCACGTCAAGGCCCTCCTCTCCCCCAACGCGCACATGGATTTCCGCAGCGCCACGGTCCATTGTCTGAATGCGCTCTTGAAGCACGGTGCCACTGCTGACGATCTCGGCTTCGATGCCGCCTGTATGGCTGAGCTAGACCGGCTTTTCCAAGAGATCGTAGACTCCCCCTGCTCTCCCTTCCGCAAGGACTCTCAAATCACACCCCCGGCGCCCCAACAGCCGGCATCTTTCCTTCCGCCCCCTCAGCAGCAGCGGTCCGAGCCTTTCTTCCGACTGCCAGTTCCCGCCACTAGGCCACTGCAAGAGGCGGTTCCCCTAAGCTCGGCTACATAGTTTTGGGCCAGGTATAGTTTTGGGCCACAAGCGCGTGATGAACATGGGCATAAAAACAGTATATTTCTCAACGCCTACATCTCTACCTGCCACTCAGTACACATAGATTCAAGAGAAAGAGCTGCTGTCGCTGCTGCTGCCTTTTGGGCTTCTTTTTCCGGGGCTTTAGCTGCCTGCTCTGCCTGAATAGCTGTAGCACGTTCAAGTGCAGCCTTTATACTTTCAACGTTACTAAAACGTTCATTTGGATTTACCTGAACTCGTTTCCGTACGCGCGTAGACTGTATGGCATCTAGTTGGTATTTCAGGCGTTGGTTTTCAGCTTCTAGTTGAGCTGACCGAGTATTAGCCCTAGCAATTGCCTTTCCTGCCTTGCCAAGCAATGTACGAGTACTTCGTGAAAGAGATTCTGACTGAAGAAGCTGTTTCTAAGCTAGGTGTAGGGCCTGTGAGCTCTGGGGAGTTATAAAGAGGGGTTTTGTTGCATCTGAAGTCTGAGTAACTGATAGAGGAGTGACTGGCCGGCCAGTAACCTAGGAGGAGAGCAGGACTAACTCTGGATTATATGGGCAGAGGCCGGCAGCCCTCCAGCCAGCTCGTATAACACGCTCAGACAATCCTTCCTCTCTTGCCTTGTTGTAGGATACAAGAAAGCGCTCTTTCTTAATTGGGGCTGCGTCATCTAGTGCTGAGAGAGACCTGATTGTTTCACGGTACTTGGATTTCAGAACTGAGAAAGGTGCAAGGTCCAGAGGCTGTAGTAGGTGAGAGGCGTGAGCTGGCAGATATAAAAGGTGTATCTTATTAACCTTGCAGAGCCACATAAAGTCAACAGGTGTATAGAAGCTATGGCCATCCAGAATAAGGAGACGGTAACCGCCACAGGAGGGTGAAGTATTTGGTATGAAAATACGGTGCAGCCATTCATATCCAATTAAATTTGAAGTCCAGCCATTCTCAGACGTTGTGTACAACCAATTAGGTGTATCTTGTGCAGGAAACCAGGTAGACTGCAAGTGCTTGCCCTTGAAGATAACTAGGCACTGGAGCTTGGCCCGGGTGGCAGAGATGGCCTCAATGACAGAGACCCACTCACGATCCTCTGGAGATTTGATGTAAGCCTTCTTCTTAGATGAACTGGCAAGCACTTGGGTGTTAGTACATACCCCAAGTGCAATGCCAGTCTCATCCATATTCCAGATATCCTCGTATTGTATCCCTAGCTCAATCCTAGTCCGCTCAAACAGCTCAAGAAAAGCTTTTATCGTGTTGTAACTGGCTGCTGTAGTCCTTGAGCTTTCAATTGTCCGTCCAACAACTGAAGAGACGCGTGAATTTCGGGTAATAAAGTGGGATACCCACTGCTGGCCAAGGGGCCTAGGGTCGCCATTCATAGTCAGGATTCGGGTGGCCATTTCTCGTACTCGTAGGTGGGAGGGAGGTTGCGCGCGTGAGTCCTCATCCAGTATCCAGTCCACAAGGAAGGCCTCTTGTTCAGGGGTCAACCGCTGTTGATCCTGATGAGCAGACGCGTGAGGTAGCTGACCTCTTAGACGCGTTTGGAGGGATGAGCGGGGGATGCCGTACGCCTGAGCAGCCTTGCGCTGGCTCGTAAAAACGCCTGCATGAAGATCACGGATAGCAGATTGAATAGCTAGCTCACGAGGATCCATTTCGAATAGGCTGGTGGTGATGGTATAACGCGTAGAGGTGGCCAACAGTCATAGCGGGGTGTGGCCCAAAACTATACCTGGCCCAAAACTATGTAGCCGAGCTTACAGGCCCAACCCCTTTTCTCCCAATCTGCTCCCGTGGCCAACATCTCCTCCTTCTGTCGGAGGGAGCCAGCTGGGTCACAGCCCAGGGGTAGCGCCATATTTGGTATCAGCACCTCCCACGCCATGTGGGCCATGCGAGAGTGAGCGCTCTCTCCGTCTCCATTTCTGCAAGCATCCTAGAGTCCAGGTATGTTCCAAACTTCTTCCCATCCTCTTTCTGCTACAGCTGCTAACTGCTACCAGGCCGTGGATGGATAGATCGCCTTGTTTCCGTTTTGTTTTTCGAAAGCTGTATTAGACCCCATCTCTGTCTGGTTTTTTGGTACTGGTTCACTTCCTCCGCCTGTTTATCATCTTGCAAGCAAGCACTGCATGGTCTTATGGTGAAACAAGGTGATGGAACACATTTGCTTTCTGCTGAAGGGTGATGGAAGCGTTACGCTTAAGGAGTAATAGTGGAGACATAATGACTGCTTCGATTACCTTTATCAATACCAACGCCATGCTAATGCGTGAAATCCCAATCATATAACCAGTTCATATCTACTTAGAGTCATCATCCCTCGGAACGCACGACTCCAGTACCCTTATTGATATCATATTCAACCCATCTTGCTCGACCCTCTCTACTCCCCCGTCCACCGCTCTCGTCGATAGGTCCAGGATTCATAACTGTACAACCAAAGTACTTCACAACAAACGCAGGCGCATCAGCGTCAGCTATTACCAATGCCGTGGGTAGTGGATATAGGCTCATGGTATGGGCGTAGTCCCAGTGTACAGGGCGGGCGCTCAACGGGAAAGGCGCTAGATGCGATTGCGACAATATCGTCCGTGTCAACGCACGCGCGGCTTGTGTCTCCGGGTCCAGCTCCTCCTGCAGCGGTTGGTTGACTGGTGGCGGCTGGTCAAGATCCACATCCATGGCCTCCTGACTCTCTGTATTCTGAGGCACGACGCTAGGATCAGGCATCTCTACTTCCTCATCTTGCTCGGGTTTGGGGAACCGTATACTTGTGCGGTGGAGCCGTCCAGCAATGTCATCACGCAATATCGCCATGTCTCCCTTAACACCAAACCAGCTCAGCCGACTCGGATTCGTTGTCCATATGACCTCTCCTTCTTTGCCTTTTGCTTTTCCTGGGCCCCAAACTTCTCTATTGGCTTCGGCGACCACTCTTCGTATTCGATTAGTAAAGAGCGAGGGTACTGGCTTCCTGGGTAGCGGTGTTGCTGCGCCGGCAGAGAAAGCGGAGGGCCAGGCGTCGTTGTCACCCGGCACGAAAATGAGTGTAGTGTGCGCGATGAGCTGTTGGAATTCCGCGAGAACGGAAGCGAGGGCGTTGAAGTGTTCTTTGTATTCTATGCTTCCAGCCCCGGGAACACCAGAGAGACTGGCATTGGAGCTGAAGTTTCCCATCAGAACGATTGCGTGCGGGTATGTGGGCTGAAGATCCGCTGGATCGGGCGTATATGTGCGCAGCAGAGTACGGAGAGCAGATAGGGTCGAGGGAACATCCAAATACAAGTCTGAAGCAATGACCACGTTGTGTGCAGCGGTAGGTTCCAGTAGCTTGGCTGCAATGCGCGCCATTTTCGCTCCTGTTGCGCGCTGGGAACCGACGCCTAGGAAGTCTGTCCATCCGAAAGCCGGACCAGACAGCTTGTCCTTGTCGTCTGTTGCATCCCCTAATGTTGTCGCCCTTCGTTCACACGGCGGGTGACCAACGGAGAAACCGATAAACTTGCCCCCTATCGTACCTCCAATACCGCCTGTGCCACCGAGGGTGGATATGGAACCGGCAGCATGGTTGCCGTAATCTTCGTCATATGATCCATCTACAAGAACAATCATTCCGGGAGCAAAGTATGCACCATTCCCAGGAATTGGTCGGGCATGTTGCAAGTCTAGAGCGATCGTACCAGTGAGATCTGAAAGTGATAATGCGCCGGTTGGAGACACAGTGAGCATCCCAAGTAGGAGATGAGTAGTCCCACTTCTTCCGAGAAGGTTGGCAATTGGGGTTATTGTGTTGGTCTGCGCTGTTATAGAGCCAGTCCGATTCAGCGAGGCTGAACGTGCAGCAGAAAACGTCGGGGTTTGGAAGGTCTCGTTACGGAGGATCCGTTGATGTACTATATGGTATCGTTGCCGGAAAGCCTCTGTCTTGTGAGAAGGCGGTGGAAAAAGCGTCGGTTTTGTCGTAGCTCTAGCATACCGGTTAGAGTCGCAAATGGAAATAGCAGCTAGTTAGTAACTTACTTGTCAAAGTGGCGCTGAGACGTATTATAGACAAGCTTAGGTTGGTCAAATGCCCCTATAACTTGTAGCCACCCCCGCGGGTCTTTCAGCAGTTCTTCTTCATCGTCCTTATCTTCCACTCCCAACCTTGAGATCCCAAAGCTGTTGTTATGATCGAGTGGTGGTCGAGGAAGCCCAACCCTCAAGTTGGGTGAATTGGCATCACTTGAGAAGTTGAAGCTGTTCTGGCGGCTCAAGTTGCTTCCGTGCACAATCCTTCCTCCACTCATGGATCCTTCCAGGGTTTTCAGAATGTTCTTAAGCAAGTCACCATCACCCTCCACAATGACCTGTCCACTGCTCTTCTTCCAGGCTTTTGCTACCTCCTCTAGGACCTTCTCCGCTAAACCTTCTTCTCGCCATCCCGAACCGCAATGTCTGCCAATGAATGTTGCAAGTGCCTGAAGAGCGGAAGATGCAAGAGTCAAATTATGCTTCTTTGTAAACGTTCGGAACGCGAGCGGCCGTAAAGTAGCTGGTGGCAGAAGGATCGGTAAAACCGTAGATTTCGCTACTGGTTTAAGTGCAGGAGGTGCTCGGATGGGTGCGGTTCGGCGGGGTGGGATAGGGTGCACAGGTGTCCCAAATGCGGGAGACGACGATGGAATAGGATTTTCGGAAACCACTGAAGGCTCCTCCAGGCGTCTTGTGGTCGCCATGAATCCTACAGGACGGCTCTTTTGAAGTTAGGCTCTCTGGTGTCTGTGATGGTTTGAAAGTGTTGGCCAAGTCGCGTCCAATAACCCTTTCGACGCGTGCCGCGGCTTCGCGCGTGCACGGGCCACCCTCTGCGGCTCTTACGAAAGATGGGCGCTGCGCTCACCTCCACTAACAAACATTCCACTTCCACCCAGGAACCCACTTGTAGACCTCACTTCAGGCTCTATCGTGGTCGCATACCATTTTTTCTATATATTGCTCCTTGTCGCTCTGCTCAGTCTACCATGACGGACACGCAACCCGAATCTTCCGATGCGACGGCGCCGAAGGTCCCGCGAACGAAAGAGAAGCTCGATGAACTCGCCTCCGCTGCCGCCCTTCAGTACAGATTGAAGAACTGGTCTAGCGCAGCGGAACTCTATGCGGATGCATCCGAGATTCAAGCCGAGTTGAATGGCGAACTCGCCCCCGAAAATGCCGAACTGCTGTTCCTTTATGGCCGCGCTCTCTTCAAAGTCGGCTTACAGAAGAGCGACGTGTTAGGCAACAAAGTGGCGCAGGAGGACAAGAAACAGCCCAAAGCGCCCAAGAAGGCGAAGAAGCCCGAGGAAACGAATGGCGGTACAAAGCAAGAGACAGTGGCATCGAAACCGTTCTTCGAGTTGACTGGAGATGAAAATTGGACCGATTCCGAGGAGGAGGAAGAAGACGCTGAAGGTGACGAAGGCGAGGAAGAAGAGGACGATCTCTCTACATCATTTGAGATCTTCGAAATGGCGCGAGTGTGCTATGAGAAACAGTTGGAAGCAGTCGAGCGCGGAAACGACGGAGACAAGGGGAAGGGGAAGGCCGAGCTCAGCCCGCAAGCCAGGGCGATCAAAGACAAGCTAGCGGATTGTCACGGCTTCCTTGCGGAGATATCCCTCGAAAATGAACGCTTCCACGACGCCATAGAGGACGCGCGGAAAGCCCTTGCGCTCCAGGAAGAGCTGCACCCACTGGAACACGAGAATGTATCTGAAGCGCACTATATGCTGTCTCTTGCACTCGAAATGGCCTCGGTGCACAAGGGTGAAGATGGGTCGGCAGCGACAGAAGAAGGCCTAGAGTCAAATGGGGCCGGCAAGCCGCAGTCGGACAGTCAGGAAATCGACTATGCCATGCGCGAGGAGGCAGCAAGGCACACGGAACTAGCTATTCGAAGCGTAGAGGCTCGTTTGAAGAAGGCCGAGGCCGTCTTGGCAGGAGACACTTTGACTGCAGAGCAGAGGAAAGAGACTGAGATCTTAATGAAAGATAAGAAAGGGGCCATGGAGGACCTCAAAAACAGGGTAAGGCGCTCTTGGACCATCGCACTCGTTCCGTCTGCTAACTTGATGCAGCTTACGGACCTAAAAACGGACCCTAAGGCCGCTGCTTTTGACACTATCGACCCTTCCCTTTTCCAAGGCCTGGTTGGTGGCTTACTTGGCTCAGATCCTTCTACCGTAAAGGCAAACCTTGAAGAGGCATCCAAGTCCGCGAAGGACATCTCAGGTTTGGTGAAAACGAGGAAGAAGGAAAAGCCGGTTGCAGCCGGTGAAGGTGCAAGCGGTAAGAGGAAGTTGGAAGTAGAAAATGAAGAGGTCAATGGGAAGAGAGCGAAGACGGAAGACCCATAGTGGGTAGTGCGAGTTCCGATCAACCCAGCTTCCGCAACACGTTCTACATATTTAGGATCGGTATTGGTTTTCTTAGCTTATGATACCTCGGGTTCTGGCATGATTGGCGTCCTTGGAGAAGTGGAGGATTTCAAAGTGCAGACTATTCATCCATTCGTGCGGAAGGTTCAAAACCATCAAAGGTCTGCAATCAACAATGTCAATGCTACATATGTTGACACAGGAGTTCTCCACGCTTTACTGGTGCATGTAACCCAACCTCCGAACCCTTCGAATGAGGATGAAATAAGGTTAATTATACATTTGCACTAGTTAGCTAAGCTTAAATCTGCAGCAATCGACGGATTGCCGAAAAAGGCAGGTTGACATGCATCGCCAAGACGTGTCAACATCACCTCACCAGCTTATCTGATTCGTTCAATCGTGCCTGGACTTTGTTTCATACCTAGGTAGTGTTGGAGCCCCTCAAAGGTGCCAGGTATTTCCGCGTTAGAAGTACTGGTATACACAAGTGCAACTAGTCCCGGGCTAGTATGTTGCTCTGAGATCCCAGCCGCACCGGCATCCATTTGCAACCACGTCGTATCCTGGCATCTCGATATTGTTCTGCAGTAATATTTGCCCACCTCCCCGTCTACGGTTAATCATGTATGAACCAAAGAAAGACCTATTGAAGGGAACAGGACTGGCTCCGTTCAAGTGTGACAGTCCAGTAAAGAACGATAGGAGATTGAAATTCGCATTTCATGGATTTTAACTAAAGTAGCGGAGGACTAACACCAAGAACGAAACAAGGCTCAAGTCCGCTATAATGCTGTGACAACCCCGATCTTCACCGTCTAACCTGTCCCACTTCATACTTTGGGGAATTGAAGGAGGCAGAAGACTATGCAAATTTCCTCGGCGGCGTCGAGTATATCCTAGTACGCGGACATTGGCGACGAGGTCCCTCTTGCTCTTCTTCCTCCTCTTCGCTCGCGCTTCTGGATGTTCGTGGAGTGGGGATTCGACTTTCGAGTTGCCCGGACCGCGGAGAGCCCAGACGCAGCTCCTCATCTTCAAGTGCAATCGTGTGGTGTTGTCATCACAGGGTTTGATCATATTCGAAATGCGGATGCGTCACCGTGAGCCGTTATGGGCCCCAATATACGACCGTCTTGTTGAATTCGTGAAATTATGAATTCTGTACAGCTTTTTGATAAGCTCGGACTTTTAAGTCTCCTCTCAATGGAATGCAATTTGTTTACGCTCCGTAGCTACTAGACCAAAATAGACTATTTCCCATACATCAAAATAGATACGCTGGACTTGCACACAGTTTTGGAATCCTATAGTCGGAATTGCTAGGCATGAGAATGATTTCCTTTAAGTTGTGCAAAGCACATTTTAGCCTGCTTATATATTCGGTCAGGCAACGGCCCAACATTAAAAGCAAATACTTCTCCATTGCAGTTGATTGTCATAGATCTGCATTTCCATCTGCAGAAAGAGCAACTCTGAAGTGCCTCTTTGTGGGGTGTTTCTCCCTTATATCTAAGGACGGAGATAAAATTCAACATGATGATGCATCTAAGTGGAGAGAGAGGCTCATTTTATGCGCGAGGGTCTGGCAAAAGATGGGGGTTTTTTAATCGATCTCCTTATTGCGCAATATGCCTGTATGTTCTAGATACTATCTTGGGGCCTTCATTTACTGGACTTATCCCTTCATTTTTTTTATGGTTTCCTCTAAGCATTAGCTCCGTAAGTCCAGCCGTTGCGGTAACTCATGAACATGTGTGCTTCTTAAGCTGGGGTTCTCCTTGTTGTGCAATTTCACATACTGCTAGAGAATTCAACCAATTTTTACTATCACGTGCAAACAGGTATCCTGAGTTAAGACTGTGTTCGAGCGATCGAGCGATCGGCTTCATGAATCGGCCCGCAATCAACACGAACATCTTCATGTATTCTAAATCTCGGTTCATGCCAGATTCTCGTTTTAACAGGCCTTAAAATCTTTAAAGTTGATTGTCCTAAGGCGAAGACACGCAATTAGTTTGATCTTCAAATACTAACACAAACACTACATCAACTAGCTTTACAACCCGTAGGCCCCGCTTATAGCTCCGAGATTTTCGCCTAGCTTACTGCCAGGAGACGTCACTGTCTACCCCCGTGGACATGGAGGTGCGAAAGACTAGGCACTCGACTTTACACTGCCCTTATTGTTCCCTAAGACTGCTTTTAACAACATGATATGTGTAGCATGATTCAACCATATATAACCTATACAAGTGGTACTGTATGCAGATATATAATAAGCTGTCGCGATAAAGTAAGCGTTCCTCTCGATTAGAGGGATGCATCGGCCATTGACCCTTCCGTTATGGAGATCGCAACCTGTGGAGAAGGGTTCATATAAACTGGTGGTATTAGAATATATTAGAATATTTTAGTAAGGTCCTACTTGTTACTTGGACCATTCAGTTGCTTTCACTAAGACTTTTGTGCATCCTTTCCTTGGCAAAATGCCTGGTGACGCAAATGAAGGGACCGAGTAGGCGCTAGTGAATGTGACTAGTAGTAGGCCACTGTGTGCGGCGCCAGAGGCCCGGAAGACCCGGAAACCATTACCATCAGACGAATACAAAATGGGCGCTTTGTCTCGAAACTTGTGTTTACTCGCACCACAACCTTCTTATGATCTCCATACTTGCAAGTTGCATTCACCCATACCACAACTTTCTTATCATCTCTCGACGCTAAAGCACACGAACAACCTATCTTTTCCAAAATCTGCTCTATACCTGTTACAATCACTCTAGTAAAGTATGTGTACATAGAGTCGCTTTGTCATTTTCCTTTGCTAAAACAGTAACAGCATGCGTGAGTGGAACTCGTGGGCGCTCGAGGAGGAGGAGGCGGACAAAGCATACAACAGGCACTACTGGCATGGCAGTGCCACGGATGGATACGCAGCACCCGAAAAAGGCTGTGCCATGATCGGCGGTATTCGTGTCTATTCGGAAGACGCTCGCAGCATTGCGCGGATGCTCCCTCCCGTCATCAACATGATGAAACACAGCCTCCAGCGCATCGCTAAATACGAACTGGCCTCGCTTCCATCATCCAGAGACCACTGCCTGCGCGTATTCCTTCAAGAAAACCCACCGGAGCATGAGTTGGAGAAGGCTGATGTTCGTTCCGCCGTCTTAGCTCGCCATACGGCCATGAGCGAGTCAATCCGACTTTTAAAGTCCCCTGCCTTCCGCATTGGGTTGATCGTGCCGGCCGATAGCGTCTGGGTTCCCTGCCAGAGCTCCCCTGTGTTCTGGCCACTGTCGATGGTGCGCCTCAGAAATTGGATCTCCCACGAGTTCATGGTTCCTCAATAGGGCCATTTCAGGGCGCGGGAAGCCTTCCAGGTCCTGGCGGAATTCTATGAGGAGAGGGTTCCAGCAATGGAAAGACTAGTCTCCGCACTCGACGAGGCACTGAACGACGAGAGCGTCTGGGAGCCTGATGACCGCGATCCACCTATCACGCAAGAGGAAGCCAACGCAGTGCTAGCTCACGAGTCCGAATCTTCCACAAAATACTTCGGATTCCTGTACAGGAAGACGATCGCCTTGGCCTGAGCAGTCAAAGCTGCAGGCAGTCGCCTCGGAAACTTCGGCCTCGGGATCTTCCAGTATGGCTCCTCCACCTTGAGTAACGGTTACCATTGTTCACATTGTGGCCATTGCAACCAGGAGGATCTTGAGGATGAGGAGGACTTTGAGGAGGACTTTGAGGAGGACTTTGAGGAGGACTTTAAGGAGGACTGGAATCAGGCGGAAGATGAGGGCTGGAACTGCAAGGAGGAACAGTCGGCAGAGGTTGCTACGACCTTTGCAAAGGAGGGGTGGGAAATGTGGACGGCACTAAGGACAAGTTTTCTCCGGATGGGAAGCCGGCAGGGCAATTGCCGGTAGAGATTGCTGCGGCCTTCACAGAGACGGGATGGGGAATGCTGGACGGCACCGCGGAGGAGTGTCCTGGGGAGCTGGCAGTGGGACCGTTCATGTGCAAGGCCTGTGGAGGGGCAATCCCGACTCTGGAGAAGTGGGAACCCAATGAGGAAGTGGAGATAAAAAATGTCAGATGGTGATGGCTGTTGAAGGGTGGAAATGATTTAGCACCGGAACTGCACTTTTGATCACTGTTGTATTGGATTATGGGCAAACATATCGCACTAAGGAATGGTAAATTTTAGTTACACGCATTGATCATTTCGAACCTACTTTGGCCCGCAATTTTCTAGTCTCGTGTGCTTTAGTGATTGTCCGGATTCTGTGAAACTTGAACCGTAGGCAAAAGGTTAACCGATTGCTCTACCAGAACAAGCTCTGATATCTTACAGATTCAACTTCTTTCGGTGTCTCTCCTTGTCGTCCATCCCACCCGAATTACTGACGCTACGTTAACTTAAGCGATGACTTCTGTAAATTGGGCCGGATATCCTGAGATCAAAGACACCATGAAGCTTTTTCGATAGCAGTCTCATTTCTCTTTGATGGGTGAAGCCTCACCCAGGTACACACTCGGGCGGGAAGGACGGTTAGACTTTGAGACCGGGTCGTTCAGAAGGAATATAAAAGACCGATTCCGTGCCTGGCTAAGCCTGAAAATTAGAGAAGCAACGTGGAAGTGTGTGATGTAGCTTGGGAACGTACCTCCTTGACAAGAGCATTGCCGAATGTGGTTTAGCGTACTTCGATACTTGGCCATCCAACTGCAAGCCAAGCGTCCCAACACACGATATGTCTCAGACATCCGAATGTCAACCAACCTGATCACCGGCTTCATGACGCACTCTTCATGCGGGATTTCCGGGGAACCGCCTGGTCCGTGACGGCGCAATAACCATAGTAATAACCTTGGCGGCCTGCGATATCGTCCCAAATGTTGGAACCCTCCTTCCTCCATATCAACGTTACCCTACGACCTTCTTTTAGACATGTTCCCTTGCATCATCGTTGCTGAGCAATGACCCGTTTTTCTTCGCCGCTCTTTTCATTCCTGCTAGTCTCAAGTTGCCTGCTATGGACGGGAACTACTGGTCAAACGGTCGGTGACTTCAACAAGGGGAGGGGGCGAGTACGCGCGCGACAGAATGGCGGAAACAGAAATAATGGTAATAATAATGGGCCGGACACCAGCGCTTTCAACATTGTGAATGGGAGGATTTACACCCCAGGACTGGGAATAATACTAGCAGTGAGTACCGTGATGGTGGTTGAGTGCAGGCCCCAAACTCACAAATTCCAGCCTCAACCGTTTACACCCATGGGCGGAGACTTTCTACACATAGCCATTGATGTGTCTGGCGACGGAAAGCTCCCAGTACCCCCTAAAAGCACGAACGATCCTCTCACCCAGGTTTACAACTTCACGATCTTTCTCACCAGCGATACCCTTCAGAAGAACTTCACGATATCCAACCTTACCACGACAACCCCTCCTTTTGCCAACATCATGAATCAAGAGCTTGGACAGACTGTCAAGCACATCAACTTCGAGTGGCCGGATTGTTTGGTCGGCGACGGTCGCGAAACCATTGGAGCAACGGCTCGAGGGGACTATAATATCTCAATTCACCAGAACTACCGGCTCAATGGGAACAACCATTACAGTATCTTTAATCTCCCCATCAGCGTCACCAACAGTATCAGCCAATTTCCCGGAGCGAACCAGCTACTCACAGTGCCACCTCCCGGACCACTGAACGCGAACGGAGGCCGGATGAGTTGCGATCTGATCTCAAATCCGATGATGAGCTTCCCAGAGCTTGTGGCGAGCGTCAACAACCCACCGGGTCAACCTTTCCAGGACGTCGCCGTGGAGACTACGCAAAGAAGTGATGGCGGGCAAGTTGGGGCACCGGGGACGGTTAATTCTAATGGAAATCGCAATGGAAATGGCGGCATAGGGAATGGAAACAACAACAATCAACAAATCGGGAACCAGCAAGGGAACCCACAGGGCGCTTTGGGCAGTGCAGGTCCAAGACTGGCGACTTCTGGATACCTGCGCGTAGCGCTCATTGCTGCATCCGCGGCTCTGATCCTCTGATCTCTTCAGCTCACTCAGTTATGGTCTCGCTCTGTCCTCGAGCCCTCGTTCCCCGCTTGCGGAGATCAGGGCCGGACGATGAAGCCTCGCCGACGACGCGCCGCTCTCACAAGGTCCCTCATCGAACTCGAAAGTTCCAAGCCGGACCTCATGGTATCCGTACGTCACTATATCATCCAATATACCCATGACGAATTTGCATGCATAATAAGACAAATACATATCGCATACTTCACTGCAAGCGTTGCCCCTCTCTGCCTCCACATTGTGTACGCACACTACAGTCGAGCAAGATAATGAGGTTTCAAGCTACCCAAACCAAGCTGCGGTCAATGCAGAATTTGCAGGCTCAAAGCACATGGAAGGCATGTCAAACCTCTGCCGGGTAGCCGTGTTTCAGATGCGAGGGAAGAGATGGCATGTGTTCATGCAGGGGAAATTGGCAGTTTCAGCCCTACGACACGGACTGTGATCTGGACTACTGATGGTTCGGCGCAGGTTTTCCCAAGGATATTATCGCTCCCCTGACGAGTTCCTGACAGGCTTTCGCCCGAGATTCCATTCACTGGCGTCGTCCAGAACGAGGTTAGCGCTGAGGCGCATGTGGTCTGAGCGTCTTTCCATCAACTGGTTGACTTGCAAGGACTGCTTGCACACATCATACTTTTCGTTAATTTTATGTGTTTGGGCACAGTGACTTCGGCGGGGCTCTCGCGATAGCGAGCGGGCATCTCCCCAGACTGCACTGCTGTGGAAGCAATGCTGACTACTACGATTTATCCTTTCAGGCTTCGCGTGGCCTAGTCCAAATAAAAAGGTGCTGATATTTGATCCCTTCGTTTAATGTACAACAGCATGAATGCTCCGTATATTATGGGTGGTGGATGGACAATGAATGACTTCGTATTTCCTCTACCTACAGCTACATCGCGTGTATCCCCTTCGCACAACATCACCACTCGCGAATCTCCCCGCCAGGGCCAATGAATCCAGGACTCACCCAGGCTTTGGCATCCTTGGACAACTCCCTCACCATATCCTCATCCACCTCAATGCCTAAGCCAAGACCCTTGAGCATGTCAATATATCCGCCGGTCACCTTCCAGACTTCAGGGTTCTTCGTATAAGACGTCAAGTCCTGACTGCCCGCGTTGTAATGGATGCCCAAACTCATCTCTTGGATTGCAAAATTCGCACATGTAGCATCCACTTGGACACAAGCCGCCAGCGCAATAGGGCCAAGCGGACAGTGCGGCGCAAGTGCTACATCATATCCTTCGCACATGGCCGCTATGCGCTTCATCTCTGATATACCACCGCAGTGGGAGATGTCGGGTTGGAGGATATCGACGCAGCCAGCTTCTAAGAAGGGCCGGACGTCCCAGCGGCTGTGAAGACGTTCACCCAGCGCTATAGGACAGGAGGTTACTTGGGACAGAGCTTTGATACCACCGATATGTTCTGAGAGAAGGGGTTCTTCGATAAAAAGTGGACGATGAGGCTCCAGAGCTGCGGCAAGCTGTTTGGCCATCGGCTTATGAACACGCCCATGGAAATCCATGCCCGCATCCATGCCCAACGCCTTCACAGCTTTCAATCTTTCCACGGCGTCATCTAGTTTGGAGGGGCTATCAAGCCAACCGATATCTTCAGTTGCATTCATCTTGACAGCGTCAAAGCCTTGCGCTTTTCTAGCCTGGGCTTGCTGTTCAACGTCCCCCGGACGGTCGCCACCAATCCAGGCGTAGACTTTCAGCTTGTCGCGCACTTTGCCGCCCAAGAGTTGGTATATCGGGACGTTCAGCTTGCGCGCTTTGAGATCCCATAACGCGATGTCGATGCCTGCTAATGCAGACATGAAGACTGGGCCGCCGCGGTAGAAAGAAGTCCGCCAGCACATTTGCCATATATGCTCGATCTCACTATTCTCCGCATATTAGTCTATGATCAAGCTAAATGGTAGGCGTTGACATACTCCGCTTCAAACCCGACGTATCTCTCCGCCCACGCATCGAGACATCCTTCGACAGCTTGTGTATGGCCTTCTAATGATGCTTCGCCCCAGCCGACGTTTTCGTCTTCGTCTGTGATTTTGACGAACAACCAGCGCGGCGGGACACGGAAGTACTCGATCTTCGCTATTTTACCCATTACTAACTATCTCTTTCTCGGTTGTGATGGAGGGAGGAGAATTGGAGCGGAAGAAACATTGAAGACAATATTCGCTTTAGACTCGATACTTCTTTCCCAGAATCATGATCGTCTAGATGGCTCCGGATGGGAAGCATAGGGTAAGTGGCGCCGGACTACCCCATTCAGTAATTCCACCAACGACATTGGAATTCCATGAATTGAGAGATGGCGGTGGTACCTGACCAACCCTCGGAGGAGTTGCGGGGGTCCACTTCCCCAAGGTTAGCTTCGCTCAGCGGGACAAATGACGCCGAAGTGACAAACATTAAGACGCCCATAGCCCTCAATATCCGAAGATAACTTTGAGCTTCCTTGAATTCATATTCGACGTTCTGAGAAAAACAGTTCTCGATTTCTGCGAAAGACAAATCGATTAGATCAGTGCACGAGCCACATCATGACCTCACCACCGACAGGCGTCTTCGTTCCCGTCCCAACCTTCTTCAGACCGGCATCCGCAACACAAACTCTCCAGCCCGCCATCGACGTCGAAACCCAGGTTGCGCACTCCGTCCACCTCGCGAAAAATGGCATCCGCGGCCTTGTTCTGCTCGGCTCGACGGGCGAAGCGGTGCATATATCACGACAAGAGCGCTTCGACCTAGTCTCTGGTGTCCGCAAAGGACTGGACGATGCGGGATTTCCGGATTACCCTATCATGGCCGGCGTCTTGGTCAACAGCGTGGATGAGGTGCTCGAATGGCTGCAAGACTTCAAGAAGGCTGGTGCGCAATGGGGCCTTGTGCTGGCGCCGGGCTACTTCGGCGCCGTTGCCGACCAAGAAAATATTAGGGAGTGGTATACAGTAGTGGCAGATAATTCCCCGATACCGATTCTTGTGTGAGTATAGGCGGCCAGGTCTCCGTAGATTCGCGCTGACTGCAACACAGCTACAATTATCCGGGCGTCACTAACAACGTAATGGTCACGCCCGAGACATATAGGGTACTTGCACAACACCCGAACATTGTTGGTTGCAAAATGTCACATGGCAACGTCTCCCACCATGTACAAGTTTCGCTTGACCCGGAAATCGACCACAACAAGTTCCGCGTTTACAGTGGCTTCGGACAGCAACTCGGTCCCATCGTCTTCTTCGGTGCCGCTGGTGTGATCGACGGACTTGCAGCAATATACCCGAAGACGGTGGCTAGGCTCATGGACCGGGCAGAGAAGAGAACGGTAGAGCCCAAAGCACTTGAAGAAGTTCAGAGGCTCCAATATGCTGTCAGCTCGGCTGAGGAGTACGTCGGCAAGTACGGCATCATTGGTATCAAGGAGGCGGTTCAGAGAGTACTGGGGATGGGAACGCTCGAGGGCGGCAGGCTCCCTCTCAAGGGAAGATTGCCGGATGGCGAGTGGCAGAAGTGGGACAATGTGTTAGGACGTATGCAGAAGATCGAAGAGTCGTTGTAGATGGGAATGGTGATGCGAAATAGGCCCCGTAGGGCGAAGTACAGGTTCACCGTGTAGGTCCTTGGGGCACCCGAAACAACACAACGGTACCTCAGGTGATATGCACTTGCCAACTTGACAGAGCGAGCCAGAACAAGCCGATTTCAGGTATGTCAGAATATAGACCGCTCCGCGGGGTATGGAGGCCCGGAGTGCAAGGGTTCGTGCAACCCCACCACCCCACACTGCTCCATGGGCCTGACGGACGTGTGTCTGTGACCGTTCCGTGTCACTACTGCAGCCGTCATCGGGCGAAATATATCACCGTTTTGACAAATCCACCGGCAAATTCGAGAACGGTCTTAACGGAAAGCGTTTAGCTCCGACTCGTAGTCCGTGATTCGCCCCATATATGTAGAAGACAGGTACCGTCTCAACCCCAATTTGGGCAGTCATATCTACATTGAATACTCTTCTGAGAGGTAGCTAAATCCTCGGAGCCTCCGACTACCCTCCTGCTCCCCCCAATCTTCCTGTCTCTTCCTACTCCAGCCTCAATGGCGGACCCTGGCTCGGAGAAGCGTTTCGACGACTTCAGCGTCCACACCACCTCATACAAAAAGGTCGGAGATCACGAGATCGCAGTCAGCATTCTGATCCCCAACACCCTCAACCCCGGAAGACATCCTCTACTCGTCAAAATCCACGGCGGTGGTCTTGTCCTCGGTGATGCCTTGTACAAGGGCTGGTTCGCTAGCTGGCTGGTCCCCTTCATCCTGCGCAACAACGCCGTCACCGTCCTCCCCAACTACCGTCTCATCCCCGAGTCCAATGGCAAGGACATCATGGAAGACCTGGCGGATTTCTGGAAATGGTTCGATGGTGATCTGCAGAAGTGCGTGTCTTCGATAAACGAGGGCGTCGTGCTGGATTTCGAGCGTGTGCTCGTCGCCGGGGATAGCGCGGGTGGGCTCCTTGCGCTGCAGTCCGGGCTTACGCAACCTGAAGGCAAGATCAAGGCGGTGCTGGCCGCATATCCCATGACGAATATCCTTCAGAGGGACCCTGAGCCTAGCGGTGTCCTGGCAGATGGTTCGCCAGCGCCCGGGCCGGAATACGTTGACCAGCATATCAAATCGATCAAGCCGGGTACTGTAATATCATCAGCCATACCGTGGAACCGTTTTCCCCTTTCGTATGCGTTGTCGACGTATCGTCGCTGGGAGGAGTTCTACGGTACGGATAAGAGCCTTTTGCCTATCACTGCTATTGAGGATGCCAATTATCTGCCGCCTACGTTCATTTTCCATGGAGAGCAGGATACGGTGGTTAGTGTGGAAGATACGAAGAGCTTTGTGAAGAAGGCGAATGAGGTATTGGGCGATAAGGCGGATATCAAGCTGGCTCTTCTGAACGGGGAAGATCATGGGTTTGATGTTGTGGCCGAGGTGGAGGAGGAGAAGACGGAGTGGCTGAAGGAGGGGTTGAGATTTGTTGAGCAGAAGTGGTTGGCTTAGATGAGTTAGGCACTAGTTGTGATTGTGAACCTTACTACTATGTATATTGGAGGCTCCATGTCGACTACCTCTTTTTAAGTGAAGCAGCCATGAGAAACCCCCTAGTTGTTGCCAACAGGCAGGCCAGGTGCCCTCCAAAGACCGATCTCACGCCACCAATGCAGGGACATGATGAATGCGGCCAACGAAAGGTTCATTCGCTGCAGGATACGTCGATTCACAAGCTCGCCCTAGCAATGCGGTCTAATTCATACTACACAGTAAATGTATCTACCTATTATTCAATCTCCGGATACCAGTAATTACTCAAAAAGCATCGCACTTGGCCGAGCGGATGCCGCTTTTCCGCCGCTCGTGCGAAAGCCTGGAAGTGCCTTGGCCAACCGTCGGGGAATCCAGGAATGTTTTCCATTTATCCGGGCCGACTCGTCCCTCACCTGCACCTTTTCCGTGCTTCGACGCCCACCTTCCATCTGTATTGTCACTTTGCGATGTTCAGCGCTGTCTAAAGTGGAAACAATATGGAGCGCACAATCGAGTCCAGCGAGGCGCCACGATCATCCTCGTGGCATGATGTCATTGGGAATCCGAGCAGCACCACATCGCCGACGCCTCCGCGTACGACGGAAGGGTCTCCTCCAGCTAAGCGTAGAAAGCAAGAAAAAGAACGGAGTCGCGTTAGCAGAGCCTGCGACCGATGTAAAAAGTAAGTGTTTCCGTTCCTCGGTCACTTGAAAATGCGCACAAGTGGTCCTCCTCGCTGTTTCCATTCTCCCCAACCATGATGCTTACTAAGCTTGTTCAGGAAGAAGACAAGATGCAACGGGCGCTGCCCATGTCCCCTCTGTCTGCGAGCTGGACTTTCTTGTGAATTCACTGCATCCTATACCAGAGGGAGGTTGCCCTCGGTCATCATCGATGAAGATGCTTTGGCGGCAGTGAACAGATCGTCTGTCCCTTCAACATCAACCACACATACTACACCCGAGATTTCAACAGCACCCCCGTTCCAGGTGCCAAAAATACCATTACAAACCGCCGGATCTCTCAATGGTAGCCATGGACCAATAAGTGACGGCTTTACCGGCAGCGAAACATTGGAGGCCCCGACTGAGGATGCGGCACGTGACCCTCTCTCTCGATCCTCCCCTGAGCCTGCCCAGACCGACAGGCAGGGACACTATATCGGCTCTTCATCTGGTGTATCATTTCTCCTCCGGATCCAGAAGAAGTTGCACGAGAATCGTTCTCTATCCCATGATTCCTCCATCTTCACGTTCGGCGATGCTCCGCTCCCTGACCACGATGACACGTTTTTCGTCCTGCCTCCTAAGGCGGACGCTCGCCGTCTCGTCGAAAGATATTTTGATTTTGCTGCACCCACGCATCGATTTCTGCATCGACCGAGTATAGAAATGTTACTGGATGAATTCTATGAGACGCGAGGTGACATGGGTCATAAAGAGGATGCAGCGTCAAAGACTGCTCTGCTGTTAATCGTGTTCGCTCAGGCGCAGGCATATATGGATCCTGCTACAGCTGGCGGGGATAACAGGTATGTGGGCTCCTGCTATCTTGCATCTACCCTTACTGATTCGTCCCTCTCAGTGCACGGTATTACTTCGCCGCGGAACGCCAACTGGCAAAAGAACGGGGTGCTGTGCGACTAGCCAGTGTGCAAGCAAGACTGGTACAATGCTACTATCTCCTGGCTCAATCCAGGATCAATCAGTGCTGGAGTTTGTTCGGCACTACTGCGCATCTCGCCCTCGCGATAGGTCTGAACAGGAGTAGATGCGGGGACAGGCCTGGAAAGGTAGATTACATCGAACTCGAGTGCCAGAGGAGGACCTTTTGGAGTGCATATGTGCTGGATAAGTTCCTGTCTGCGGCCTTGGGGAGGCCAATGACGTTGAGGGATCCAGATATCGACCAGGTGCGAACTTCAACTTTGGTGCGGCTCTAGCAGTATCTAACCCTGCGTAGGACCTCCCAAGCGTTGTAAATGACGACGATCTCTTTTCTGATTCCATCAAACCTACCCCACCAACCACGCAGTCCATTATGCGAGCACCCGTCGAACATATTCAACTCTCACGCATAGTCTCCTCCGTCCTGCGCGACCTCTACCCAATCCGACCACCGTCAACGCAGCTACGCATGGAACTTGCAGCTAAATACTCCAATCAATTGCGCGAATGGCGCTCAAGACTCTCCCGTTTCCTCGATGCTGAAGGCGTAGACTCCTCACTTCTCCTCCCGCTCTACCAACGCCAACGGAACGTCCTCAATCTCGCTTACTATCACACCATGCTCCTTGTCCACCGGCCCTTCCTCCTCTCAAATTTCGCGAGTCTGTCCAACATCGATGCGCGCCCGGGCCACGTTTCCAACATCGACACAACTGAAAACATCCGCCAATGTCTCGACGCCGCGCTCAGCATCGTCCGCATTGTGGACGAGATCTTCCAAAGTTCCCAGATATTCCGCGCGTTCTGGTTCACGCAGTACTACGCCTTTTGCGCTGTAGTCGTAATTTACATTTATCGCATCCAGCAGCATTATGTCGATCCGGGGAAACGCGAGGGATACTTCCGCGCGGGCCAGCGATGCCAAGCACAACTGAGCAGTTTGACGGATACAGATTGCCTCAGTAAGAGGTATTGCCTGGTGCTGGAGGAGTTGAGGCTGGAGGCTGCGAACGAGAATGTTGGACGGCCACCGGCTCTGCCTCCTGTGCCAGCTGTGGGTGCGGAGAATGTGCAAACACCGCTCCCTCTTGCGAGCGGTGATCTTGGCTCAGGGCTTGCGGTGCCAACAGTGTCCACAAACCCTACCCCATCGACATTCCAATCCGCCTTCTATGGCGGAACTATCCCTCCTACACCGGAGAGTGCAGTGTTTGCCAACACATGGATGGGAAGTAATAATTTCATGGAAGATTTAACCACATGGGGGCAGTTCGACAGTTTTGTAACTGCCGGTATCGGTATGCTTGATGGCGTGGGTGGTGGACTGGGACGGTGATGGTCATCACCATTGTACGATAGTATGCTTAGTCATACCAGTGAGCGGATATATAAGGACATCTTTTGCAATTGTTGGACCTACACACCCTTTGAACTCTTGTCATCAAAAGAATTTCACGAGTATGCTGATGTGCTTTGCTTTGCTCTTTCTTTCAAAGCTTGACACACAAAGATCATGGGGTCGCTCCCAAAGATCGGAAAATGATGTGAACGAGTGTCATGTCCTGCTTGCTGCTTGGCCAAAATTCATCAAACTCGCGATCATATGCTCCTGATCAGGAACGCCCACACGATAGTTACATGACGCGTCCATTTTCCATCACCGAAAACTCCATCACGAGATGACAATGTCCATCCAGCACCTTGGCCCATCCTGTCCAGAAGTAGGTGTAGCATTGTCATGTTTGCAATTCGGATCGGCGATTTTCAAAAACCTATGCGCCGGCGTGCCATGTCACAATCACAGTTTGTCAGCCACTTCACCATGGAGCATTCACAAGTACCTGCCGAAATGGCGAAGTCTTCCTCTCCTGTTAGGCCCTTTGAATTTTCCAGTATAAATTCAAATTGGAGCAGCAACTGGCCAAGTCTTTCCAATTCGATCGCCAGGAGGCCATCAGTTAAAAGGTTCACAGAACAACATGATGTCTCTCTTCTAAAATCCGAATCAACTTGGCTCATGTGCCATCTGCGTGCGACGTGGGCTGTGCAAATCCGAAAGCTCTATTATAATGGCACAATAGATCAAGGTTTCCCAAGAGCTGCGCGCATCCCCGATTATTTTCGACGGCAATACACAAAGCAATCATGTGGAGTTTGATCTTCGACCAAATCTCCGCAATATTAGTACCACAACATCTATGTGGCACCGCCATTGCACTTCATGAATCAAATGTACAACGCAGTGCAGAATGGACTGAGTTTTTCATTCCAAGGGATTTCTCTACTTAAAAGGTGACCAAACGATGTTTATGTGGGAAGCGGAAAATAATGGCTCCATCGCTAATGTCTGGCGCTTACTTTCCAAACTCACGTTCTCCTCGCCATGGTGGAGTACAGGCTGAAGAAGAACGTGGCTGCTGAAGCGGAAAATTCAAAACGAACCGGATTCTGGTCGTATCCATGTCTGGATCACTTGGAACCAAAAGAGACCCATGCAGATGTTATGTCCCCCAGTTCTTGGACGCGCCAAAATAACATCACTTCGACTCAACAAATGCGAAGTCTTTTCCAGGTCCAGCCAGTGTGGGCTGCTCTCATGTCCCACTTTGGGGCTATCCAACATGTGATTCTCGCTCCTGATATTTCCAAAAGGTTTTGCGCCATCTGGCCATGCTTTTTCCAGCTCGCACTGCCAAAACATCTTAACTCAATCGCCATGTCCGATTTTTGGCTGCGGACACAATTGATAATACTTAAAATTGCTTTGCAACGTTTCGATGTGACGTGTCGTTCGCAACCCAAGCCAATGCAGGCCTCTATGCTTTGAGAACGACCAAAAGATAAAACATGAAACCGAAGGTTAGGCAGATTCAAAGACATGAACAGACCGTTTTTCCTAAAGCAGATTTTATCATGGAGCGCGCATGTGCCTAGATTCCAGAGTCGTGGATCCGATCGCCGATGAAAACTTCGGTTCCTCTGATCGCACTTCAAGTGTACAAATGGAGCAGTTCAACTCTCCCTTTCCCCAAGATGATGGCAGCCTTGATTGCACACTTCATTTCGTCGTCGATGTTCCCGAGCGACGAAAACAACGTTGTCAGGTACTACCTATGTTGCCTCAGCTAAAAGAATCGAGAAGTTAGAGATGCATTTTCCAGTTGAGGTCAGAGTCAACCCTCGAAAATAAATCATAGCAATGTACCCTATGAAGAACAGAACGCTGCAGTAAACGATCGGAACCCGCATGATGACCTCTAGACCTTCCTGAAGGCTTTTGGACACCGTCGAATTATGTGTCTCCGCCGCGACACTAACAAAGTACAGCTCACCTGGCATGTTCACCGTCTAATTCGATGCCTCCAAATCAGAAGTCAGCATGTGCCATCCAGCTCAAAAAGGCCAGATATTATGAGCATACCCTGCCGGTTCCGGTTATTGTCCACAACTTGTATTTCGGGCAAAATATGGCGAACACGATTTGACCGAACCATCATCTTGCCAAAGAACCGCTAAGAGAACACATGTTCATCGCAGAATTCGAAAACATACAATGACCTCGTCCAGGTGAAATTGAATTATAGAATATAGTGATTGAAGCCTGCCACTGTTGCTACGAGAACTGCTACACAGAGTTCAAACCGTGAAACAATCAGGACGAGGAGAGTCCCGGGCTTTGCACCGAAAACATGCGGTTGTCTCTTCATGTTACCGAAACCCATAAGCCAATACGAAATGTCTTCGACTACCCCTGGAGATTTGGCTCAATTAAAAGCGCATCGAAACCTCATTATCATCGTGCTCATGGTTACCTGCACTTTGTATCTAACACCTCCCGGTTAGCTTGGGTAGAAGCACATATTATGGCTACTGTCTTCTCGTGTAGTCTAGCACGTTGTACCTCCCTAGAGGACAACAACGATTGCTATCGTTGGACGGTAAGACATCCAATCTACGTCGGTCCCGCTTTATGCCCTGGGGCATCTTGACCTGTCTAGGTCTACACTCGAAAAGGAAATGTGGAAATCAAAAGCAAGATGGCTGGATTACATGAAGGGATATACCACTTTCGGAAAGCGGCAATTCAAAAGTCCTGCATGGAACGAAGTCCCAACCTAGCCCTACCAACCCTCAGCTAGAAGATTGGATCGACAAAGACACTAAAGCAATGATGATGCTCTACTCAGCTGTCGACCCCGACCTCATGGTGACTCTCACAACATGCCAGTCATCGTCCGAGGCGTAGAAGACGTTGGCAGATCAATTTGACCGCGACACAGGCCCCTCGGCCATTCATCTATTCCGCATGTTGACCTCCTTACGCTACCACGACGGCGATGACCTCAAGTCTCATCTTAACAACTTCCACCAACTCTGGTGCAAACTCGCTATGAAAAGGAGTACAGAGCGGTCTTAATGCTTTGAAAACTGTATTCAAAAGCTATGGAATCGGGAAACTCGAGAGCCCAACTGGGCGTGCTGTTTCGTGTACCTGGGAAATGTGATTCAAACGCGATGCCCTGTACGGCAAAGAGCCATTGTATCCAAAACGACAACCACACAAAATATGTGCTTTCAGGACTGGAAGAACCCTCTAGCCGAGCCTGTGGGACGGCTGCAGGACGAGAAAAATTCACACGACGAACTCTGTCATGTACGATCGGAATTAACACAGGCGAAGAAGATCGGGAAACCGGCGTATTTCTGCTAGCTCCCCAGCCGGTGTACAAATTTGCGACTTCAGACGTCATGACCGGTCCTTCGCATTTCTTCTCTTCTTCCCTTTAAAAAGAAACACTCATTGGCGACATATCCGCCGCCTCCGCCGCCCTTGCACGGAGTTCGAAAATCACGAACATGGTCGTGAATCTCGAGCTAGAAAAGCATCAACGGTGTGTAGATGATGCGTACATGGTGTTTAGATGACGGCGTCCACCTCGCAGCTCCAACGCTCAAAAAGCTCCTAAGCGCCTAAAACAGACCTGTACTATCCAACTTCCAGTTTCCTAAAAGCGCCAAATGGATGAGTTATATTGGAAACCGGAAGAAAATCAGGAAGTTGATGAATGAATCTGAACCGGTAACAAATTCCTCGTAAAGGCTCAAAATGCGAATCTTGGCCTTCATGTTGCAGAAAGCAGTGCAGATCCATTTCTCAAACCAAAAACCGGTCGTACACATGTGCGCATAAAATCCAGGCCGCGACAGTTTATATTCTTTCTGAACGGCCTGCCTGCTCTTTCCTAAAAACCAAATGCACATTGATCGTGGCGATGGGTGTGCTTCTGCCACCATTTCTATCCTAAAATGAGATATTGAGGATCTATGGGCACCCGTCCCACAATATCCTCCGCGCGGGCATGAATTGACGCATGTGTCTGCGCTGCATTCGAATACAATGCGCAAAGCGCCTATGTTCTGTTTGGCAATTTCGGCTTTGATATCTCCGAAGAGCTCAAAAGACTTGCCACTAGGTCTCCATGTTGGACCAACCAGTGCGAACAATTTCTAAAGGCGGCCTGTGCGACAATTGGTGTGGACATGAAAGCACTGCTATAAACCATATGTGCTTTTGGGACGACCTCTCGAAATCCGGAGTCAAAGAAGGCTTTTTTAAACACTGATCATGTTTACGATCTCCTCGCAGGTCTTTTCCCTGAAATTCACGGGATGTTACAAGCATGAGTACCTGACGCGGGTTTTACCCTCCAGTAAAATTTGCAGAAGCCTCTATCATGCTTCTCTCCTGCATAGGTTGCTAGACGAGAAAGAGGTAGGTGTCGTGATACCCACCCGAAACTGTTGTCCAGAGCAATTATGACCTGCGAGAAATCCAAAAAAGGTCTCCTGATTCCAATCATCACAATTCGATGACACCGGCCCGGGGAAAGATGGTGATTATTGTTCAAGTGACAGCGATGGCATTCCATGGTTGTCTTTCCGAGTTCGCCATAGATGCCGTAAAATCCACCGGCTCTAAAATGGGACCGTAGGCTCGTCATGTTCCGCTCTCCGCCCCTTGTCGAAGACCTCAAAGCATAGACACTCTGAGGAAGAAGCTATATAAACCGCAATCCAGACTCACTCCGTCTTCACCTTATCTCCAAAAAGAAATTCGGAAGGCCAAGTGTGCATGACACAAATTCCGGACAAAAAACAAGCATGATCCACGCCTGTCAAATGCTGTACAGATTGTCTTTAGAAGATCTTTGGCTTGCATCTATGTCGGCTTTGGCCGTGACCATCCCAAACCCTCCATGACAAGTTCATGTTTGTTCTTCTTGATCGCTTGCCACAAGCTCAAAAAAAAAAATAAAAAATAAAAAACCCGCCTTCGTACAGAATTTATACCCTGGATAATTATGCACACCTACATAGACGAGAACCCGGAAATTCTCACAATCCAATACGGTCCTGTCTACCTTTCCATCGGCGGTAACAACGACTTCAAAAACAGCACGTGCGGCTCCGCATGGTTGGGAGACAGACTGGGCCTCAAGAGTCAAGATATCTACCCACAGCGGATATGGCTGTGCAGTTTTTTTCTGTGGGCGCTTGGTTTTGACTGTTTCTGGTGATGATGATAATTAGAATTATTAGAGTCTCTACACTTAAAAGATTGACGCTGTACCAACCATGTTTCTACTTTTAGCTAGCGCGAAGAAAATGTATATAAACCCTAACGCCTCCCTTAACTACTGTTCTTTTCACCTCCCCATCAGCGCAGAAACGGGCCTAGAACAAAACGTCAAGAACGGAAGGCTTACGATTGAGAGGGAACTAGGCTTCAACATAAACGGAGAGACCATATCGGTGCAGGTGCGCTATGCTTTAGTTTGATGATGATAATGATGAGTAGCATCGTCAGAATGCGCATCCTGAAAAGTTTGTCCTTGTACGCAGTTATGTTATTACTTCCAGCTCCCGTGGAAAACTATATAATTGGGAAACACCTGTCTAGCCTCCAATACTCTCCAAGTTCCCATCACGCAGGCACAAATTTCAAAAACAAGTTGCGAGACACCTATGGTGGGAGACGGACTGCGTTCCAAACCCGTCATGAGAAAAGTTATGCCTAGGCAAGTGTGCCATGCTTTACCGTGACGGTGACGAATAGCATCATTGGAGCACCTATGATGAAAATTGTGTCGTTGTACGCGCTTATGTTATCACTTCTAAGATCTGCGCTCCCGTGTAGAAAAGTATATAAACGTCCACGTAGCTTCACTCTGCTTTCCACCTTTTTCATCAGCGCAGACACACATTTTAAAAATAAAAATGCGCAGCCCTTATGGTGGGAAGACGGGCTGCACTTTAGAATATTTGCAGGGAACCTATAACCGTTAAGTATTCTATGCTTGACTCCAATGATGATGAGTAGCGTTATTACAGTCTCTGGGCTCAAAAGCCTTGAGTGTGCGCATTCATGTTATGTCTTCTCTACCCCCGTAGAAGAGTATATAAACGCCCACCGTGGCTTACTCTGCTGTCTACCATTTTAGCGGCACAGACACACATTTCAAAAAGCCAGTTCTTACTCTTCTATGGGTGGGGAGACGAGCTAGGCTTTGTTAGCGTGGGAAAAGAGAGACTATGACTTTGCATGTGCTCCTTGCGGGCGCTCTTTCTTTGATTGTTCGAGCCTTATTGTAGTGATGATGGTGAGCAGCATTGTTGGTAAAGGTTAGCGTCATTAGAGTGCCCGTGCTCAAGAGTTGGTTTCCGGACATGTCCATGCCATGACCTCGCGAAGAAAAGGTATATAAATACCCACCTCCTTACCCGCAGTGTGCTTTCAACCTTCGCACCAGCGCAGAAACGAATCCAAAAAACTTGCGATGTCAATGGACATGTGGCGAGAGATGGAACAGGCTTTGAAAGCATCGAAAAGAAGAATATGACGGTGCAGGCGCTTTCCGTGCGATACCTTCTGGTGGTCTATCTGGTGCTGATGAAGAGCAGCGCCCGAGTGCCCTATGCTCGAAAGATTGGTTCTGAACGCAGTCATGTTACCACCTCTACCCTGGTAAGCTTCCACGCGGAAAAGGTATATAAACACCTACTGTAGCCTACTGTGCTTTCTACCTTTCTATAGCAGGGACAAAAAAATCAAAAAAATCTAAATTCAGGACCTATTGGATTATGGTAGGGAGACGGCCTAGGTTCTAATCGTTTGCGACAGCAGCTATGACTGTGCAGGCTCTTTCCATGCGCTATTATTGTTCACGCTCTCTTCTGTTTCAGTGGTGTTGATGATACCGATGATAACGATGATGAACAACATCCCCACATTCTCTATGCTTCAAAGATCGGCTTGGTCCCTGTCCATGTACGCCTCTACACTTCCATGAAGAAAACGTATATAAACACCTCTCTACCTAGCTTTACTCTGCTTTCTACCTTTCTATCAGCGCAGACACTAGATTTAAAGATTCTAATATGACGACTCTATGGTTGGAGGCGGACTAGGTCTCAAGCCCGCGTCAGCAAAAAAGATGACAGTGTGTTCTTCCCGTGCGCTATTGTTCTTCATGCGCTCTTCTTGCAGAGGTGATGGTTTTCTTGATGATAACGATAATGAACAGCATCCCCGCAGTTCCGATGCTTAAAAGATTCATGTTGCTTTGGTACCTATCCATGTTAACGTTAATCGCTTAACTTCTAGGCAGAAAAAGTATATAAAGACCTTCCTCCTAGCCTTACTCTGCTTCCTACTTCTGCATTATGCAGCTACCAAATTCAAAAATCGAAACGGTAAAACGATGTTTGGAGGATGGAGTAAGGTCCAAAAGCTTGAGAGAGGATGTCATGAGCGGGCTTTTTCCGTGCGCTACAATGGATTGTTGGACATAGGTAGTCTAGAAATGATGATCGGCATTATTAGAGTGCTTATTTCCAAAAATGTAGCTGTGCGCATTCATGTTATCGGTTCTAAGTTCTGCCTTGGGTACACTGCCGCCTAGGAAAGATATATAAACACCTACCTACGCAGCCTTACTGTGCTTTACACCTTCTTATCTGCACAGAGACTACGTTTAAAAAAAAGATTAGAAAGCCAGCCCATGTTGAGAGACGTACCAGGCTGCAAAAGCGTATGGAAGAGGACCATGACTGCCCCGTGTACGCCGTACCCTCTTTCTGCGCGCATTATCGTCTATGCCAACTTCTTCCAGCGATGATGAAGAGCATCGTTGGAGTGCCGTGCTTAAGAATTTTACGTGCGCATTCATGTTATCGCTTCTATATTAGGTTAGCTTCCGCCTAGAAAAGTATATAAACACCTACCTACGCAGCCCCATTGAGCTTTCCACCTTCCTATCTGCACAGAGACCACACTGAAAAATGGTGCAAGACCAGGCCATGGTAGGAGGCGAAGTGGGCTTCAAAAGTCATCCAAACGAACTGATGACTGTGCAGGGTCTTTCCGTGAGCTATTGTCGCTCATGCCGTCTGCTTCCTAGTGGTAATGATAATGATGATGAGTATCATTAGTGCCTATGCTCGAAAATGTTCATGTGCGCATTCATGTCATCGGGGGCTTCTAATCTTAGGTAAGCTACCCAGCTTCGGCGGAGAAAAGGTATATAAAGACCTACCTGCTAGGCGCACAGTAATTCCCACTTGTTCACGGCGCAGACGCCTATTTCGAAAAAGACACACCGAGGACGCATGGTGGGGGACGGACGGGCCTTCAACGGTGCCTGGAGGAGAAGATGACTGTGCAGGCTCTCTCTGTACGGTATTGCTAGTCTGTATTGTGTTCTGGTGATGATGATGAGTATCGTGGAGTGCCGTGCTCGATACTTTCATGTGCGCATTCTCGACATGGGATGACTTAGTAATGATTGCCTGTGGAAACGTATATAAACACCCCTCCCCGCGCCTTTACTCTCCTTCCCACCTTTCTATCACCACATAGGCGGATTTCAAATAGATACGGAAATTCCTGATGGGCAGGAGAGGGACGGGGCTTCAAAATTCGGATGAATGAGGTCCATGACTGCGGCAGCTCTCTCGGTGCGGTATTCTCGCATGATTTCCTCCCGACTGGTGATGGTGATGATCGGCATTGTTGGACTTGCCGTGTTCTGCGGACTCTCATGTGCGCGTTTTGTGATTTCGAATCCGAAAGGTGGAGTTCTGGTGCATGGGACTGTGGGCATTTGACAGTGCGGGAATGGGAGCGGGGTGTCTGGGGGGCATATATAAAGCTGGGTCTCTGCCCTTCTTCCTGGCACAACTGTTCATAACCATTGATGACTTTTCAAAAACAACGAACTCTACAGGTCCATGTTCTTGTGCGTCGAGTGTTCACATATCCAATGTTTCGTGGGCGGCGCGTTGCGTCCTTTGGTGGTGGTGACGTCCATCGTTATGATGTTGGTGACCCCCAGTTGGCCAGCAGCACGGGAATGATAAATCGGAGACATTCTTGTTAAAATATGTTCTGTCTTCTTCGCAGTGGCAAGACCATTCACGACCAGAATCGAAAACTGGGCTATCCCCGAATCAGCTAGCGTATCGCCCTAGTTGTCTTAGCTTACAGCTCCCTACAAAGGATAGTCCACCTCAGATGACCTCCGACCCTGAAAATCCCCCCAAAGAAGAAGGAAAGAAAGCGCACACCGACGTTCCAAACGGGAAAAGCAAAACGTCCGTAGTCAGGCACCGTCACGAGACGCGCTCGGGTTGTGCCTGAGTTTGACCCGTTGGAGCTGTCGGAGCCGAGCGATGGCGAGTCGACGACTTGTCACTTGTATGACTATGACGGGTGGTACGTGTTTCCACTCAGGACCCTGGTGTTGTGCAGTGCAGGCAACTCTCCCTTCCTCCCTTCGCCGTAGAGCCGTCCCTTTTCTCTTCGCTGCGCTGGTTCCGTGGTGGCCCGATGTTGCCGTAATCGTGTCACGAATGGATGATAATAATCATAATAATAAAAAGCACCTTTGGGGTTTTTTCTTTAGCGTGGTGCGGTGCGGCATTTTTGGCTGGGAGCATGCCTCTCATGATGGCACACAGAGAACATAATGTACTGATGGACAAGGAGACAACGCCCACGCCGTGGACAGGCCCGATGACGGGCAGGTGGAAACAATGGAACCTTCTGTGCAGCAACATCGGGATCACTATTAGGCTCTAGCCTCGGTGCGGGTGGTGGTGGCACGTGGTTGTAGGGAGAGAGACTCCTTTGTCGCCATCCTCGGTCCCTGACAGGCTGATTCGGGCCCTGCAGCCCTACACAGCTACACAGGACGCATATCAAATACGAACATGATGGATATCCAGCATCAAGGAGCAAATCAGGTACACACTGGTCGCAACGGGACCAGGCAGCGGCTGTCAGACGGCTGGTTCGGGGCGATGATTCCTCTCCCGCCGTACCGTCAGCTGATGGTGCAACGGTCCGGGCTGGAACTGTCGAATTCCCAATAATTTCCCACGGGCTGGCGGTGCAAGAGCGGCTTGGTTGTGCGCTGGCACCAGGCAGACGATGGATCGAGTGTGGGTGTGCTCGTGTGCGTGTGTGCGTGTTCCTGGGAAGTTGAAGCCACCGGCCGAATGAGGGCCCCCCGCCGCGGGTGAGGTCAGCACCCGTCACGCACCCCGGCGTGGCTGCTGCCTCTCTCCTCCCACTCTCCTCCCACTTGTCCCGTCCCATCCCATCCCATCACTCCCTCTCCCTCTCTCTCCCCCTTACTCCTCTCTCTTTCCCACCCCCCACGTCCGACCCAGCAAATGCTCCCTATCCGCCCGTCCTGCCAGGAGAAACACGCCCAGCTGCGCTCCAACGACAGCGCGCCGCGTGCGGCCAGGCCGTCCTCATCTATTTTGACCGCCTCGTCGCTCGGTTGGCTGCAGGACCTCTCCCAGGCCTCTGCGCTCTTCGACTAGTCTCCCCTCCCAAGGCCGACCACGTCGACACCGCACAACTAATCCAACTCACCATGCAACCCCCCATGCCTGCTCAACCTTCCTCGCTATGACCTCAATCCACCGCTCCACTCGCTCCCCCGCCGACGTTGCCGTCCCTGCAGAGCCGGCTGCTGCAACCGCAACGACAACAACAACAACAACACCAACCTCGTCATCCTCCACCACGTCCACCGCCCACCCTTCTTCCATGCCTCCCACCCACGACTCCTCCGCGAATAGGCGGCCGCCGCCCGCTTCCTCCGTCAATGGCGTCGATCTAAATGGTCGCCGCCAGAAGGCTCTCGGCTCCTCCACCTCGCGCAACGCGTCCGCCTCGCCCTCCGTACACTCACCCACTTCCTCGCGGGACACGTCGCCCTCGCGCCAGCAACAACGTCGACAAGGGCCCGCAGCGCCTCTCCCCAAGTCTGGACTGCGTTCCCGCAAGAACAGCTTCGATGCCAGTCCCAGCAGAGCGCCAGCCACGCCCGGATCCAATGCCAGTGTACCTTCAGCTGCTGCCATCCAACGTGCCCTCTCCTCGGCGACCACCCCCCAGCTTCCGCCCGCACCCCCACAGGATGCCTCCAGAGTCCCCCGCCCTTTGAAAGGCGCATCAGGGTCCGGTTCAGGCGACAACACTCCGCATTGGCCCGTCTCCCCGCGATTAAAATCCCCGCCTCCGAACCCAGACCACCGCTCCCGCTCCAGACGCAACTCGCTACGTGCGCAGCATGCAAAGAAACAGGACAGTGCCGCGACCCCGTCCATCGTCGTTCAGAGCTCCTCGCCCGTCCCTGCGTCCCGTCTGCCTGTACAGGATGAGGAGAGCCTCGAGGACCTGGAAGAACAGATGACTATCAAGGCGCCCTCCAGAGGCGCACCCAAACTGGAAACCGTCCAGGAAGCTAGTCTACCCACCACGCCCGCCTTTGAAGGTTTGGAGATTGGAAGGTATGGATCTCCCGTTCCATGCGCTCGGGAACCATCTGGATGGAGTGAACAAACTGTGGTGAAGAACAATTTGCTAACCAACGCGCCTCAAACAGTGCCGTCTCCAGCTTCCATAGCCGAAAGTCCTCCGACGACGAACGTCATGACGTCACGTCCACCAAAGTTACAGAGGACCTTAGCGCAAGAGCTAGCAGGCATAGCGAATCGGGCGGAGAAAACAACGACTCCAAAGGCAAAATGCAGGGTCCCCGTTCGTCCTCCGGCCAACGCCCCGCGACGCTCACTCCGCGCGCTTCCCACTCGTCCCTGTCCACGATCAAATCACGTACCGATGTGTCTTCTGTCAACATGACGGTCGAGACGGAGACGGTCCCCTCTGTGCCTTCTCAATCCACGATTGGCAATCCGGACCGATCGGCGTCCGGGAGGGTCGAGGGGAGCCTGCGCCAGAAGCCGAGCAGCGAGACGATCCGCCCAAAGAGGGAGAAGCCCAAGCCCAAGCGCAAAGCCCCCTCCATTGCGTCCGGAACAGGTAGGTCGCCAACTCCTCATGTTCGACACCACCACCGCCACTACTCGGTCGCGACGTCTTCGGTTGGGAGCCCGGGATCATATTGCTCGTATGATGACCGGCGGTCGGCCATGGATGGGTCGCCCCCAATTCTGGAGATGCCAAGACTGTCCTTCCGTCCCACCCTCCTCTATTCTTATTCCTTTTCAAGCACTAATTCAGGGCCCCGCAAAGCCTCGTCCAAAGCAGATGTATTCGAGCAGAAGGTGGCCAGCGCGGTGGATGAGGCCAACTCCTCAGACTCCGACGCCACCTTCATCTACGAGTCCAACCCCCCGGACCCCCAGCCGCACCGTAGCAGGCACCACTCGCGCACACCAAGCATGACATCCATCGCCAGCCTGGCGGATCGCGGTGTGCGTGATGCGCACAGGAACATGGGCAAGAAGACGAGTATGAAGTTCGCCAACCCCTACGCCAACCAGAACGGAGAGCTCGGCTTCTCGGATCATGACGGAACGGTGCGTGTGGGTTCCGGGAGGATCAGTGCAGCAGGGCACCACCATCACATTGGCCGCCACGGACATGGTCGGGGTGCTCTCACCCATTTGCTCGCCGACAGCGACTCCTCCCTCGCGCAATCGTCGCGCATCGCAGCAGCACGTGGCGGATCCAGGCATACATCCCAGCCCAACAGTCCAAGATTTCAGAACATGATGGTTTCGAACAACTATAACGACACAGCTAACAAGCACCGCGAACACTCCGCCTACGATATCGACACGGAAAACGCCGCCGACGACGAACGGACGCCTCTGGTCTCCTCCACGCGGAGCCCCAGAGTGCGGACTCCGCGCCAGCGAAACGGTGTACTCGGTCGTCACCAGGACCGCCGGCATCGTCGCAGTACAGGGTGGTTCCGCAGGATCGCAGGTTGCCTGGTCCTTTCCGTGCTGGTCTTGCTGCTCGTGTTCGGCGCGGTCGGTCTGATATTCGCCACGACGAAGCCGCTCACCGATGTCAAGATCCACGCTATCCAGTCCGTGGTGGCCAGCCAGGAAGAGTTGATGTTCGACCTCCTGGTCGACGCCGTGAATCCCAACGTCATTGGCGTCACGGTGGCCGACATGGATATGAACATTTTTGCTAGGAGTAAGCACGTTGGCTCGGATAAGTGGTGGCGAGAGCACGGCGGCGAGCATGGCAACGAAGAGGACTGGCAGCACATCTCGGAGACCGCGTCGAAGTCCGTGGAGCTGAATCCTGTCCAACCTCGCGGTATCGACGAAGGGACCGATCCAGTCGAGGACCCCGACATCGGCGAACCGCGCACCATGCTCCTCGGACGCATCTTCCACTTCGACTCCCCCCTGACCTTCGACGGCTCCTTCTTCAAGCGCCACGAGAGCCAATCCCTCGGCGCCCTGCGCCTCCCCAAGCCCGGCAACAAGACCGAAGCCGGCGGGACGGAGCGCTGGGAAGAGGTCCTCCAGTACCCCTTCGACCTGATCGTCAAGGGCGTCCTCAAGTACCAGCTCCCCCTCAGCACCCAGGAGCGCAAGGTCGCCGTCAACGCCTCGTACCACTACGACCCGGACGCGGAGAAGAAGAAGAAACTCAAGGCCGCGGGCTCCGACATGGAGCGGCGGCTGCTACCAACACCTGTACCTGTACACGTACCATCCTTTGGACGCTACGCGCGCGGCCTGCTGGCGGCGGAGGCGGATGCCGTCGTCGCTGCGAGGTAGCGGATCAGTAGGGATGAACGAATTTTCTTTTCTCTTTCCCTTTGCCTCTGCCTTTGGCTTTGGCGTTGCATTTCGCATGGATGGAACGAACATGAAAAGAGGGTTGTTGTAGCCCGATAAAAGGATACCCCTCGCCCTTGTTATACACATGGATTCACGACTATAGACGCCGATTGCCGGCTTTTTTTTTCCTTCTGGCTCGACGGCCTTGACGAATTTCCTTTTTCTTTCTTTCTTGCGTTTTGCCTTGGCCGTCGTCGGCTTTGGGTGTTTCTGTCTGTGTGTCTGGGTCCGGCTCCGAGGAGGGAGATGGACATGACGCGGGACATGGACACGACACCGACACCGACACGGGAAATGCAGCTCTTACGATAGGTGTTGTCTTCTGTTCTGTCCTGTCTTCTTGTACGCAATTTAGCGCGGTGTTTCCTTCTTCTTCTTCTTTTTCCCCTGCGGTTTCACGGGCTATGAGCCTCGGGCCCGTTCTACTCTACGTTCCTTCCATCTCTCTCATTTCTCTCTTTACTTTCTCTTTTGGGCTTTCTGCTTTTTGTTTTTAGGGGAGTGTGGTCTGGTCGGCTCGGCGTCTTGTGTAGGAGAAAGGGGGAAGGGGGAAAGGATAGGGGGGGGGGAGGGTAATTCGTTGTCTGGGTGCGGTGTTGTGTTGTGGTTGAGTGGTCGGGAACTGGCCTGAGCTGGGCTAAGGTGCGGTGGTGGGATGTACTTGTGTACTTGTGTACTTGTGTACTTGTGTACTGGTACGTCGGGCATTCGCGGTGGGGTGTGAGCGAGGCGGGGGATACATATATGCGTCTGGGGTTTCTTAGGGGATGGGGATGTGGCGCCGCCAGCGCTGGAATGAAGAGCGAGGATTGAGGATACCCTGCTAGGTTGATACCAATGCGATTAAGTAACACGCATGATATCGCTCTCCTGGTGAAGTGGTGAAGTGGTGAATCGGTGTGGAGTAGTTGTGATTATGTGTCGGTGGGTGAGTGTGGTTTGTGATTCGTGATTCGTGATTTGTGATTTGTGGGGTTACGGAGGGCGATGTGCTATGTCGAAGGCGTGGCTATCGGTATGCATAGATGTGGTTGGGCGCTGCTGCGTGGAGGGCGAAGGGGACGGAGCGGACGGAGCGGACGGAGCGGACAGACTGGACATACCAGACAGACAGAGCGGACATACCGGACAGACAAGACATACCGGACAGACAGGACATACCGGACAGAGAGTAGACAGAGAGAAACAGTAGTATCGCTAGGACATGCTCTAGAAATAAAAACACGCAAAAAGCATTTACAAGGCAGAAGGACAAAGAGTAAATGTTATGATTTTGCAAGTTATCCCTAGAATTATCATGTGTACAGAGAGGTAGCACGCCATGAAGAACACAAGAAGAACAACATCAACGACTTCTACGTAAAACAAGTCCGTCATCTCCTTCATTCCCAGCTGCTCTGCGGACCAACCAAACGAAACCTACCGGAATTGCCGCTTGGGCACGTTGTAGACTCCCAGAACCTTGTACCATCCGAGGTGCATTGGCTGAAGCGTTGCCACAGCGTCCTGGTCCAGTTTTGGCGGGGGGTCAATGCAAGCAAGATTCAATTCCTTCTCGTCTTCGTTATGGGAGTGGACGAAAGCGCGGTACTCAAGGCCCTGTCTTGCGTTGAGACAAACGAGTGCTGGACCGAGTTGCGTCTGGACCTCAAGCACGATTATGCCACCGCGCATCATGGTGCTTAGTTCCATGGCACAGTCAATGGAAAACGTTGTCTTGCCTCCGGCTGAAAAGCTTGTTGTTCTCTTAGTTGTAGCACTTTGTCCCCTAACCACGCTGTTCTCATTTACTCCAAGGTGTTCTCCCTGAACTCATTGCCCCATTCCCTAGCAACTTCATTCTTCAAAATCTCTACTTCGTCCTTCGTCCACTCTCTCCCGGGCCTCGTCCAATTTACTGTTTTCCGTTGAAAAACCAATCTAATCGTATAGTTTTTGCTCTCGAACGGTACTTTGTAGTTTAACAGACGTGCAGTTGTATGGTTTATTGTGTGGATGCTTACGTTTCTCGGCTTGTAAAATCCCGTCGCGACCGACACCATAACGCCCGTTCCACCGCGAACGTTCTGTGAAATAAATCGAAGCCTCTCTAACGAATTCATCTTTGAGGCAAGAGAAATGCAGCTCGGACCCGCGAAGACTGAAATAGTTATGCATCCACACGAGCTCGACGCAATAAAAGCGAACGATACCGATGATGCCTGAATCATCGGTGTGAAGGACTATAGGCTCTGCAAACGTTACCGAGGTGAGAGACAAAGGAATATACTTCCAAATTACCTTCGTCAAAAGCCCACGGACCCAGCGCAAATTGCGTCGTGACTCTCTCAAGGAAACAGACGACTTGAGCCCTAGATATTAATGCCGTAGGTAGCATCTTATGCCTAACGCCGGCCATGGTCAGAGTGCACAATAGGCATCTTTTGGATACCGAACCTACCAGACATTCACTCCACGCATCTCCTCCGCAACCAGCGCGCCATCCTCTCTAAGCTCCTTGAACCAGTCGGCAATTTGTTGCTGGTGCCACTCCAACCCGGGATCACTTAAAGCTGTGTCCATTGGCCTATCCCCTGTGCTGTCGTTTTGATCGGCCTGTGCTTGCCCCGACAAGATCCGTCGCTGGACAGGAACCCACGATTTAACCGAGTACACGAGATGGTCTAGCACAGTCCTTCCTAATTGTAGCTCGTTATATGGCAGCTTTCTCTTGGGATGCATTGCGGTAACGTGTTGCCTGAGAATGCGCAAAGCCGAAGTGTTTGCACATGCAGCTGCGGCGTGGACTGCACCAGGTTTACCGTCGACCCGTTGGTTCAGGTATTCATAGTCGGGGAAATGCTTCAGGATAAGCCTCGTCAGGGCTGCGCTCCTCATCTCCGCGGATCCGTCTACGTCTCCATAAGTCATTCCGTCTCGATACTGATTCTTGCTTCACTTACTTTGAAAAGGTCTCCAAACGGCAACTGCTAGCAAAGACAGAACACAACCGGCCGAAGGGAGGAATCTTGGCTTAGGCGTTAGACTCAGAATATACTCAACCTTCAACGGATCAACGGTTCCAGTGCTGACTGAGAGAGAAATAAGGACGCCGGTCAGAGTCAGGCCCACAGAACTGATGATCTGATCATGGTCGATCCGATATTTTCGCCACAGTGAATCAGCCACCTTTTGTTCTGCCAAATATCCTTCGACTAGCAGAAGTGCGAAGACAGTGTACCCGTCGTTTCTAGGTGTATCCAAGATGTCCTTGACGGTCCGTTCATCCTTTTGGTCCGCCAAAGACTTTTCGAGAACTTGGACCATAAGCCCAATCACCTCCGGGAAAAATGAGGCCGCATAATGGAAGGAATTCCCGCCGTTCCAATCTCCTTGGGGAAGGACCTCCCCCAGCATGTTGACCCCTCGACCAAGCAAAGCCTCGACTGTCGCTCTGTTTCGGCTTTCAATTGCCGTTCGAAGCAGGAAGGTTGGGAGCTCGGTCGTCGGGCTTAGATCGAGTAGAGCCTCTACGAGATAGCCACTGCCACATTGTACCGCCAAACTTAACGGGGTGACATCATCATCCACGAGCCCAGACTTCCTCAGTGCATCCACCATTCCCAGATCTGTGATGAGCTTCAGTGTTTCTCGAAGTTTGGGCTTGAAATTTGGGCCAGCTTGGCACATCACGTGGAATTTGGTGTGCAGGGCCAACCATCGAAATGCTTGCGCCTTGGACTCAGAAAGGCCATCATGTGGTGCTACTGACAGCATGAGCTTCAGCAACTCGCAGTCCAGTCTGCTCACACATAGGGCTATGGGAGAAACCATGCTAGGACCCTCAGGTGCCGCGAGTGTCGGGTCTGCCCCGTGATCCAGCAGAAATCGTACTGCCGCCCCGTTCGAGCAATCGAATTCGATCAAAGCTGCTAATAATGGCGAAACCCCCTCAGATGTTGTCGCGTTAATGTTTGCGCCCATTTGCAAGGCCCATTCCCCGATTTCTTCTATCTGAGATGGTTCGGAAAATCGATGGAGAAAGTGGAGAATGCCACGACCTGACAATTCATCACGACAGAGTGGGTCGGAGCCATGATGCCGAAGGAGTAGAACCAGCTCATGGTAGCCGAGACAGCAGGCAAGCCAGAGTGGAGTCATTCCTGGAGTATATCCGTACTCATTTGCACTTGCGTTGAGACTATCAAGTAGAAGCAGCAGCAAGTCCTTATCCCGCTTAATAACGGCGCTCTGCATCAGCGTATACCCGTGCTCGCTTGGCATATCTACGCAAGCGTGCCTTCGAAGTTCCTGGATGAGGGTTGGGATCTCGGATGCACTAACCTTCTCGGAGGATGGCACGTCGTACGGAAACTTGCGGGAGTCAAAAGCGGGCTTGCTTGCGGCGATGGCTGCCGTGGAAGAAGATACCTGCAAGATGATGGCCCAAGCAAGTGACACTGACTTTCTTACTCCTTCTGAGTTGACTGTCATCTCGTAATCATCTCTGCACAGGCGTGTCCACTCTCTCATCCCAAGCGAAGTATCGTCGGGTGTTCCGTTCCAGTGTTGAACCTCGGTGCTCAATAATTTTGACGCCACCGTCCAATCTGCTCCATATTTCTTCAGACCCTCAGAGGCTGCCATTGCAACCTCAGGAGGCATGGGCTCGCCTACCGCATCGAATACATTGTGAGCACAAATGATAGCCTTCTTGCAGCCCTGTCGGACTGCATGAGATAAATACCATGTGCGCAGAGCATGATCTTCAAGCATAGTAGCGTTGAAAATGGCACCTGCGAGTTCGAAAGCTGCTCTCCCAGATTTATCTCGGTTCTCCTGAACTTGTCGTTCAAGATCAGCAATGACCTCCTTTGATGCTACGGCTTGAAGACGTGAAGCCCGGAATCTGCCCTCAAAGGCAAGCTGGGAAACTGTCAGAGAATGAGAGCGACACTCTGGGAAGTGAATGCATACATCCGGTACTCTCAGGCTAGGCTTTATACCTGATAGGTCAGACTCCGGAGCAGATGTGGTGGAGCAGACCTGTGGGACTTCACTAGGCGGTATGAACTTTTCCCCCCGCACCGGGTTCTTGACCGCAGGCCGAGGGCCCACAGTAGGAAACGGAGTAAAGACATCACTATATATGTCAGTCGATCCAGGTCTATACATTTGATCAGATTCACTCACTCATACAATCGGCAAATTACGTCCAAGGCTAAATTGTTACCCACTGTCAAAGACATGAAGCTTTCCCGCAGATGATCATGGACTTCGGCGATACAGAAACGCTCCTCGGGGTTTTCTCTCAGGCACTGAAGGAGCAGTTGATCCAACGTAGAGTTCAGGTGGTGTCCTGAGCATGGGGGCTTTGAGTCCTCCATCAAGATGGATGTAAAGGAAGGGCTCTGGTCCGAAGGTTTGGAGAGTTCAAGTTTCAGCTGCCTGATCGTGTTATCGGAGAACCGCTCTCCCCAATTTAGTACGATACTAGCACTGGTAAGTCCAAAACTGTAAACGTCCACCATCGGCAAGAGTCCCATGGGTATAGGGCTGCCAAGCTCCAATTCTGGTGCCATCCAGGAACGTGTTCCTATCCGAGCACAAAATTCTCGTGTCTCCTGATAATCCGAGAGAATGATGGCGCAGCCAAAATCACATATCTTGATCGTGATTGGTTCAATTGCCAGCCCCGCAAGGTCTTCCAGCTCTGGATTATCGAACACGAGAATGTTCATGGGTTTGATGTCGCAATGCACGATCCCGTTTGCGTGAATATAGCCCAGCCCCAAAGAGAGTTGATCCACGATATGGAGCCTGGCTTGATCATGGAGGCGAACGGATGAACGCAAATACTGTTGCAGATTTCCGCGAGTAGCACTTTCGAGAAGCAGTTGCGGCCAAAAACGTTTCTGGACCTCTAGTTCGTGCCATGAGAGACCCAGGAGTCTCACAATGTTGCTGGAAACTCTGAGACTTGCATTGGCCAAGATCCGCAACTCGTTGGTTATGGCAGCAAGAGCGCAGGCATCGTCGAGTTCAGATTCTCTTCGATGAGAACTGGGGTTTATCCTCTTGAAGACAGCATTACTGAAGAAATCCATCACTCTTCTCAGGTCACTCGTCGCCTGAAAGGTCGGATGGAGCTCGTTGATGAAAGTCGTGGCTGGAGAACCGGTCAGATTGCCGTACGAATTTCCCACCGCAAAGGAGAGACCAGTCCCCGCATCCGAAACTCCGAAATCTATCTTCGCTGTATACAGACGGTCCAATATTGGCACCCCTGCCTGGAGAGCGATCGCGAAAAATCCGGCTTGTCCGGTCACAAAATATGTCTTGTCCGGTCGGTTGAGCAGCTCTGATTGAGGATCGGCCTCGTTGTACATATCATACTCCGCCATCTCTGAAAGCGACTTGCGACTTGTCAAGTCAACAATTGGAAAGCTGAAAATACATGCACCCTCACGAAAACAAATAAGTGGAATTTGGCAAGTGCGTATATCTATCCTAAGGACCTTTCCAGCTGATCAGCCCACTTCCCTACCCCTCATCTCATATGCAGGAGACGTTTCATCATCAGGCCACCTAGGTAGGTAGGTCATGTGTCCAGCCTTGTGATAATTGCTTTCCTGCCAACCTAAAAACCCATCCACCTCCAAACTGAAACTCGACGGTGCCCCGTATCAGACATTAACAGTATACGCCATTTACTTGGATTTCTAATATAACCAACTACAATGTCTGGTGCAGAACTTGCGGGCTTTATCACTGGGCTCAGTGGGCTTACTTCCATCTTTGATAAGGCTTGTGCAACTTGGCGAGCGATTCGCGACGCTAGGAGCTTCGGTGAGGATGTCGTAGACAGTATTATGGTCTTGGAAATGGAGTTCTACCGATTCTTAACTTGGTGGCAAGTTCTTGAGAAGCTCGCAATCAACGTGAGTAGTCTGGTACATTGTTGACACTATCAGAAGCAGCTGACCGCTGTGCAAGTCTACCCCAACCAAATCACAGTTCAATGCCATCCGTGTCATCGACTCGCCAATCATGGACCGTCTTTGGGACAATCTGGAGCATCCTATCATCAAGGCAGCAGCAGAAATTCAGAAACTGTTCGGCGACGTGCAGGCAATTTTACAGAAGGAGGGGGTTTTGCAGGTCTTAGCAAATCCCCAAACGGTCAATACCCAATTGGTACCAGGGTCGCACGACACTTTTAACAGGGAAGTCAAGAAATCTTATCTAAGGAGAGAAAAAATTGCGCGAGACTTAAACATCTCCATTTCCTGGTGGAAGCGAGTTAAACATGATGCAACGCCGTGGCGCGAGTCGTCCAAGTCGGCTTTCGCTACTGCCTTGGAACGCATCACCTATTGGAATCAAACACTGTACGATATTCTTCCAAGCAACATCCGGGATACTGTCCGCCGTCAAGGAATATCGGGATGCCTCATAATGGAGCCCGAAGAGGTCAACCGGCGCTCCAAATTGGAGCAGGGTGATGACGCCGCGATTGCCACGTTGTACAAAACCAGGCAACAGCTGGGAGGGATGAGCACAGATATAGCTGAAATGAGGAAAGAACTCGAGAGTGTCTCCCTTAATTGGGAGGAGTATTACCCGATTCCAAGGGTCTCTCCAGCGACGCAAGTGGGTTTCCTCAAGAAGGATGAAGAGAATTTCCTCGTCGAGTGGTATCCATTCCCAAACACTGATGCAGCTTACGACTACGATCGCCTTCTCGAGGTTGCGGAGGACAGACTGAAACGTCTGTCGTTACTGTTGAAAACAGGGGACAAACTGCCCACTCTACGTGCTTTGCCCTGTCGCGGCTGTTTTCGGTGCGATGATATTCAGTCCTTTGGCCTGGTCAGCGAACTACCGCCCGAAATTTCGAAGTCCGTTCTTCCAATCTCCATGCACAGCTTGCTCTCGCGCAACTTTAGGGACCCGGTCACAGACCAAACTTTTCTGCCCACATTGCGCGACAGGTTTGCCATGGCCGCCACGCTTGCGAGCTGTCTCTATACTTTTATGCTCGCTAAATGGCACCACAAAAGGTTCAACTCCAAGAGTATCCTTTTCGCTTTCCGGGAGGGCGGCACCCTTCCTGATTTGAGACAACCCCTGGTATGTGGATATGGCATTTCGCGGCCTTCACAACCCGAAGAAATCTCGCTGTTTGGGCAGTCAGATGAGGAACAAGACTTATACCTTCATCCTCAACTTCGCCAACGCGTTGGCCCTCGACCGAAATACTGCAGAGAGCACGAAGTTTATGCTTTTGGCGTCCTCCTTGTCGAGATTGGATTCTGGAACACTGTATCGAGAATAGCAACAACACATGCAGCAAGAGCCTCCTCTCGAACCGGCGAAGAGCTGCGGGACTTTCTCATAAGTAAGTGCACCACAGATCTGGCATGCTGGGCTGGACCGGAGTTTCGAGATGCTACACTTCGTTGCCTCAAGGTCGGCGACAAAACCAAGCATGGTTGCGACGCAATCCTCAATGATTTTTTCTTTTGGGAGGTCATTATGCCACTGAAAATGGCATAACAAAGTTGACAGTTGTGTACTAGTCAGGGATGCACAATAATCAATGAATGAATACTGAGGCTCTGATATTTCTTTTTGGCGTCGCAATTGAACTCGTTCTTCCACTTCACGTACTCACCCTCTGCATTCTTGCAGTCGTCGTCAGTCTCAAATGGAATCGATGGCAATGTCTTTGACGTGTTACGTACCTTTCAATGCCATGCTGAGATGTACTCGCCCCACATGCTCCGGTTGGCATGTGGGGCGAGTACCGCTTCGCATCCGTGCTGCCAAGTCAATCTAGCGCGTCGAAGGCGGTGGCAGAAACGCGCCTCGCGTCGCCTCGCGTCGCCTCGCGTCTACCCCATCAGACCTCAAATCGAAAGCACATTTCCGCAAAGTCTCCAGCATTCTCTCCTTCATCCTCGGCCTTTCCTTTCTCTCTTGTACTTCCTGTTCCGCGATTTTCTTCAAGATGGGGTCGAGACCAGAGCTCAAGGAGGAGGATGAGTCCAGTTTCTGCAAGTTCTTCCGCAACCTGCCCGACAAGAGCCCGGATACCGTACGGATATTCGACCGGGGGGATTATTATTCGGCACATGGCGATGATGCGAAGTTCATTGCTGCTACAGTACGCCTTTTACCCCTACCTCCCGCTCATTGACAATACATCTCTATCATGAGAAAACAAAACTGAATAGTGACGTTCCTCAGGTCTACAGGACCACGGCGGTCATCCGCAAGCTCGGTCGCGAGCCGGGACTCGAATCAGTGACGATGACAATCATGGTGTTCCGGAATTTTGTACGGGATGCGCTGTTCCGATACGGGAAGAGGATCGAAGTGTGGGGTTCGTCTGGGAAGAGGATGGACTGGAAAATCACAAAGCAAGCCTCGCCGGGCAACCTCCAAGACCTGGAAGACGAACTCGGCGGCCACGTTGAGAATGCGCCCATCATACTCGCCGTGAAGGTCTCGTCGAGCGCCCAGCAGAGAAACGTTGGGGTATGCTTTGCTGACGCCAGCGTGCGGGAACTGGGCGTGGCGGAGTTCCTGGACAACGATTTGTACTCCAACTTTGAGTCGCTGCTCATCCAGCTCGGCGTCAAGGAATGCATAATACAGGCGGATCCAACGAAGAAGGGCCTGGAGCTCAACAAACTGCGGACAATAGCAGATAACTGCGGGTGCGCAGTGGCGGAGAGGAGTGCAGGAGACTTCGGCACGAAGGATATCGAGCAGGATCTTCCGCGGTTGCTAAAAGAGGGTGGTGCTGCGGGCACGCTTCCGACCACGGACATGAAGCTTGCTATGGGCTCGGCGGCCGCGTTGATCAAGTATATCGGGGCGCTGGCGGACCCTTCGAACCACGGGCAGTACCAGTTGTACGAGCACGACCTGAATCAGTACATGAAGCTCGATGCGGCTGCTCTGAAGGCACTGAACCTCATGCCAGGCCCGAGGGATGGTGCGAAGACGATGAGCTTGTATGGGCTTCTCAATCACTGCAAGACTCCCACTGGTAGCCGTTTGCTGGCGCAGTGGTTGAAGCAACCATTGATGGATATCAAAGCCATCAATCGGCGGCAACAGTTGGTGGAAGCATTCGTCAACGATACCGAGCTTCGGCAGACCATGCAGGAGGAGCACCTTCGGTCCATCCCTGACCTTTATCGTCTGACGAAGAAGATGCAGCGGAAGGCTGCCAATCTGGAGGATGTGGTCAGAGCATACCAGGTTGTTATACGGCTGCCCGGGTTTTTGAACACTCTGGAGTCGGTCATGGACGAGGAGTACAAGGATCCACTGGAGGAGGAGTACACCTCCAAGCTCCGCGAGTACTCGGACGCATTCGCCAGGTTCCAGGAGATGGTCGAGACGACGGTGGATTTGGATGCGTTGGACAATCACGAATTCATCATCAAGCCCGAGTTCGACGATTCTCTGCGTACGATCCGCAAGCGTCTCGACAAGCTGAGGCGGGATATGGATGCGGAGCATATCAAGGTGGGGCGCGAACTGAACCAAGATACGGAGAAGAAACTGTTCCTTGAGAACCACAGAGTGCATGGGTGGTGTTTCCGGCTTACAAGGAACGAAGCGAGCTGCATACGGAACAAGAAGCAGTATCAGGAGTGCTCCACTCAGAAGAACGGCGTGTACTTCACCACTTCGGCGTTGCAGAGCATGCGGCGGGAATTCGATCAGCTCTCGGAGACATACAACCGCACGCAGTCGGGCCTGGTGAATGAGGTTGTCTCCGTCGCCTCGTCATACATTCCTGTTCTCGAGAAGTTGGCGGCGGTGCTGGCACACATGGACGTCATTGTCGCTTTTGCTCACGTCTCCGTTCACGCTCCGACCTCCTACACACGGCCGAAGATGCACCCCCGCGGAAAGGGTAATACGATCTTGAAGGAGGCACGGCACCCATGCATGGAAATGCAAGACGACATCTCCTTCATCACCAACGACGCCAGCCTCGTCCGCGGCGAAAGCGAATTCATCATCATCACAGGCCCGAACATGGGTGGCAAGTCCACCTACATTCGCCAGATCGGCGTCATCGCGCTCATGGCACAGATTGGCTGCTTCGTACCTGCCGCGGAGGCTGAGATGACCATCTTCGACTCCATCCTCGCCCGCGTGGGCGCCAGCGACAGCCAAATCAAGGGCGTGTCCACGTTCATGGCGGAAATGCTCGAGACGGCGAATATCCTCAAGTCCGCGACCAAGGAATCCCTCATCATTATCGACGAGCTTGGTCGCGGAACCAGCACGTATGACGGCTTCGGCCTCGCGTGGGCCATCTCGGAGTACATTGTCAAAGAGATCGGGGCTTTCGCGCTCTTCGCGACGCACTTCCATGAGCTCACCGCGCTGGTGGATACGTACCCGCAAGTCCAGAATCTGCACGTCGTAGCGCACATTTCGGAGGGCACACAGGAAGACCCCAACGGCCCCAAGAAGAAGCGCGAGGTCACGCTTCTCTACAAAGTCGAGCCGGGTGTCTGCGACCAATCCTTCGGCATCCACGTTGCGGAGCTGGTCCGGTTTCCCCAGAAGGTGATCAACATGGCGAAGAGGAAGGCCGACGAGCTGGAGGATTTCTCCGGGAAGCACGAGGAGGGTTTTGTGCAGGCGAGTAAGGAGGAGGTGGAGGAGGGGAGCAAGTTGCTGAAGGAGATGCTGGTGGAGTGGAAGAGGGAGGTGGAGGGAGGGCGGTTGACGAAGAAGCAACAGGTGGAGAGGATGAGGGAGTTGGTGAGGGGGAATCAGGCACTGCGGGAGAATGGATTTTTCAAGACGATCCAGGCTTTGTAGAGATATTTCAGGGACTCAGGGGTTATTTGGCATCTGGCAGGCGTTTTGGCGTGTTAGGGCATGATACCAATATAGTTTCGTAGTCTCACTTGTCAACTTCTTGTTGAAGTTGAATATCTGCGCCACATCACCGCACTAGCCACATTGCGCCACGCCCCTCCCCCGCCACGACCCGCCTAAGCTCCAACCTCATCTCAAATCCAAGCTCAATGTCCGCTCTCCAGATTCCCATATTCTGGGCGTATTTCCCTTATCTTTGTCTTGGTGCTGAGTATAGCACTACACTGGCACCATGGCGCCCTCATCCTCCTTAGTAGTAAGTTCCAACGGCTCCATGAACGAGTTCACGCCCATAGTAATCCCGCATCATAGAACAAGCTCAAAGTACAACTGAAACTCTCTATCTCCCGCCTGCGCATGGTTCAGCAGAAGGACTCCGCAAAAGCCAAACTCCAACGCCGCGAAATGGCTCAACTCCTCGAAGCCGGCAAAGTTCAGTCCGCTCGTATCCGCGTCGAGAACATCATACGGTCGGACATCACGACGGAGCTGCACGAGATGCTTGAGCTATACTGTGAGCTCGTGCTCGCGCGATCGCAATTGCTGGATCCGCCGGGGAGTCCGCACGGGTCGCCTGGTCCGCACAACAATGGGAGCGTGTCGTTGGATCCCGCGCTCGAAGAGGCGGTGCGGAGTCTCATCTACGCGGCACCCCGGACGGAGGTGAAGGAGCTGCATGCGGCGCGCGCGCTGCTGGTGGAGAAGTTCGGCAAGGACGTTGCGCTGGCGAGTATGGAGGGGGAGGGGGTTGCGGAGCGGGTCGTTGCGAAGTTGCGGGTCGAGACGCCCAAACGGGAGCTGGTGGATGCGTATTTGACGGAGATTGCGCGTTTTTACGGTGTCCCGTTTGGGGAGGTCAAGGTTGAGGAGGAGGAAGAGGAGGAGGACGAGAAGGGGGATAGTGATGATGAGGGTAGTGGGGGCATTAAGGAGAGGGAGGGGAGGCAGTTGGAGCCGCCGCTCGAGGCGGAGCCGGGGAAGAAGAAGGCGAAGCCGAGGAGGACCGTGGAGGAGGAGGAGACGGAGGAGTTGGTTAAGGCGACGCCGCCGAAGACGCTGGGGCCGACGAGTCCGCTCAGGATCACACCGCCGAGCCCAAGTACGGATAATGTGGCGCCCAAGTTGAAGTTGCCCGGGGTGCCGGGGAATATTGCGGCGCCGGCGGCGAAGGGAAGGATAGGGGAGGGGAAGAAGGTGAGGAAGGAGGAGGTGACGGGACCAAAGATTCCGGATGTGGATGAGTTGGCGAGACGGTTCGCAGAGTTGAAGAGGTGAGCCTGGTGGTTGGGTCTTTGGTGTGTGATATGGGCAAGCAAATGATGTGGCCTATTTCACGGTGGAGGGTATGGCTCTTATGAATATGACATGCATGTAATCATTCCAAGCTTTTCCTTCGTGTTTTGGTGAGCAGTTCCCCTCAGAGGTGACGCGCTTCCGTTCTGTACAATCTCTTTCAGTGACCAATATCACACGCTCGTTGCACTATGTAACTGTTTTACAATCACAGCTAGTATATCAAAGGTGGATTGCTCAAATTTATATAGATCACCGTGTTCTTGCTCTCCTACTCTATGTGGATGTGCGTTGATAGCCTTGACACTTGTGATCGCCCCGTCGCAAAAACACCATCACCATGCCAACCACCTACTGTGCTTCAACAACCCCCTCTCCAATATCACTGCCACCGCATTCGCATTCTATATTTCACCCGTTTAGTCCTTAAAAAGAAATAGCGTATAGGAAAAAAAAACACAAAAAACTAGGCCGCACGCCGGCGGCCTAGAAAATCCACTACCGAACCGTGGGTTTTTTTCTTGTCCGGTTTTGCAATCATAGCATCTTAGGGGATACGCGCTCCGTCCAGACCGGGATTCGAACACGGGTCCTCGCTGCAGTGTTCCATACATCCATCTAAAGCGCGATTTTGCGATGGGAATTAGACCACTGAGCTACCGTGTCGAATCGTGCTATATTACTACTTTGCGGGGATTATATAGATGGGGCAGATGGTTTTAGGAATTAGAGTGTTTAGTTGGTGAGGGAGAGAAGACGGTGTGAGTATGTGAGGAGTGACGTCGTGAGGTTGGAGGCGGATGAGCCGCACAGGCGAGCGCCCGGTGAAAGACGCGTGGAGAGCGTTTGCGCCTGAGGGCGATACAGCACCATGACCGGCCACTTTTTCGTTACCTTTTACCTCCCATACAGCGTGTCTAAAATGAGCCGTTAGGTCTGTTGATTTGGCTTTATAGTGCGCAGTGATGGAGAGCGGTGCTCTGTGGATCAAGCAGCGTAATCACGACACATGAGCCAAAAATTGCACCTTAAGATGAGCCACAAATTCTACGCTGACATTAAAGTTTCTGCGCAAATTTTAGTAGCGTAACATGGTGTTGTTTTGGTCTCTTTCATGATGATGATGAACCTCGCTGGAGAGCGTCTGCACTACCGCGATTTGTGAGATCGACTTGTATAGCAAACAATTACACAGAAAGGACGTGAGCTACCATTAGCAAGCTGTGGTGGCGTTTTTGGGGAAAGAACGCAGTCCTCACCCATGTGAGTCTTGACTTTTTGAGATCGACTTCCCAATGTGCAAAGGAGAACAGCTTGGACGGGCGTCGGAAAGCTTATATACTTTTCCAAATCGCTGACCCTCCTTAATAACTGCCACGGGCATGTCCCAGGCGGGAAGACTATTTTGCGAGCGCTTATATGAACATGCCCTGTGCATTTTTAGACGCCGATGATGAACTTCATCATTGTCACTACAGTCTAGAAAACAACTTCTATTGACAACTTTTGCTGCCTTCTGTATTTTTAGAGGCACACGCAAACCCCATAGTGTCTTTAGGTACTACTTTTAGAGCATAGAAGGAGTGCATAAGTTAGGGGTGTAATTAAGGAGAGAGGGGCGAGAAGGAGCAGATTTTTATAGTCGTCACGGAGGAGAACATCAACAGGGACCCGTTATGCGACTCATAACCTTGGTCATGGATGGCTCAACGTCGGTTTTGAGCAGCAGATGATGGTGAATCGTGATGATGACGATGAGTGGCGTTACCAAGAGTATGGATCCTCTACATTTTGAAAAGGATAACGTGCAGAGAAGAGGACCAAGCTTCGCAGTCGCATGTAATTACTGATCGCCATGAGCGGAATCACCATAATATCAGCTATCACCGGTATGATATGACATCGCACTTGTTCCACTTAAGACGAATGCGAATCGGACACAAAATGGCCCGCCTTGAATTTTGATATGGCAAAGCATGACGAGGTTCATTCCTTAGGTAGTGCAAAACGGCGTGATATTCTATGAGGGCCCCAAAACGGGAATTATCCCAGCCCAATGCTCGGTTCTGCAACGCCCATGCTCCAAATGCGTTCTTGAAGATTACAAGAAAGCAGCCATTGCCGCACCTAATCCAGCCAAAGCAGGTGACATAGCCATCAGCGGCACTGCGGCACCAGTATTCTTTGGCCCCGTACCGCCTGTTCCACTAGCCTCATTCCCAGTTGGACGTGGTCCAGTAGTAGTAGGCGAAGGGCGAGCAGTGGCACCAAGTTTCTCTTGTCCGGCAGTGATGACAAGTTTCGCGGTCGTGACCACCAGGTCCGTTCCAGAGGTAACGTCGAAACTTGCGGGTATTTGCGATTCGGACTTGCAAAAGCTAAGGTCGAAGGTCCTAACGATAGTGGATTCGGAGAGGTCGCTGTTGGTAAAGACGATCTCCGTTGCAGTAGTTGTGATTGGCTCATCAAAATTCGTGAAGCGGGTGGACTTGCAGTACTCATTGTACATTTCGGAAGAACGTATTGACCAGGAGCAGGTAGCGATAGATGTCCCCATGGTGCATCCTCCGCCAAATGTCAGGCTCTCTGGGTCTCCACTGGAAGTGATGGCGTATGATGACTTCCCATAGTATACCATGGTATCCGATCCATTCGAGTATTTCACAAATCGAGACGTTCCTGGGTTAAGAGTGTCGTCGTCATATCTGACGACGAACGTTGTCGCACCATCCTTGACATCGGCGACGGAGCCTATGTATCCGATGGTACCCAGAGCCATTTGGTCCGCCGCCCGTGCTATAGGAATTGATGTTGTAAGCTGGGCGCTCGACACTGTCGCCGCTGCTAAGGCATAGAGAATTTTAAACATTACTGCAAAAGTGACCGTGGAGGAATTCTCAAAACGAATGACGTGAGTGAAGAAGAATGAAAGAAATCAAAGGCTTCGGACCATAGGAGAGTAAGCACGCAGGAAGGAATTCGCTATCTTATACGGCCCCTATAGGCAACGAGGAGCTTAGCTGAAGATTACTTATATTGCGGCGCAGTACTTCGCCGGGCGAGATGCATGATCCAGGGCTTGTTACCTGCTGTATTTGGTTAGTGGAAGGTGCTTGGCGGATAAAATGATTGGGCAGCTCGCCAGTGAAAGTAGTGATTGGTTTGGTGGTCTGACAAAGGTACGTGCACTACCACAAACGGAAAGGCTCATAGGGTATATAGCATATGGGCATACCTAGTACCTACGAGCCGAGCCTGCTACACAAATAGCTTCATGCTGAAGGCGAGAAAATATTTTTCAGCACCAAGCAGTCCAGCTACGGAAGGAGAAGCTTCGAGATTTGAGATCAAGGAAAAATCAATGTTACCCATTGAAAAATTAATCGATAGGGTACCAAAGGTCCTAGAACTTCTGCACATATCCATGTGCGTTCGAGATCTCGCCACGGCAGCGCTGTAGGAGTAGCCTATAAACAAAATCAATAATGACCACCTCCATTAGTACCACAGGATATATCAACGATCTCCTGATAAGCAAATACACATTCTCACTTAATGAAGCACTTGCACTGAAAGAGACGAAGCCCATGGGGGAACTGGCTGTCGTTTCTCAAATGGCAAAAAACAAGCATAGCGAAGTGCAGTTCTTCTTTTACAAAACTACTCCGAGATGTAGATGGTAAAGGATGGTAAAGACAAGAAGAGGAATAGGGGATGATATACCCCCATGGAAAGGACATAGACACGTCTTCAATGCCATGATTCCAAAATTTCGAACAATGTAGGGTGTTGGTTTTAGTTGGCAGCCTTTTGGGTGTTAGTCTTGGGTCGATCGACTAAGGCAACACCTCGATGCTGCTAATTATTATAATCGTCGACATTTCTAATCTAGTTACTAATCTTTTAAATACGTTATTAGGGTACGGAAGAGTGCGAGTAACGACTCGTAGGAAGAACAAAGAACACACACGCTATGCTGTCTATCTCCGAGTTCTAAGAACAACAACTACATTATTGGTCCCTTCTACATCTTTAGAGAATAAAGCTATCTTGTTGGCAGAAAGGGCATTTTGGACAGAGAGACCGAAACCGTAATTGGCGGGGCAGGGAGTTCGGCGGATGGTTGGCTCTATATACAACCACGGAATGTCCTACGTAGATAGCTTCACAAAGAAATGCTACTGCTGATGACGTTCATTACTGCATCAACCAAACACCTTAGGACTTTTGGTTTAGACCTATACCTCCACGAATTCTCTACCCAAAACCCCATCATACGAGCGGGAAATCATTTTAAGAAAAAGAAGAGGCTCTCATCGTAGAGACCATCAAGGTTTTGGTGCCTGCGCCCGTGCCTCCTGTGTTGTGGGTTCTAGGGGGAAGGAAGGAGGTGGGTTTATATACTTCTCCGGCGGCAAGCCGCTTGCCATGGGTTCGAACATTTTGCACCGGTCCCGATTTTGGGTAAGAGATGAACCAACCGTGTGCATCATCACCAACTGCAACCATCCCCACGAACACGGCCAAAACTTCCTCGACACATGCCACATGCGATGCGCATCAACAACGGAAAACCGAGCGCACGCTCTCGCCTACTTCGATATACTCTTGGAGCACGGAACAAAGACCACATAATCGTGGACAACTTGCTTTTCTTTTCTTTTGTTAAAGAGAAGGAGAGACGTTGTGTAAATAAAGATCTAAGTAGTGCAAAGTAAGGGCTTATATACTAAAAGCCTTTGCTCTTATTAGTAAGGTATGTAGAAAAGAGAAGCATGACGAGATCCATGTGGATTTTTTAGACCTTAGTAGAAAATTGCATGATGATAAAGGCTACCATCTCTATTTAGGAATAGCGAAGACTACAGTAATGTGTAGGCGACGGAATAACTTAGTGCACGCCATGATGACGTCGGCGAAATTTTTGGAGTGGAAAGCGAAGAAGACTATAGCTTGGGGGATATTTAGTTTTTTAGACAAGGAACAAGCTGTTGTGTAAGTAAAGAATCTAGCAGAGCAAGACGAGGGTTTATATACCCAAAACCCTTGCCTGTATTAGCAGCCTTCGCTAGAAAGCAGTGCAACAAGATTAATGCGATTGTGTTGGGAGAAAAGCTGGTGGTAATGCAGTCCACCACCTCGTTGCAAGAAATGGCTAAAACCTCTGTAATGCGATGGCACGCTGTGTTTCTCCTCGGGGGGCTAAGTAAGAGCTAAAGCTATGGCGATGTGAGGGCGCAGTAATTACACTGGCCGCGGTTTGTAATGCGGAGTCCCACGGCCGACGCCAAAGCACTTATCCCGATGGTCAATAGTTTTGAAACAGGAACAGAAACACACATGAGTATCCAGGATGCACTCTTTTATTTTAACAGTGGAACAAGGAAATAGTTGTAAGGAGGGAGCCTAGGAGGTATAGAGGCTTTATATATTCCCTCAACCCTAGCAGAGACAGGAACGTGGATAAGTGTGACTTACGTAGCACATGTAAGGTCTGAAATGCAGGAGGAACGTTCATGTGTATAAAATATTTGATGGTGATAGTGATTGGCGTTTTTGACGCGGAAGCAAGAGGCCCACCAAGGGACTCTCAAGTGCATGCTGTCTAACGGTGGATTTTGAAACACATGTACTGTACTGTGGTGATTTTATTTGGGTTAATTTAAAGGTAGAACAGGGAAACAATTGTGAGAATAGAAACTAGGGTAATAGGGGGTTTATATACTTTTTTGCGAGCAGATACAGTACGTAAGTGTGGCTCATGTGGTACAAACATCTTTTTAGAAATACAGGTGGTACGTTCATGTAACTCGGACTTCGATAGTGGTAACGGTGGTGGTGATCATCCTGTTCTATACGGAGGCAAAATGTCTCATCGTGGACGCCCAAACATTGTGCTCCTCGATGGTGAATTTTTGAAATAGGCAGAGGGCGCAACACATAATTACGATGCCCTTTCGTTTTTGATTCAACAGTGAACAAGGAAACAACTGTCAAGAAAGAACGTAGGAAATGTAAGGGGTTAATATACTTCTTCAACTCTAGCAGTAACAGCGGGAGAGTAGCTCATGTGGCAAACCCGTGGTTTCGAAAGAATAGGAGGGAAGTCCATATATCAGACATATGATAATGTCGATGGCGATGGTGATAAGCGTTCTCCATGCAGAAGTAGAAGGCCCCACAGCGGACGCCAAAACATCTTCCTGCAGTGGGGGCATTGTTGAGGCGGCGGGCGAAACACACACCGCATCCATAATCGCGGCTTCGATTTTGGTTTAGCAGCAGAACAAGGAAACAAGTGTAAGAAGGGAACTTTGGAGATATAGGGTGTTTATATACTTCTTCACCCCGGGGGTCAATATTGAGTAAGGTAACTTTATGTAGCAAACACGTTTTCGAAAAGCAGGAGGGATGTTCATGTGTATTCGACCTTGATGATGGTGATGGTGATCACCACCACTGTCAACCAATATCACGGCTCAGCTGCATACATGGGCGGAGATATCAGGTTTTTGAAATATGGGAAACGGGCACCACATGCACACCCCACGTGTCGATTTTGAAAACATGATAGAGGTCCTCCACCGCATTCACGGTGGTTCCGTAGCGAGGAACACTTGGGGAGGGAAAGGAGGGCTTATTTATATGCGGGTGGAGGGTTGCACATTAGTAAGCTGTCCATACGGAAAGTGAGCATTGAAAATGGCGATGATGATCGTTATCATGGTTGTGTGATGAGGTGATTCGGCCTGATGAATTGCACACATGGAAACCGGCTTTTTGAGAGGCCGATGCAGGACGGGCTTGCAAACATTTGCAATCAGGATGAATGTTTTGGAAATGTAATGTTTTCATTGGAACCACAGTGGTCAATTGAGTGATAGCAGGTCCGGGTCGATAGATCGCCTTTTATATACGTACATAGGTCCCCCCGGCACCCTCTACAATTTTGTCGAGTTTCTGGAATGGCGCGTCAGCTCACATGAGTTTCAATTTTCCAGCCTACATCTCAACTCGCAGAGGTAAAAACGCTACATGTACATGATATCGTGTATTTCATTGGGGCTATGAACAGTTCATTTTGGTGTGCATGTTCAACCCCGTCTTGACATGACCGCTTCCAGCCTCTATCTTGACCTTATCTACATTGATTATCCTCCGCTTGGGGTTTGGAAGCCCAAACCTTCGTCCCCAAACCACAAAGATAGCTCCAGGTAAGAAATATCATCACTTACCCCGACTTGACGTACTCGTCAAACCAGGCCACAGCCTGGAAGAAAGCCTGCTCCTTCGCGAACTTCTGGCGGCGCTTGGACAGATCGCAGCGGACGGCGAAGCCATGCTCGACGTCGGAGAAGAGGTTGATCTGGTAGGGAAGGTCGAGCTTGAGGAGGATTTCCTCGGTCTGGTGGCGCTTCTCGGCGGGGAAGATGCTGTCGGTTTCTGGTTCCCATGCGTCAGCTCATGAGTTCTCCCGTCACACATTCAGAATACTGCTACACACCCGCCGCAGAAATGCTCAAGGGACCCTGGATGCCCTCGACCTCCTCGGGATCCACGAAGCTGGGATGCGCAGTATATCCCGCATCGAGCTTGCCGGTCTTCAGGAAGCGGCACACGTATTTCCCGCCAAAGCAGTATCCAACGCCTCCGAGCCTCTTGACGCCGTAGGAGGCGCGGAGCTCCTTGATGGTGCCCTCAATGATGGGGTCGACCTTGTCGGTCCTGGGCATGCTCTCCTGGACCCACTTCATGACGTCGAAGTTGGGGTCGTTGACGGGCGCGGGGGCGCCGTTGAAGAGGTCGGGGATGACGACGAAGTAGCCATTTGCGGCGTATTGGTCGGCGATGCTGGTGGGGTGTTAGATGTGTCGATGAGAGAGTGATGCTCCGGATTTCACATACAGCTGGACGTTGATGAAGTCCATGCCGAGGATATCCATGAGTTGTTAGGTTTGTCGTCCTCTCAAGTCCACTGCGATGACTTACCAGTGATGATCAGAATGGCATTTTGAGTGCTCTTGTCCTTAGGATATGAGAAGTAGGCGTTGACTGCTACGGTCAGTGTCCATTCTACTGAGCCAATTGAGCTCCATACCGTTCGCAATCTTCTTCACCTCTCCGATAGCAGTTCCTTCGTGCTTGACGCCGACGGCGCAGCACTGTCCGGGGGGATTGGAGGCCATTGTATGGTATGGATGAGTGAATTGGAGTAGACGACAATTCAGAAGCTCAAAGTCCGGGTGGCAAAGCTAAACTCCTGGTGGGACTACAATGCCATCCTTTAAGTAGGTTTCGCATATGGATATCAACAACCGAGGGACGCTCCAGCCCCACCGAGGGGCAGTTGAAGTGCAAGGATGCTTCGGCGGCGCGCCAGGCGTCTTTACCGAAAAAGACTATAGTAGATATCCGAATCCGGGAAGGTGGATGACCTCATTGCGGGTATTAGGGTCTTCGACGAGGGGTCCAAAGCCGCCTGTTTTCCTTAAAAGACGCTTGAAAAAAAGGTACGTGGCCCGCTAACTCCCATCCTACTGGGAGACTTGCCAGAATATGACATTACTGTGGTATCCGGCCAAAGTAGTGTACCTGGTCCGCGCACGACAGGGGGTGCTCAGCCATGTAATAAAATGACGCGAAGCTGAATTTGTCCAAAGTTACATACAGATTCTAATACTTTGTGTGACCTCCTTCTGCGTCAATCACAGCCTGGCATCGAGCTGGCATACTATCTATGAGCTCCCGAAGCACCTCAACAGACGATAGATTCCCAGGCCTCCTGCACAACATCCCGTAGCTGATCGTAGGTAAGCTGCCTCCCCCCTTCTTCCTCTGGGTAATAGGCCTCAATATAGTCCTTCATCTTGTTCTACACTGCCTTAATTAGATTAAGATCTGGCGAGTAAGCTGGCCAGAATAGAGGATGGATACCTCCAGAAGCAAGCTCCTCCATAGTGTACGCAGCTGAGTGCCCTGGTGCCCCATCCTGCATGAATTTTAGATGGGGATTGAGGCGTAGCCAGCCATAAATAAGGGGAACAATCCTATCACAATAGCTCTCCTTGTTGATAGACTTCCACTCCTTCGCCTAAAACAGATGTGGGCCTTTCGTAACGCCTGAAAAGCAGGCCCAAAACATCCAGCCACGCCTCTTACGTATCTTGTCAACAAGGCAGGTACCCTCAAGCTCTTCCCCAGGCTTCCTTGTAACCCAGAGCTTCTTGTGCCGCCCGCCAGTTATCCAGGTTTCGTCGCTCCACAGGATCCTCCACCACTCCCACGGCTGCCAGTTGACGTGAGCTTGTGCCCACTCAAGACGAATCTGCCGATTAGCCTCAGTAAGAGGTGGTTTAGCTCGAGCTACGCAGCGTGTATACCCTCTCCTTCGTAGAGCACTCCTAATTGTGTATTCACCAACGCCCCAGTGCTCAAAAGGGCCCTGAGCAAGTTGGAGATAGCTCATCTGTCGGGTGTTGCGGGACGATCGGATATACGCCTCAAGCTCATCAAATTGGGCATCAGTAAGACGGGGTGGACAACCAGAGCGCTTTTTAGGCGTGACGGAGCTCCTAGTTATTGCATAACTAACTTGTCTTCTTGTACAATTAAGCTGGTTTGCAATAAACGTATAGCTGTGGCCTGCTCGATGTAGGGCACGGGCCTCAATAATCTCATCGCGAGAGAGGTATCGGTGGTGAGGAGGCGTAGATGGGGCTTCAGTAGATGGGGCTTCAGGCATTGTGTTGATGGTAGGTGATAGGTAAAATGCACAACGCAACAGAGCTACACGAAGTTCTATACAAGATAAGGGGCGCAACTTGTATTTTTGTCTGAATAACATTTAATTACATGGTCCGAGCATCCCTGTCGTGCGCGGACCAGGTACACTACTTTGGCCGGATACCACAGTATTAATAATGCACGAAATCCACAAAACCTATTACCGCCGGAGATAGGAGATAGGAGTGCTTCGTAGCGATGTCTGCCTCGAGAAGGCGGCATGTGCACTCATAAGTCATCTTCGTTGTATTGTAGCCTCAGTCGGAGAAAAGAATGCGAGGCTAGATGAATCTACGCAGGTATGAGCCCTAATAATACAACTAGAAAGAACACAAGTGTATCAATCTGCGAAGACTTTCGCTGCAGTCCTGCCATTCGCATTACAATTCAGGTACCGTCGGAGGAATCGTTTGTCGGAGGATTGCTCTATCGGGGAAATCATTCTTCGGAGATGTCATTCGTCGGAGAATTGGCCCAAACGAGAGACCATGCACCGCTACTCGAACGCAGATACAAATAATCTAGTTCACACGTAACGGGGAGAAGACGCCCGACGGTGTCCGCGGTCTCGGTCGCGGTCTCGCTCGTAACTCCGGCTCCGGGTACGTCTTCTATCATGACGGTGGCTGGGCTTCCGTTGATCTCTTCTCCTTGGGCTCTGGCTGCGACTCCGCGCATCGTGTGCGTGCTTCGAAGAGCTGCGACGCGCAGGATATCCATCTTCCGCAGCAGACCTAGCATCCGCTTCCTCGCGCCTCCGTCGCTTCCTATGCCTATGCCTCCGCTCTTCTCTTTCTTGCCCGGCTCGGAGTTCTCTCAACTCCCGCTCCCGTTCCTCCGCCCACTTCTTCTTGTCCTCTCGCGATTTCTTCAGTTGTATCTGCGCTTGGTTCATGAATGCCAGAGGATCGCTGGTCGCAATGCGCGCCTTCTGCCTCTCCTGGCGGCTAGGATCCTCGTTCCCCCAAACGTCTTTGTCCGAGAAGCCCGGGACCTGCAAGGTCCCGTCGTGACCTCTTTCCCTATCATCCCCAGCGCTGGGGTTTGCGCCGATATACCATGGCTGTCCTGAGGTCCCCCTACCAGCCGCATTCGCCAATCGCATAGTGTATTGATCCTCAAGCGCCTGCTCCTTCCTCTTCTTTTCTTTCTCCGCTTCCGCATTCTTTTCTCTCCTCACGACTTCCTTCACATCGACGGGGAACAAGTTGATGTTGCCAGCATGATCCGTCAGGGGGGCCTCACTCTGCGGCTTCCGCAACTTCATGACAGCCAGGTCTGCATCATTTTTGGGCCCGGTCATCGACTGCGCGAGACGTATATCTCGATCGGTATCGTCCTCCCCCACGAGGCGCCTACGCTTGCGATCATGACCATCCCGACCCCGATCTGTTCTCCTTGCTTTGTGCCCCTTCTCGGTGACGTCGTCCGGTAGAGGCGGAGGCGTGCGTCCTCGTATGATGGCTGCTCTGCGTTCGGCGTCGAGCTCCTGCATGCGCTGCTCCTCGGCAGCTTCACGCGCAGCGGCGGCGGCCTCGTCCGCCTTCACGCGGGCGATATTGGCGGCATTGTAGACGTTCCACGACTGGGTTTTGTCAGCATCACATACGTAATAGAGGTATACTTCTTCGAGAGATGATACCTTCTTGCCTAAAAGGTGCCTGCAGACTTGTTAGTACCAGCTTTGCGACCAAGCAGTCTGCGCACGGCAAAGCCATAAGCCATGCTGGTGACATACAGAGGCATTTTATCGACGATAGAATCCTCCGCCAACTGAAGGAATCAACTCTTGGGGGAAGGAAATAGGTAGCAGGCCTGTGGGAAACTGTGCGCCGGCCCGCAGTCGCGACAGGTCGTTGAGGTCGCGAAGTGGCGTTGAGGATGGCTTTCCGGTGGTGAGAACGCAGGGGATCCCTGCAAGCTCCGCAGTGGCTTCAACGTCAGACATTCAACACCAATATCTCACAATTTACACAGTTGGCTGGCACGCTTCCCGTTGTCAATTGCCCGTCGCCCGTCATTTTCGAGAAGATCCGCTGTCCTCCTGTTCTCATACCCGCAGCTAGAGGACACATCGAGAATAACTACCTTGCCCAGTCGACGTTGTGAAACTTTCGAACCCCTTACGGACAGAAATTTCCTAAAAAGAATAGAGAATCGCCATTATTGGTCCGTTTCCAAGCCTCCATGTTGGTTTAGGAAGCGATTATGTCTGGTGGGCAGCACCTTGGGCGTATGAGCTAGCGCGCCGTTTCGATCTTCACCCCTTCCGGTCCGTCTGGTCCCCCAGCCCTACGTGAAGAGCACACACTTATAGTTACAGCTCCCTCCGAGTCTCTTCCACTTGCTTCGGAGTAACCCAGAGCCATCGGAGAATTAGTTGACTACGGCACTGTCTTCTTTATCACTCTTGACATTCCACGATGCCCACGTGGCTGGTCCATGGGTTCCGATGGCCGCGCGGCTTAATCCGCGTCCATGTCATCTTGGAAAACCTCGACGACGCTGCACCAGGATGGCTGATGGCACCCCGAACCTCTGCAGCCCTCCTTGAGAACTTTCGAGACCTGTTCCCAGAGCAGATGCGGGCTTTGCCCTCATTACAATTCATCGAACAGTACGACCCCAATGATCTGTCGACGAGCGAGCAGTCGTATGCATACGTCTGTGACCAGGTCCATGAGATCCTCCTCAGCGTGGACATCGATGACTTACGCGGCCAAGGGGTGTCCAGCGATGCCTGGGCTGCGCTCGCCGACCTAAGGGACAAAATCGCACCGGAAGAGAAGATAGGCTGGTTCGTTGTGGTGAATGGAGACATAGAACGCGGTGTACCCTTTAGTACTACAATAACGCCGCAGCCGAGTACGGAGCAATCGAGCACGTTTGGGCAGCAGTTGTCGCCCACCCCAACGCCTAGAGTGCCTACTCTCCCTGAAATACCCCGTCGAGCACGTCGAGGTACTGACGTTGATTCGGTGAGTTCCTCAGCCGAGATGAATCTCAGAACGACTGACATCATATACCAGTCGAAGCGCGACCCAAAAGGATTGAGGAAATGGCTGAGTGTCAAGGTGAGGAAATCAAAAAGGTTGGTGTATTTGTTCTTGGAGTGAGGGTGGCAGTCTGACTTTATATCCAGCACAAAGGATCTCAGAGCTACGGAAGTTCGGACCGTTCCCCTGACTCCACCACTACCCGATGGACCGCAGAATGGCTCCCATGCTCTACCAAATAGGGTCGTACAGACTACGAGCGAGAGGAAAGTGAGCAGAGGGAGGGTCTCGGTCCCCCGGAATGTTGCGAATTGATAGGAGAACGCTGCATAGTTCCCACGTGCGGATCTAGCTTCCAACGTTTCTTCAAGGAGGTCGATACCAAGCCTTGAAGTATGGGGAAGCGGGAAGCCCGGTGTTTTCTTGGTGTTAAGGGGTCAAGTTCAACGTCATTTCACGCGTCGTGCGGGAACGCGTAGACTCCGGGCCGAACTCGGGACAAATTCGCCACCCGGGGCCGAGCCACCGTCATATATCCTTTTTATCGCCGAAAAGCCTCATGATTCACAGCATCACGAAAACGAGCCGCCGAAGACGAGCATCGAATTGAATCATCATTGAGAAGTTTTGCGGTGGTCGCCTTTTTGAGGAGATAATCTCACAGGGAGTAACGGCGGTTTCCCAGGAGTCTTTACCGGAGAATCGCAGGATTATCCGCACGAACAGCTTCTCCTCTTGACAACGATGGGATGCCCTGCGACTGCTTGCAGCATCGCATCCTACTACTGCATCCATACAATAAGACCACTTCAAGTACCTCGACCTAGACTATGACGTAGGAACCTCCTTCTGACGAGCGAACCCTGAGGCAGTAAAAATATCCATGCACTAGCCGAATTCGGCCGTGGTCTCGAACGCTGAAAGCCCTCCCATTGGGCGCCGAGTCTTCTCCGGGCAAAGATGGTCATACTCTCTGGCGATTTCTATGGAAGACCCTGATTTTGCCTGACGATGGCGATACCGTCCAATGCTGATTCTATATAATGTCGCCGGGGTCCGCGTCTCCTGTGACCTCAATGTACATTCGTTTGTCATCCAGACGAGTATCGTGACCTCAGTCATCATTGACTGATACTTATTACCTTTTAATCACTTGACCACTTACCCAATATGGAAGGTTCACAAAAGGAGGAGGGACGGTCGAATGGGAATCGGGAAAGGCAGAGTTCGGAATCGGGCAGGCAAGATACGAATATTGAGCCACAAGAGACGCACATAGAGAGGCACTCCACAACTGTGGAAAGACAACCGACATTTGAACGAATACGCACTGTGCAAACCAGCCATGGCCAACAACTATCGCGACTGGAGACGTCAGCCTCACTCCGATCACTTGGTCTGTCAGAGAAGTCACCTCCGCTGGACCCCGATTATCCTGCCCTGGGTCGTCCAGAATCCCCCGTCTTCCCTGAAGAATACACCTTCGAAACCGCGACCGGAGTCGTCCCCGAAGAAGCCCTTGAGGAGGTCAGGACGCACATCTCGCGAGTACCCACTGTTTATGCACCACCAGAAGTCGACGTAGAGAAACTTGGACGCAAAGAAACCGCCCTCTTCGTCACCTTCAAGCTCAACGACCCGGGAAACCCACACAACTGGTCCCGGTGGTATCGGTGGTACATCACGGCCATCGCGTCGCTCCTCGTCGTCTGCATTGCCTACGGCTCGTCCGTCGTCTCTGGAGGGCTGGGCCTGATCCAGGAAAAGTACCACGTCTCGCACGTCGTGGCGACGCTCACCATCTCCATCATGGTCTGCGGCTTCGCCATCGGCCCCCTCCTCTGGTCCCCGCTGTCCGAAATCATCGGCAGGCGGCCCGTCTACATCATCTCGCTCGCCCTCTACACCATCTTCAACATCCCCTGCGCTCTATCCCCCAACATCGGCGGCCTCCTCGTCAGCCGCTTCCTCTGCGGCGTCTTCTCCAGCTCCGGGCTCTCGCTCGCCGGCGGCACCATCGCGGACATCTGGGACATGGAGGATCGCGGGATGGCCATCGCCTTCTTCGCCGCGGCCCCTTACGGCGGGCCCGTCTTCGGCCCCATCGTCAACGGCTGGATCAACGTCGGCACGCACCGCCTGGAGCTCTTCTTTTGGGTCAACCTCGCGTTCGCGGGGCTCATGTTGCTCCTCATGGGCGCCATCCCGGAGACGTACGCGCCCGTGATCCTCAAGCGGCGCGCAAAGCAGATGCGCAAGGAAACAGGCAACCCGCTCATCATGACGGAACAGGAGCGCGTCAAGCTCACCTTCAGCGAAATCTGCCGCACCTCCCTGATCCGCCCCATCACCATGATCCTGACCGAGCCCGTCCTGGACCTCATGTGCATGTACATTGTCCTCATCTACGCGATGCTGTACGCCTTCTTCGGCGCGTACCCCGTCATCTTCGGCGAGCTGTACGCCTACAACGAGGGCCAGATCGGCCTCATGTTCATCCCCATCCTGATCGGCGTGGCCTTCGCCCTCGTCGCCACCCCCCTGATCGAGAAGCAGTTCAAGGCCGTGTGCGCGCGGCGCGACCCCACGCCCGAGGACCGCCTGGTCGGCGCCCTCATCGGCGCGCCCTTCATCCCCATCGCCCTGTTCATCCTCGGCGCCACCTCCTACAAGCACATCATCTGGGTGGGCCCCGCGTCCGCCGGCATCGCCTTCGGCTTCGGCATGGTCCTGTGCTACTACTCCGTCAACAACTACATCATCGACTCGTATGCCAAGTTCGCGGCATCTGCGCTGGCGGCCAAGGTGTTCTTGAGGAGCGGCGGCGGCGCGGCGTTCCCGCTGTTCACGACGCAGATGTATCATAATCTGGGGTTGCAGTGGGCGAGCTGGTTGCTTGCGTTTCTGGGCGTCGGGATGTTTTTCATCCCGTTTGGGTTTTACTTTTATGGGGGCGCGATGAGGGCGAGGTTTGCGAAGGGTTGAGGGGGGGAGAGGAGAGAGGCATGGGGTTTGACGTTGTTGAGTAGAGAGGGCTTTGGGGGCTGCCTCTCTTGGGTTCTCTTCTTGTTCATCTTTGTTGCATGTCATAGGCGAATACCCTTTTGCATATACCTAGTTCTAATAATGCATCTTTCATTACCCTCCATCGCTTTTCTTTAATCATAACGTCATGTCACCGAAGCGCCAGCTCCACGTCCCCAGAAGACGACGAAGCAGCACCAGTCCGCTTCTTCCCGACCGCCTCGACCTCCTCGCGGCCGTCGACGTCGCTCGCGCTCGCGCTCTCGTCGCCCGCCATCCCCGCCGCCTTCTTCTGCCTCGGCTTCAGCAGCGGCCAGTGCCCGTGCCTCTCCTTGTACCCGGCGCTCAGCAGCCCGACGATGACGACGAGCCAGAACATGTTGTACGAGATGACGGAGCCGTAGGTGGCGGAGTTCTGCCAGCCGAGCAAGGAATTGAAGATGCCCCATCCGCCCTCGCTTGGGCTGCAGCACTGGGGGGTTGTGTTAGCGGGGTGGTCGAGAGAGACTGTGGAGGTGAGGCTTACGTTGACGTGCCAGACGGAGTCGCGGATGTCGTAGGAGCCCGGGCCGTTGCCTGCTTCCGCGGCGCCCTCGCCGGCGAGGCGGATCCACGCGTTCATCTCGAGGGACCAGACGCCGCGGGAGAAGAGGCCGGCGGCGACGAGGTAGAGGAAGCAGGTGGAGACGATGAGGAAGATTTGGAGGGAGGTCTTGTTTCCGCCCCTGGGGATGGTGAGTCAGCGAGGTTCCGCGTGGATGGAGAGCGAAGATACGGACTTGTAGATCAGGAAGCCGATGAGGATTCCGGCGGCGAAGCCGCAGACGGCTGCTAGGGGGAAGGCTGTGCCGGGGAGTCCGACGCCCACGCCGGCGATGAACCTGGGTTCCTGTATCAGTGCTCCCGCCCTTGGAGACAGTCGATAGCGAGCACTCACAGCACAACCTCAATGCCCTCTCTCAGCACCGTGACAAACGGCAGCAGGAACATGGCGTACTTCTCCGCCCACCTCTTCACGCGGCCCTTGACGGGCAACCCCAGATTCTCCTTCTCTTCGAGCATCTTGGTGATCTTGAGGCGCCACTTGTCCTGCAGCTTGCTGACGCGCAGGAGGGCAGCGCCCATGATGCTGATGATCAGCGCGGCGATGATGGCGAGGGCGCCCTCCCAGATGTACTCTGCGGCGTCGAAGGCGTTGCGGCCTGCCGTGTAGAAGGTGCCGATGACGCCGCCGCCGATGGCGAGACATATGAAGACGCCTAGGCCTACGCCCCACCAGATCTGGATTCGGTGTGAGGGGAGGTTCTTGAAAGGGAGGTTTTTGGGGGTGGGTGACGAACCTGCCTCACGAGTCTTTTTCGAATGGCTTCATCGTGCTGGGGCCCCAGTGTTTGCTTGAGGAAGGCGAGGAGGACCGAGACGATGATGCTGGTCTCGAGGCTTTCTCGGAAGCAGATGAAGAAGACTGGGTGGATGTTAACGTTGCACAGTAGGAGGGGTGAAGTGAAGTGAATTGGCCGGTGTGGACTGCCATTGGTCACTTACCCGGGACAGCAAAGACGTTGGGCATGATGCAGGATTATTATTCCACCTCGGACGTCGAGGCTGATATCAGATCCAGTGATTTTAGGGTGGGTGGGATATCAGATCGAGTGGGAGAGATGGTGGTGCAAGGGGGGTGTGGGATTTTATCAGATTTTATCAGATGGAAAGATAACGAGCCGAAGTGTGCGCCGTGTGTGCCGTCTGTGTGTGTGCGTCAATAATTGCCAGGCAGGACCGGGATGTGGGTGGATGTGGAAGCCCGAAATGTCGTGCCATGGCGAGGTCCAGGTCGCAGCCATCCGACTCAGCCCGACTCCCGCTTTCCCGAAGACGGTGTAGTCGTGAGGGGAGGAGAGTTTTCGTCTCGTCTTTCTCCGTCTGCAACCTGGGAAGACGTGGAGTTGTGTAATAATAATTGTTGTATCCCCCTCATCGCTCCATAGTTCTGTTCTCCATTATTGTTGTTATGTATTTCCCCGCCAAGGATATCTCTTATAGAAAAGCTTTTCCAGCAGATCAACAAGCTCGATCTCCCTCGTCTTCGGGTTCTTCAGTTGCACATCTTCCAGGATGCCCCACGGGCTTAATTTGCTTTAGAGTGCGACCTCGGAACCTTGGCGCTTGGCATTCCGCTCGTCCTCACTCCTCCCCTCTTTTCCCCACAAAAAATGTATCCCAATCGATCAGATCATCTGATAAAAATCGATAAAGAAAAACCTGCTGAGACACTTTCCAAAGTGAAGGAAGTTCCCGACCTCGGGACGGACAACCCTGGATTCCTTACTTAATCCACCCGCCCCATATCTGATCATCTGATGGAGGGGCTATTCTTGATCTAACAGGACGGTTCTGATCTGACCGAGACACTCCTCCCCACGCGCCGCCTGTTGCAGATTTTTATCAGATCAATCTTATCGCTTCCCTTCACTCCTCTCCCATCTATCCTACCTATTATGCTCCTGTCGCAGTCCCCTTGATCGCGCGACAGAAAGTGGGTGTGGTAAAAGCATCCCACCTTCAACAACATGAAGTCCTCCCTGTTCCCTTCCCTTTTGCCCGTCCTCTTCTCCTTTTGTTCATCTGCCCTGGCCAAGACGGTCACTTATGATTTCGATATATCCTGGGTCTATGCGAACCCAGATGGTCTCGAAACCAGGCCTGTCATAGGCATCAACGGCCAATGGCCCATCCCCACCATCGTCGCAACAAAGGGCGACCGCATCATCGTCAACGTGAAGAATTCCCTCGGGAATGAGTCCACCAGCCTCCACTTCCACGGCCTCCACCAAAATGGTACCAACCATATGGACGGGCCTGCAATGGTCACCCAATGCCCAATCCCCCCTGGGAAGTCTTTCACCTACAATTTCACAGTAGGTCACGGAATCATAATACAAGAATCATTACTGACGACTTCTCCAGATCGACCAACCAGGCACTTACTGGTACCACTCGCACAACAAAGGGCAGTACCCCGATGGCCTGCGCGGCCCCCTCATCATTCACGACCCCGATGATCCCCACAAGGATCTCTACGACGAGGAACTCGTCCTCACCTTCTCCGACTGGTACCATGGTATGATGGCGCCTCTGCTAAAGGCGTTCCTGGGCGTAGGCAATCCTTCTGGAGCCGAGCCCGTCCCAGACTCCTCGCTCGTCAACGAAACGCGCAACCTCTCCGTGAAGATCGAGCCCGGCAAGACGTACCTGCTGAGGATGGTCAATATGGGCGCCTTCGCCGCGCAGTATCTGTGGTTCGAGGACCACACCATGAGGATCGTCGAGGTCGACGGCGTCTACACCGAACCTGCAGAGGCAGACATGATCTACATGACCCCAGCGCAGCGATACAGCGTGCTCCTCACCGCAAAGAACGAGACTTCGAAGAACTTTGCGTTTGTGGCCAGCATGGACAAGGTATGTCGATCCTTCGTGGCTTGCTCTCCCTTGGCTAACTCTTTAGGATCTCTTTGATACCGTGCCTGAGGGGTTGAATCCAAACGTTACCGGCTGGCTCGTCTACGACGACTCGAAGGAGAAACCCGCGCCCAAGGAGATTGCAGAATTCGACCCTCATGACGACTTTACCCTCGTCCCACACGACAAGGAAGACTTGCTCGACCACGTCGACCAGTCCTTCACCTTGGACGTGAAGATGGACAACCTGAACGACGGAGTCAACTAGTAAGCGGAACCCCTTCATCTCATAAAACACACCTAATCACGATCAGCGCCTTCTTCAACGACGTCACCTACGTCCGCCCCAAAGTCCCCACCCTCTACACCGTCCTCTCCACCGGCCCCAACGCCACCAACCCCTCCGTCTACGGCCACAACACCAACTCCTTCCTCATCAACAAGCCCAACGCCGTCGTCGAAATTGTCCTCAACAACAACGACCCAGGCAAACACCCCTTCCACCTCCACGGCCACGCCTTCCAAGTCATCTCCCGCTCCCAGGACGAAGCAGGGCCCTACAACGCCTCCTCCTCCTCGGACACCCAACTCCCCGCCACGCCCATGCGAAGAGACACCATCCTCGTCCACCCCAACGGGAACGTCGTCCTGCGTTTCCGCGCCACGAACCCGGGCGTCTGGCTCTTCCACTGCCACATCGAGTGGCACGTCGCGTCCGGCCTCGTCGCGACGTTCATCGAGCGGCCCCTGGACCTGCAGGCGCAGCTCGCCGGCCACATCCCCGACGACCACTTCGCCGTGTGTCGCGACAAGGGCGTGCCGACGGCGGGCAACGCGGCGGGGCGGACCGGCGCCGCGGTGCTGGATTTGAGCGGCGAGAACAGGCCGCCTGGGCCGCTCCCTGCTGGCTTCACGGCGAGGGGGATCGTGGCGCTGGTGTTTAGTTGCATTGCGGCGTTTGCGGGGATGGCGGTGATTTCTTGGTATGGGGTTGTGGAGATCAAGGCTGGGAAGGAGTGAGGAGGTATGAAAGGAACAGGGAGAGCAGGGGAGGAGTAGGAGGAATTTGTATATACCGATGTTTGAACCCTATAGATTTATTGAACTGATAGTTTCATCGAGTTGATAAGAGCGGATGTGCCAGATGGGGGATTTGGAAGGCGAGACCTTGATTATGTCCATGTGTAACAGAATTCAATTACATCGGCAGAATAGCGAATCGCATTAGATTTTGCTTGATGCACCCTGCTCAGTTGTAGTCCTGGATAGTGTGACTATGTCGTAGAAGTGCGGGTGCTTACTAAGCTTAGAATGAAGCTTTAGATCACGTGAAAGTGAAGTCTTAGCGCGTTGCTTAGTAAGACATCTCTTGAAGACGACAGAAGCTCGCCGCCGCCAACATTCTGCAGCCCAGTCCATTTCTCTTCACGAAACTTTTTCTTTTCCTTCTTGACGTCCTGAAATACCCATAATAACAGCCCACCACCGTACACCTCATCCCCCGAAGAATCGCAATCCCTAGCGTTCGAACACAACCGACACCATGAGCGGCAGACGGGACTTCCTGTCCATGCCCGCGCCCGAGAACTATGTCGCAGGTCTCGGGCGTGGTGCAACCGGCTTCACGACGCGCAGCGACCTAGGCCCCGCGCGAGAGGGTCCCTCGGAGGAGCAGATGAAGGAGATGTTGGCGAAGCGGGCGGCACAACTGGGACAAGCAGCGCCGTCCGCATATGGCGCGGTGGAAAAGGAGGAAGACGAGGAAGCGGACCGGTTCCAGGACCTCGACAACGAAGTCGGGCTGTTCTCCAGTGGAATGAACTACGACAAGGAGGACGACGAGGCGGACCGCATCTACCAGGACATAGACGAGAAGATGGACAAGCGGCGGCGAGCAAGAAGGTTGGTACCCCCATTTTCTTTCCCCTACCCTGCCACATTGCCACCCCTGTGTTCCACGTTCAATCCTCATCAACATGTTCTTTTCGAACAGATACCGACCGCATCTTGCCGTATAGGGAAGCCCGCGAGAAGAAGGAACGCGAAGAGTACGAGAAGAACAACCCCAAGATCCAGCAGCAATTCGCCGACCTGAAGCGCGCGCTGGGGACCGTCAGTGAGGAGGAATGGGCCGCCCTGCCAGAAGTCGGCGACATGACGGGCAAGGCGAAGCGCGCGCGCGAGGCCCGCATGGCGAATGCAAGGTCGTACGCCGTCCCGGATAGCGTGCTGTCCGCGGCGGCGCAGCAGGGACAGCTAGAGACGTCGATTTCGACGGACTCTGGGGACGGGACCATGACGAACTTTGCGTCCATCGGAGCGGCGCAGAAGTCGGCGCTGCAGGTCCGCCTGGATTCCGCGGCCGCGAGCAATTCGGGGACGCAGACGAGTGTGGGCGGCACATCCACGTCGGTCGATCCGCGAGGGTACATCACGGCGCTGGAGAAGTCGCAGGCGAATGGGATGGCGGCGCCGGTGGAGGATATCAATCGCGCGCGGCTGCTGCTGGAGTCTGCCGTCAAGACCAACGTGCACAATGGCCCCGGCTACGTTGCGCTTTGCCGTCTGGAGGAGGTTGCGGGCAAGATCCACACCGCCAAGAAGGTGATCCAGAAGGGCTGCGAGATGTGTCCGCGGTCCGTGGTGGTGTGGGAGGAGGCCATCCGGATCAATCGCGACAACATACACAACGCCAAGGTTATTGCTGCCGCCGGGATCAAGCAGAACCCCAAGGCCATCAAGCTCTGGATAGCGGCCATCGATCTGGAGCAGACGGTGGCAGCTCGGAAGAAGGTCACACGCCAGGCGCTCGACCATAACCCGCATTCGGTGGAGCTGTGGAAGGTGCTGATCAACGACACGGAGGAGATTGAGAACGTGCGGCTGCTGTTCGCGAAGGCGACGGCCGAAGTCCCGCTTTCCGAGGAGCTGTGGATTTCGTATGCGCGGGTCAGCGAGCCGGAAGACGCGCAGAAGATCCTGAATGCCGCGCGCAAGGCCATCCCCACCAGCTGGGCTATCTGGGTTCAGGCTTGTCGGCTACAGGAGCAACTGGGAAAGGTGGATCTTTGCGACAAGATCATGGAGCGTGCGGTCAAGGCGTTGATCAAGGAGAACGCGATGCTCAAGAGGGAAGAATGGATCACGCAAGCGGAGGTATGCGAGGAGGAAGGCGCCAATGTCACCGCCGGGTCCATCATCAGGGCCACCGTCGGATGGGGCCTGGACGAGGACGACGAACGCAGGAACACCTGGCTACAAGACGCAAAAGACAGCATGGCAAGGGGACGATACGGCACCGCTCGCGCCATCCTCGGCTACGCCGTCAGCGTCTTCAGCCAAAGTACAACCGTCTGGCACGCCTTAGCGGACCTGGAGAAACGCCACGGCACGACAGAGATCCTCCTCGAAACCCTCGAACGCGCCGTCACCGCCTGCCCCAACAGCGAATCCCTCTGGCTCCTCTACGCACGCGAGATGTGGCAAGCGGGCCGCCCCGAGGACGCGCGCAAAGTCATCGCGCGCTCCTTCCAGCAGCTCCCCGGCAACGAGAACCTGTACACGCGCGCCGTGGACTTCGAGGTCGACGCCAACGAGTTCGACCAGGCGCGCCGCTTCCTGCAGATCGCGCGCGAGTCCGCGGCCACGGACCGCATCTTCATGAAGTCCGCCGTCCTGGAGCGCCAGCTCGGCCAGCTGGACACGGCGCTGGACCTCGTCAACCAGGGCCTGCAGACGTGGCCGGGCAGCTGGAAACTGCACGCCATCAAGGGCCAGCTGTACGAGAGCATGGGCAAGCTGAAGGAAGCGCAGGAGGCCTTCGCGGTCGGCACGCGCGCCAACCCAAAGGCCCCCGTGCTCTTCGTCCTGCTGGCCCGCCTGCAGGAACGCACCGGCGCGCTCGTCAAGGCGCGCTCGACGCTCGAGCGCGGCCGCCAGAACAACCCCCGGACGCCTCAGCTGCTCGTCGAGTCCGTCCGGCTCGAGCGCCGCGCGGGCAACGTGTCGGCGGCGCAGAAGCTCATGGCGTCGGCGCTGCAGGAGTGTCCGCAGAGCGGGATGCTGTGGGACGAGAAGATCATGCACCTCGAGGCGCGGACGCAGCGGAAGCCCCGCGCGCTGGAGGCCATCAAGAAGGTCGAGAACGATCCGCAGCTGTTCGTCGTCGTTGCGCGGATCTTCTGGGCGGAGCGCAGGCTCGACAAGGCGGCGACGTGGTTCACCAAGGCGATTGTGCTGGATGCGGATTACGGGGATGGCTGGGTGTGGTACTACAAGTTTCTGGAGCAGCATGGGACGGAGGAGAAGAGGAGGGAGGTCGTGGAGCGGTGCGTGATGGCGGAGCCGAGGCATGGGGAGGTGTGGAGCAGCGTGGCCAAGGATCCGAAGTTTGCGAGGAGGGGCGTCGAGGAGATTTTGAGGGAGGCGGCGAGGAGGGTGGAGTAGTGTGTGGTTTTGAGTGGGAGAGGGATGGGATGGGTGGATTTGGTGGTGGACAAGCACTTATGGGGATATCGTAGATTTTGATGTCTTCGCGCCATTGCAAGACCGAGCGTCATACCTTTTATCTAATCTAGGTAATGACGAGCTTCGGTGTTGGTCTAATATACAAGCCAACAAACCATCCCCAACTGCACGATCCAGTATCAATGTATGCATGCATCAACCTTCCTATGATCCGGAAAACCGCGGGTATCATGACTCCCAAGCGCCACTCCCCTATTCCAGTGCGTGTTCCAGATCTGTAACCTGTCGGCATTCAGATGTTCAGAACGGAAAATAAAAAGAACCAAAAACCCCCAATGCGATGAACAAAGCCCCATACAGACCGGCAAGTGTGCCAAGGGACCTCCCCAGAACGCCGTCCGTCGAATGCGGAGACTTGAAGGAAAAGATGAAGTGCACAGAGGTGTACAAACGTGCAAAGCGATGCTGTATAAAGGAATGGAACCTCCGGCGTTGGAGGACGCGGAGCGAGAACTGGACATGGTGAGCTCGACCTTGCGAGTTGACTCGATCTGCGTCCCTGCACCCTCACAAAACGGATATTACAAGGGCGATCAAGCCGATGCGGTAACTCCGCCCACTTTCGAGTTCGTCCAAGTGAACGAGTGTCGTGCGCTCATGCGAAAGCCGCTGCGGATCAGGATCTCCCAGCCGACGACGCCTGGGAGGACTCCTGCAGTTGGCAAGGAGTCCGCGTCCAGGACAAGGCCGGGTACAAGGCGTCTGGCCACTTTCAAATATGCCTTTACCACTTCCTCGTCCGGTGGATACGATTTTGAAGCGACGAGGAACCCCTAGGACCCCACTGCCAGATACGCATCCAGACGTGCATCCATGGCGTGCACATCCTGCTCCGTCGAGCCGACCCACGTCCAGTCGTCGTCCATGATGGGGATGGGGTCGCCCAGCTCGACGTGGTATCCCGTGTACTCCGCACCGTTATACGCATGCGCCTTGGGCGCGAGATCCAAAACTGGGGTGGAATCCCCATTGACAAGGGCGGTCCTGGCGGTATCCGGTACTCCATTCGGGACGGCGCCGTTCGTCGAGATCCCATTGACCAGCCTCTCCCTCTCCTTTCTCCTCGGCAGACTGGCGATGGTCCGCTCGGTCTCCAGCTCCTCTACTCCAGGCGCGTCCAGATACTTGCCGTTGAAGATGACTCCGGAGATGGCGGGCGCCTGGCCGAGGAAGCCGTCTCCCAGAGTCATAGCCATCTTGAGGTCTTCCATACAGAGCGGTTTCCGCTTGCGCATCTCCTCCTGTTCCACCGGCAACAGACCGGCTGCTGTGCGGTTGATCTCTCCCTTGGCGACGAGCCGCTCTTCCTTGTCCACCTTGCGCCGAAACTCTGCCGTCTTGACGTAACCCGGCCCGTTGGAGGAGACGCGCTGGAAGAGATTGGTGAGGGCTTCCTTTATGTATGTTTCGGTCGCGATGTTCATGAACACGGGGCATTCGGAAGAGTGCCCTTGGGGTAGACCCTCTTCGTAACAGATGGGGAGCATACGCGCGCCGATTGTGGAAGGATCGGGGAACTCGTGCGTTTCGACGAAGAGAGGGAGCGTATATCGTTTGCGGATCTCAAGGTCCCAGTCTGTGTAGCGGACCCGGTTAGCAAAGGGTGGGTAAGTACGACGCAAATAAGAAACGTACTGGTCTTTTGGAATCCTCCCGCACTGGCGCCCCCAGTATCAGGCGTGTGGATCTTCTTCGACTCTGCTATAGCCAACATGTCCTCATAGAAAGGATCATAGGCGTCATCGGCAAGCACCTTTAATCTCTTGCGTTCCCGCCGCGCAATGTGCATAACCTCCCTCTTCAACCGTTTCTCCACCTCATCGTCCTGGCTCCCGCTCCCTTTACCTCCGGCGCCGGCGGCCTTGCCAACAATCTTGTCATCTGCCCAGCTCGCGGTTCCTGGCTCCGGAGGATCCCGCGCAGCATTGCCGATGATGGCGACGATGTACTGGTTATGGGCATGTTCTAGGGCAGGCGTGGTCAGGATGCGGTCGAGGCGGCCGGTCAATTCTTCTTGATTAAGATTTCCGTTCAGGAATGCGTTGATGGTGGATTTGTAGGTCGCAAAGTCGGCATCGCTTATGGCGCTCTTGATCGCGTGGTACAACGGCTGGACGTCGATTCGAGGAGCTATCGTCCTCTTCTCGGTTTTTTGTAGGTTCGGCAACGAAGGTAAAGTTTTGGAAGAGAGGGTAGGGGTGGTGTTCCCCATGTTAATGTCGTTGGGGCGGATGGTCGGGGTAGCCATGGTGGGCTGCGGTGATGCGTGATGGATGTGGTGAAGGTGACGACGAGGCGGATACGGGCGGACTCGGCAAGCGCAACCTGCGAAGCGTCGCAGGCTGCTAGCCGTCAATAAGTATGCCTTTTCAACCTATGCGGACGGTTTCTTGATGCGAGCGCGATGCATGTGCTGGCCCAGGGCGATCGCGGGGATGAACGAGGCGCGTGAGATTGGAACAAGCTCGGGAGGCGCAGGGCAGGGCCGTGGAGACGGCCCCGGGGCAGGGGTCGATCTCGCGTGCACGTGATTTGAGCGCCCTCTTCAGTCTTCACGGGGCTTTTTCATGTGAACGAGTTCGCCGGCTGTGTATTTTGCATTTACCGGGGAAATAAATTTTAAAATTTGGGGAGTTCATACCCATGCCAGCTTGGGAAATAATTTCAGTCAGGACAGACAGGACTCTCATTGCATCAGATTCTCTTTTTCTCTAAACCATAAAAAAAATCAGCACCATCTATGCCCGCTTTACCGCTCCACAGAATCACGCTTAGTCGCTACCGAAGACATCACCCAACTCCAGCCTCCCCACGCTCCACACCTCCCTCTCATCTTCCACCTCGTCACTACTCAATCCCAGTCCCCCAGCACCACCCTCAGCCTCTCTCCTCTCCCTCGCCTGTCCCGCTAACCTCAAGCTAACCCTCTTGAAATAATCGCCCATGCTCCTCTGCTGCCCAGGTGACAATGACTTGCCCGGCCCGGACATGTACTTCTCGAATACGGCACCTTCCTCATCCACCACCGAGAAGAGCGCCAAGAACGCTGCTTCAGCGGCCAGCTTGACGGGGATGACAGGGTCACGCACACAGCTAAAAATAGTGGGTGCCAGTAATGGGATGTGAGGCCGCACCAGGTCGTTGTTCTGACGCGCTACGGTTCGCAAAACGACAAGGCTTAAGCGGCGGGTGTCCACTGGGTGACCCGGTTCGATGATCGGTGCCATCGCTTCGAATAAAGGCTTCGTGTGCTCGAAGGTCTTGCTAGTGTGCGTGCTCAGCAGGTATTTGCCCGCCGCGAGGACTGCGTTGTCAGCGATCACGGGCTGCGAGTGGCCGATCGCTTGGCAAATGATGGAAACTGTCTCCTCCGCGAAGGAGGATGTGAGCGTGTCGGGAGAATCCAGCAAGATCGCATTGAGGGCCAGAAGGGAGGGTTTGCTGAAGTGGGTGGTCAGGACGCGGGTCTTGATCAACCCAGCGGAAGTCTCTTGGGGGAGGTTGCCGATAAGGGCGCCCAGGAGACGGGCGTGAGTGATAGACATAGCATCTGTCGAACGTCAGCTTCTGTTAGAAACATCATGAGCATGAACATACCGTCTACTTCGTCGGCATCAGTGTCGATGAGGCCGAGAATGGCATTCCGGCTAGCCTCACTCATGTTCGCGCCCGCTTTGCTCACCACCTCGAACAGTGCCTTCAACATGGCGTTCTTGACAGCTTGGTCACCCGTTTTGGAGCCGGTGACCAGCTCGGAGATCAGTGGATCCACACGGGGTGTCATCGTGATTAACGTTCCCAGCGCTTTGGCAGCCCGTGCGCGCAGAACCTCAGACGAAGTATCCGCAAGGGACTTCGCGAAGGTTCTTTGTAGTTGAGGAAGGAAGGGCTTAAGGAACGTGGGGATCTTCTCCAGTAAGTTGTTTAGAGTCAGGAGAATGGCAGCCTTGACCTCAACTGATCGCTCTCCCACTACACGGATAAGAGGACCGGTGATTTGAACAACGAAAGGTTGGAGGCCCTTGTCGCTGGTGCGATCGATAATATCTGAAATAGCGAGTGCCGCTTGGGTTCTCTGCTCGACTGTACCATTCATGAGACCTTGCAAGAAGATCGGCAGGATTGCATTGATGCCCTTGGGCAGCGAGAAACCAGGGAGGTTGGACCCTGGGACTCCGACTTGGTTAAGCGCTTGACGGGTTGAGATGACGAGTGACTCCATTTCCTCCTTCCTGAGCTGCTTCGTAAGGGCACTGAGGGCCGTCCATGCAGCTTTGACGACCTCCTTATCGCTGTCATCAAACGCGATGAGCAGCGTTTGAATAAGGTTGGGATAGTAGCGAGAGAAGTCCACTTCCGTCTTCTCAAACCATGTGGCCAGGTGGTAATCAGCAGCAGCGCGTCTCCGCTCGTCATTGTGCTTGACGAGAGCGAGCATGACGCTCATGGCGGTGTTCAGGCCATCAAACTCATCGACCGAGAGCAGAACCGTGTCGAACGCAGACTCGAGCTCCGACTTGAGCTCGGCATCTTTACACGCGACAATGTTGTCCATGATCGTGTTGAGCACAGTAGGCAACCTCCGCGTCATGGCTCCGCTAGCAACTTCAGCCAACGAGGCGATGGCGCGAGCGTTGAAGGAAGACATTGGCGATTTGAGTAGGGTCGGTAGTAGATTGGGCAGAATAATGTTCGAGCGAGCATGGTCGGTAAGCAGCGTGAGCAGGGCAGCCAGGGCATTTTCGGCGTCTTCATCGTTGCGTAGAAGATTGAGCAGATAAGGGAGCACATGCTCCACAGCCTTCTTGCCCAAGATCTGCTGCAGAGCATCGAAGGCTTCTGCCGCAGCTTCTCGGACATCGCTGTTGGAATCGACAAGGGCGGTCCGTAGGACTTGCACGAGAGTCTTTTCATGCTCCTCAAGTACTTCTGGCGATGCGGATGCAATGAGCTCGCGCAGGGCAATGCAGATACCTTGCTTGGCGTCCGTATCAGGAGAGTGCAGACCCTCTTCCAAGGTAGGAAGCAGTGTTGCCAATACACCATCTCCAGCCTTTCGAATAAGCTCGCCAAGGGCATTGCCTGCGATGACCTTCTGTTCCATGTTGGAGCTGGCGAGGCGCCGAATGAGCAGTTGAGTGAGCGTAGGGATAAGCTCACGCAGCGTCCGGGGCGACGCAACCAATGCCTTCCAGACGTTGACAGCAGCCGTACGAACAAGACCAGAAGTGTCACAGCGGCAGATATAGAGAGCGGACAGAACCTTGTTGCGCTTCTCTTCTCCGAGAACCTCCAATAAGGATTGTCCTGCCTCCTTGGCACCCTCTTCGGCTTCTTCTGCCTCTGCCTTGGCACTGATGCCAGTGAGGTTGAAGAGTAGGTCGCCGACCAACTCGACGGAGCTGAGACGGATACGGTGGCTGTCATCGGCAAGGCCTCTCTCCAGCTCGGGTAGCAGCAGGTCGATGGCTTTGCTGGCAAAGTTCTTGACCAGCAGTCGGCCTGCACGGAGGGCAGTCTCGCGGATCGATTCGACGTCGTCCGCAAGGCCGCCCAGGATCGGTGGAATGATCTTGCTAAGATAGTTGGCGAAGCTGTTACCAAAGCATGCGGGCAGGTAGATGAAGAGCGACATGAAGCCTTCCCGCACGGAGGGCTTGTTGCTGGAGACATTTTGCAAGATGCTCGGAAGCGTTTCCTCCAGACGAGAAGTTCCAAGGCCAGCCAGGACTTCTGAAAGTGCCTGGGCGGATCCCAACCGGTCTCCAGCTCCAGTGTCCGACTTGAGAGTCGCCATGAGACTGGGAATGAGGTCTGGCAGAGCATCTTCTCCGAGTTTCTCCACCAGGGATCCTAGGGCTTTGGCGGCGGTAGCACGTGTAGCGGGGACTGGATCAACGATTGCCGACCGCAGACCAGCCACCAAGATAGGTAGATGTGAGATGAGATCTTTCCGCTCTGTGAGGTGAGCCAAGCTCCCGATGATCTGAGCAGCCTTGCGCTTCGTAGCAGATCGGTCACCTAGGCCACGTTCTAGAATACGGACAACCAGTGCAAGTGAAGGTGCATCGAGGTAGTGAGCAAACTGCAGCTTGATCAAAGCATCCAATGCGGCTTCGGTGTTCTTGGTCGGGTCACTGAGCGCCTTCAGGATGATATTGACCACGCTCTTGATCTCGGGGTTGCTGATGACCTCTCCGAAGCGCTGCAAGGCGCGATTTGCAGACGCTCGTACTTCTTTGTGGCTGTCAGTCAACACTGTAGTTAGTGGAGGGATAATCTCTGGCAAGCTTAGGGCAAGTTGATTTGGATCCAGATAAGCCATAGCACCTAGCGAATCGCAGGCACCCTTTTTGCTGCGCCATTGCTGATCGTCGAGACCTTCAAGGAGGGTAGGCAAAACTTGCTTGACGCCATAGGAACTGAGGGTAGAGAAACAGGTCTTCGCGGCATCTAGACATGCCTCTCTCACATCGTTACTTGAGTCCCCGAAGCCGGCGAGTAGCTGAGGGACGATCTGGATAACATAGGGTTCAAATAGTCGGCCGAGAATGAGAGAAAAGAGCTCATATGCCAGGAAAGCGCCTTGCCTTTGGTTGACATCTTTCTTGTTTTCCGTTGCGCCTTGTAGAGTTGACATGATACGGTATTGACGGAGGACACCCAGACCTTTGCCACGGACAATGCCTGCTAGGCCGTAAGCCGCGCCGCGTCGAGCAGCATACTTCTTCGATTGCAGGAGCTGTTCCATCATCTGCTCAATATATTTGTCAAGCTCTTGCTCAGACGTCCGCACAAGGGGTGGAAGACATTGGGCGACGGCATATTGGACAGTCTCGGACGGCGTGCTCAATGTGGCGAGGAGGCGCTGGACCACCTTGGGTACCCGCTTATCTCCAGCCTTCAAGTGACGACCGAGTGCACCGTAGAGGATAATGACAGCTTCATTCACCTGGTCATACATCTCGGACTTTCGGTCGGGGCCTTCCAACGCGTCTTCAAAGAGCTTCATCAGGGCTTCGACTTTGTTTTGGGCTTTCGTTGTGATGATAGTGGTCGCCGCCTCGATCATTTCATCGCGCACGGTAGCACTACGATCTCCCAGCGGTCCGTCGTAGACCAGGAAGTGCATGAAATCGACTAGTCCATCCTCTGGGAATCCAGGGGCGAGCTCTTTGAAAGCGAGCGCAATGCCATCTCGTGCTTCCCATGGGTCTCTCAGGTCAACCTTCCGGGGCATGCCATATTCATCTCGCTCCGGCACTCTTGGTTTTGCCTTTTCCCTGTATGCGTTCTGGAGATGCTTCAGGAGCTCAGCAAAGACCTCGGGGAAATTGGTGATTATCTCTCCAAGTGAGCGCGCGGCAGCTCTGCGTAGTTGTTTGTCGAGCGAGTCCAGATACGGCGTGATTTGTAGCTCAACTCCTGGCTTCAGCTCAAGGTCATTATCTTCCCATATAGTACGGCCAAGCTTCACATTCTCTGGGACATCATCGTGACAAGCCAGCCAGATCTCCTCACTAAACTTCATGTCGTTCATGTCTAGCTCAGCATCGATGGCCTGCAGACATGTGGTCCGGACGGATACCTCAGGGACGATGGTGCCCTTCAGTAAGGCAGAAAGCTCCGAATCAGAAATGTTTGGTGCGAGTCCTCGCGCAAGGTCCATGAGACAATCTTTGATGATCTTATAATGTTGGTTATACTTTTGCATGGATGCGATCAAGATCTCGATAAGTTCCTGGCGAGGAAGCCTCTCGTCACCACCTAGATATTGTCAGCTCTGCGGCGAGATTTGTGCTATCATACATACAAGCGTTTGTGTGGAAAGAGAGGTACTCTAGTGCCAGGACAAGCTGTTCGTCGGCTTCTTCGGGGTCTGAGCGTCCAATGCCACCTTTTTCAAGCACAAGGAAGATGAGGGGGAAGCAATATGCTAGGGAGACCGGATCTAAGGGGCGCTGTTCGCTCATGAACCGGAGTCTATAAAGCACTCTGGTTACCAAATCTGGGTACGTTAGTTTCCGCCGCTTCAATTTACCTCGTAGAACTCACCCCCGAGATTTTCCTGTTCATACTCCTCGGAAAGTTGGAGCGTCCCAATAGTCCTCAAGGTCGCGGCACCAATGAAGGGCTTGAGCACACCAAGCCGGTTGGAGATGCGTTGAGAGCATTTGATGAATGCGAGAGCGGGCAGATCTCCGAGCACAATTCCGGCGCCGGCACGTATGACTTGGATAAGCAGATTGGCAGCAGAGCCCATCCACTGCTCAGCTTCGGTAGGGGGTCCGGTAGCGAGACTTTGTATGATTCCAATTCCTCGCCTCATCTTTGTCGCTATCGCCGAGACCTCTTTCCTTATGTCCGACTCTTTCGCTAGTTGCGCGTTGACCTTGGCTTGCTCATCGGAGGTTAACCTTTTAGTTTGTCCCTTCTTTTGCGCCAATTGAGCGCGCAGTTCCTCTTCCCATTTGAGGGTATCGTAGTCTTTCGTGTTTTTATCAATGGGAGCTGGGGCCTTTTTGGATAGAACGTCGATGTATGCCGTTCCCTCTGGAGTACGATAAATGGCGGCCTCGGTAGGGCCTACAGAATCAAGTTGACGAGGATCAAGGTCGTCGCTGAATTGGCGCACTACAGCAGGAAGAGCTACGTCAGGAGCAACAAAAGCCAGATCTGTAAACGCATTGTAAGCGGCTTGACTGATGGCAGGGAAGGCAGAGTCCGCATTCTCCTAGGGAGTGTCAGCCATGCATACGGTCCGGAGCATAGTTAGCCTACCTCGATTGCCTTGTTGGCCAGCCCGATCAGCTGGCCAAGGTACTTTCGTGCAAGATCTCCAGGATCCACCGCCATCCTAAGGCAAAGATCGATCCAGGAGGCTCTAGGTATCACTTCTGGTCGAGCAAGGACGAGAAGCTGGATGCATTGACGGTGCAGCTTATCCTCGGGAATGTTTTTCCCTTCTCTTGACAGCTGATCCTGGGGTAGACAGAAAGCGTGCAAAACAGCAGACAGCTCCGTGGCGCCTGTTTTGGATGCCACCGCTGCGCTATCCTTCTCGCCTTGTTCATTCGATTTATACCATGTCCAGATACCCTGCGTCATGATTTGGCTAATTTCTTCTGGCGCTTCGGTGTATACTTGCGAGAGTGCTTGCCTTGCCGCAGACTTTGCCCTTGGCGGAGAGGTTTCGGATACGAGAAAATAAATCATAGCTTGTGCCCAAGCGTCTTTTGTCTCGTCTGGAGTCGCCGCTTCAGAGACCCATGGCGCGACGGCTATGAATGCGTGAAGAGCAATCTCTATGTCCTCGACTGAGGACAACTTTGTGTAAACACGAGGGTTGAGTAAGAAAGAAGGCTTCGGTTGGATGGCAAGAGATTGGCTAATAACATCCGTCTTCTTGTAGATAGCAGTGAGGTTTGGATCGTCGGTTGTTCGTACTTTGGACAGCAAGATAGCAGTGACAAAATGGCCAACGCTCACCATCCCATTTTGCGTTGAAGGGATAGGGTTAGCAATTACTTCCTTCCATATCTCAACCAGCGGGGCCAGTGTTGCCTGACAGAAGGATTGAATGTCGGGCTGCGCATACTGCTCCGAGGACAATTGCCACCACAATTCCGCTGCGCGAAGCGCCCATAGCCGGCGGATGGGTATGCGCTTATCCGCCATACCCTTAATGAATGCATCAGTCAATGATTTTTCGAGTTGGACGCCGTTGGCAAGGCCGAATGCGAGATGTTTAGACAATGCGGAGATCTCGGCAACCGCTGCCGCCTCGTTGGGCTCCTTCAGGACCACAGGGGCCAATGCTACGGGTATTTTCTGGGCCAGCTGTGCGGAGCTGGTCAATGACGCTAGCATCTGGGCGTGGAGCACCTTCTGATCGGCAGAAGGAACCTTTCCCTGCTTCAATGGGTTCAGGATCTCGTCCGCCACCTTGTCGATGAGAGTGGCATCATAAGATCGCGCCGCCAGGGATTGGAAAGTGCGAAGTGCGCCCGCTCGTATTGTGGGATTCGTCGACTTGACGTTGGATAAGAGAGGTTTCAGGAGGTTCCCTTGCAAGATCGAAGATAGGTCCATAGACTGGGGGAGCGCCAGAATGAGGGGAGAAACAATGTCATTGAGGACTACTTCGGGAGATCGAAGGAGAGCTTTTTCTATTGGTGATATGACGTCCTTCTTGAGCTCCTCAATGGTGGGAAAGGTATCGAAGAAATCGTGGAGTCCGTTGGAAATATAGTCTGGAAGCTGGGTCCTTGAGCCGATAATCTCTCTCACGTAGAAGGCGTAGTAATCCGCCTTCTGCTGCCCCAGCCTCGATTTGACGGTGGGCAACCGCGATGCCACACCTGCAATAACCCCTAGTATGACGGCATTTCCAGCAGCGGGAGACGAGCCCTTTGCTGTAAACGTTGCAACCAGCTTGGGGAGAGCCTCTTGCCCAATCTCCGGAGATCCGAAAAGCTTCCGGAAGGCCCTACGGGTGACAATCAAAGCGGAGTGTTGTATCCGACCAGCGCGGCGGGAGTCTCCTGCGGCCATGCATGTCTCCAGGAGTTTGGCGTCGGCGCTTGCTATCTCCAAACCCCATTTTGACCATTGTTCGGGCGCCTTTGCGAATTGTTGAAGCAGAACAGAGCACCAGTCGACTAAGACAAAAGCGTCGGCCGGGGAGATGTTTTTCCTCAGAGACTCCTTCTTCAAGAACGCTGATATCGTGGGTATAGCGGCGGGGGCATAAAGGCCAGTTGTCAGAACTTTCAGAACGTTTTCAACGGCTTGACGAGATGGACGGTCTTGATAGATTGCGTACGTTTCGAAGAGAAGGTCGAGAAAGAAAGGAAGTTCGGTCTGAGCGAACGCTGTGGACACATGGTTATCAGCCTCGTTTCATACTCCAAAGTCGTACTAGACTCACACTCATGCTCCAACTGGTAGTGGAGGCTTAACAACTCCGATGTCCTACGTTTTGTGGAGCTGGTTACCAGCGCCCTACGCAATTCGGCGCGGTCTACCTCGTGGGCATTGGTCGCCCCATCAACCGCCATCATGTATTGTCCATGTGCTTGCACGCGACAGAGTTGAGTGCGGGGAGGGCGCAGTTCACAAATTTAAGAGGGACGTCGTCTCCGGCGGAGGAAGCTTTTACCGAGTGCCAAGACATCTCGGTTTCTTCAGTAATGACGCCCTTCCTCACCCCACCGCCCTTCACAAAGTGTCGACAATATTCCAGAGTTATCAATCCATCCATTCTTTGTGTGACCGCGGTCTGGAGAGCCTATCCGGGCCCACATATCTGCCTCGTCGCTCTGAGCACTCTGGCAGCGCCTAATCCACGCATGGTGCGAAAAAGATAAACATCCTCATGCGGAGCAGCAGAGTGACCACTAGTACGAACCTGGATCTCGTCAAAGACCAGGCCCCTTGGTTTTCTATACCGATACTAACCTAACACTTCCACTACTGGAAGAAGAAGTTCATCCGGATCTCCGTAGCCCATTTTTTGGTCCCATGGCGAAGAAGAAGAAGCCAGCGGCCAATCCTGCTCGTGGATTTGCCACAACATCCATAGCGAGCAAACCAAAAGTCGAGAAGAAGACGGAACCAGAGGTCAAGACTCCCGCAAAGGATGTGCCAATTCCGACCGTTACAGCTCCGGCTCCAGCGGCCGTGGCTAGCAATACCGCATCCACAGAGTCAGTGCGCCAGACGCCAGAGGAGTTGGAGGTCCAATTGGAACGGGATGAGCTTCAATTGCTTGTTGAAAAACATGCAGCAAAGATCCGAAGAGACTCACGCCGCCAAGTTGCCAGGTTCGAGACTGATAAAAGGGTCCTACGACCCCAAGCCCAACAAGTGCCTTTCCATGATTGGCTATCTGCCGAAGTACTGAACCGCTTGATGGAGCTGGCACATGCCGATTTGCATGATTCCAACCTCAGGCAAGGACAGCAGCCTCTGCTAAAAGTGCTCTCTGAGGAGGACGCGATGGCGAAACTATGGGCATTAGATGTCACACTACGGGAGTTGGGCTTTTCCCAAGAGCAGATAGAGCCAGTCCTGCGGTGGTTGTGCGCGAACGCCGCCGGTGTGGATACTACAGCTCCCATCTGGGGGTTCCAAGAGGCGTTAGAGTGGCTTGTCCTGTCTGACTCAACGAAGAACGTTCTCTCTTATGAAGAGGCAAAACCCAAGCCTTTGCCCTCCCGTTTTGCACGTTCCGGTACCCCGATTCAAACTGAGGCAGGGAAATCTGAGGAGAGTCTACACAAGGCACCCTCAGTCGCTCCCTCGACCATTTCAGCGCCATCCGCGCCACAGCCTACCCTCCAAGAGAGCGAAGATGCCGCCATCAGTGATCTGGAAAGTGATATCGAGCCTGACCAGATTGTACCGACGTATCTTAAGATCAAAGGTCGACTCTTTGAGATGGATCCAGACGCTGTGGATAGCCCATCAGCAAAGTCGCGGAGGAAACCGAAGGGACGGAGTGCACCGGAACCCCAGCAATCCCCCGCGGTGCGAAAGCTACTGGCGCAGCTTCAACAACTTGAGTCAGATGCATTGTTCAATCAAGATGAAGCGGATGCGCTGTGGCCGACCCGTCGTAGTCAACTTGCTCAAGCAAAGGCTGCAGAGAAAAGATCCCAGGTTGAAAAAATGACCCCATCAGAGGATCCGAAGATGACGCCTGTTCCTGTTTTGAAAGAAGAGGTCAAGCTCCAGTCGCAAGATGCCGAAGAGTCCGATGATGAGGACAGTGGGATGCTTGGAGGCATGTTTACTGCTGTTGCTGATGAAGCTGAGAGCAGCATCGTTAAGGCAGACACCACTGCGGACGGTGTCACGCTACGGGACTTTGGCAAACAGAATGGACTGTCGCCGAGACGGGTCCTTGAAGAGGCTGTTCGATCGAGGTAAATCTCTCCGTTCTTGTTCATTGTGTTTGCTGGACACCGCCTCGGCCTTTAACTAGTTTTGCGCGCATTTTGCAAGGACCCGATAAACGGGCCGCGCCTCCTCTTGAGAAAAGCCGAATATGTTCATCTCCGACTGCGCTTATACATCGAATCTATACAATTGGTTCAGGCGCTGACCCTGTTTTAGAGATCCCAACGCACGGCTACTCTATAAATTAGTCTCTCCGACTACGTACGCTTGTAGGCATCAGCTTACAATAGTATGGTCCAAGGAGCAGGATATAGACTATGAAGACGACATACCTGGTGTTTCTTTTGCTATAGAGGGACTGCGGGTCATTCTTGTTGCATCAACAATTGCAACCGTTTCCGTGGAACAAAGCGAAGGTTTCATATCCACTGTGGCTTTATTCTCCCTCTTTTCAGCGTCTTCAAAGGAAGAAAAGATCTACCTCCGGCTACCGTCCAACTGGAGAGATCTCTATAGGGATTATCTGGAGCGTCGGAAAGATCGGCTGGACTCAGAAGATCGGGAGACTATCAAGCGGCTGCAGCATTTCGTCCAGGAGCAGATAGAGAACGAAGAGTCGGACGGAGTGGTGCTCACCAGCCGGTTCAAGCTGCGCAACCAGACGGCCGCTAATTCAAGCGCCCCGAATTCCGGTCGAAATACACCTTTGCCGATGAACGAGGGGCTGGTCGATCTTTGGAGTCAGAAGGCATCCAGCCAAAGCTACCAGAGGATGCTGATTGGTCGCATGAACCTCCCGGTATATGGCTTCCGCTCGGATATTCTCTCCACCATCGACAAACATCAGGTCACCATCATATGCGGTGAAACGGGCTGCGGGAAGAGCACCCAAATCCCTTCCTATATCCTTGAGCATGAACTCTCGCAGGGCAGGCGGTGCAAGATCTACTGTACGGAGCCGCGCCGTATCTCTGCGATCTCGCTTGCCCAGCGTGTCAGCGAAGAACTTGGGGAGGGACCCCATGAGCTTGGAACTCCGCGTTCGCTTGTTGGGTATGCTATTCGCTTAGAGACCAAGGCATCAGCCAGCACGAGACTCATATATGCGACTGTGGGAGTGGTTCTGCGGATGCTGGAGTCATCTGGGAGACTGGACGAAATCACCCACCTTGTTATCGACGAAGTCCACGAACGAAGCATCGATACGGACTTCCTTCTCATCATTCTCCGCTCTCTCATGTTGTTACGACCTGAGCTGAAAGTCATTCTCATGAGTGCCACAGTCGACGCCGATCGTTTCTCGAAGTACCTGAACAATGCGCCAGTGCTCAATGTGCCCGGTCGGACGTTCCCTGTCCAGGTCAAATATCTCGAGGACGCAATCGAACTCACACACTATCACGTTTCAAACGGAGACAAGTTCAACGATTCGGATACTAGTGGAAACGAAGACGAGACTCAGCAAGAAAAATCTGGGATCCGTAGCAAGCTCCCTGGATACAGCCCTGCTACACGCGAGGTTTTATCCACCTACGACGAATATGCCATTGATTACGATCTGATCACCCGTTTGATCGAACTTGTCGCCTATGACCCTAGTCTCGGCGCCTACAGCAATGCCTTCCTGGTATTTCTACCAGGTATCGCTGAGATCCGACAACTCAACGACATGCTTCTTGGTCATCCGGCGTTCAACCGGAACTGGCTCGTATATCCCCTTCATTCTACAATATCCAGCGAGGATCAGCAAGCAGCTTTTCATATCCCTCCACCTGGAGTGAGGAAAATTGTAATTGGAACAAACATAGCGGAGACTGGTGTGACAATCCCGGATATAACCTGCGTAATTGACACCGGAAAGCACAAGGAAATGCGCTTTGACGAGCGCCGCCAGCTCTCGCGACTTACCCAGTCCTTCATTTCGCGGGCAAACGCGAAACAGCGCCGTGGTCGTGCAGGACGTGTGCAAGAGGGTCTCTGCTTCCATCTCTTTACCAAGTATCGGCACGACAACTTGATGATGGATCAACAAACGCCTGAAATGCTGCGGTTGTCACTGCAGGAGCTCGTTATGCGCACGAAAATATGTAAGCTTGGAGATATCGAACAGACACTTTCGGAAGCCCTAGACCCACCATCTTCGAGGAACATACGGCGCGCGATCGACGCGCTGGTTGAAGTGGATGCATTGACTTCTGCTGAGGAACTCACACCATTGGGACGCCAGATTGCGAAATTGCCCTTGGATGCGCATCTCGGCAAGCTGGTCCTCCTGTCCACCATGTTCGGCTGTGTTGACGCCGCCATCACCATCGCAGCCATCCTGTCCTCGAAGTCGCCGTTCCTTACCCCATTTGCGGCGAAACAACGCGCAGATGCCGCACGCTTCTCGTTTAAGACGGGCGATTCCGACCTGTTGACCGCCTACAACGCATATAAATCGTGGAAGGCCGTGTGCACGACTGCAGGCCGCTCGGAGGCCTCCTTCTGCCACAAGAACTTTTTGAGTGCCCAGAACCTGGCGAACATTGAGGACTTGAAGGCCCAACTTCTGTCATCCTTGGTAGATGCTGGCTTTGTGCAGATGGCACCCGAGGAGCGAAGAGCTTTGATGCGATATCGCGGCGCCGGACGTCACCGCATGTTTGTCGTTATTCCGCCACAATATGATGCTCATTCTGGCAACGACATTCTAATCAACTCGGTCATCGCCGCAGCGTTGTATCCGAAGATTCTGGTCCGCGAGGGGAAAGGGTGGCGGAACATCTCGAATAACCAGACTGTCAGTCTCGCGCCGACGTCTGTCAACAAAGCGACGTCGATCAACCCGTCGCCTCCGGCGAAATTCTTGTCCTATTATCACATCATGCAATCTACTAGCAAGTTCTACAACGCGCATTCGACGTCTATTGTATACCCTTTACCCATGGTCCTCATGGTCGGAGCGGACATGGACTTCAAGCTGCACGCCGGAGTCATCGGCCTTCCAGGCAACGTTCTGAGGTTCGCGGTCAAGGACCTGCAAAGTATCGTTGCACTCAAAGTCCTACGACGAAGGGTGAAGGACATCTTCTCATTGGGTTGGAAGAACCCTGGGAGGGTGCTGTCAGGTAGGGAGAGTGAATGGCTGGGACTGTTTTCCAGGCTCTTTGAGGACAGGTTTGAGAAGGAGGAGAAGATTCGGGAGAGAGCTGGCGCAAAGGGCAAGTAGGACTCGTTCTATGCGAATTGCGTAGCTGCGTTCATAGCCAGCGATGGAATGACGGCATGGCGGTTTGGTCCTTGAGCTTTGGCTACGATGCAGGAATGCTCATAGATTCATCTGGGCAGTAACAAAAACCATCACTACAAGTTCACATGGTTGAATCTCTATACCGTTTCGAGATCGCCCACTTCGTCATAGCTCCCTCCCTCGCGCACTAGATAAGCTAATAAGAATAAGATTACTGAGGTGTGTGCGCTTAGATGCGGCAGTTCGCCGGCCGTACTGCCCGCTATGCATCATAGCCCTTCCACATGCCTTCCCATTCGGAACTAGCATTCCGACCGGGTCTTCCGATTCGCGCATCGGCAATCAAAGGAATCGACAGGTACAAAAGCTAGTACTGTGTACGACACCTATAAGCACTACACGCATACCCAGGCTCCCTTCGATTCCACACCCTACTTCCACCGACACCCACACCACCACAGACTCTTACTAGACACAACACAATCAATCCTGCAAGACACGACCCACCCCACCGAGAAGATTCAAGGTACGTACTATTACGTGTTTCTTTGAAGATCATCCCTGGTTTCAGAAGGCGGAAGACGGGCGTTTAGGGCGTTTAGAAGCAGGTATTTGGAATTGGGTGCTGGGACGTACCTGGGGTTCAGGTATATCTGGGGAAGCAGTTTGTGGGGCTCAGTTAGAGTCATCTGTTTGAAGCTTGGAGAGTCTTCGTTTTGTTGCGAATTTCACACTGCATAGGTTTCTTTTTCTTTGTATGTCTATAGTGTTCTCTCTTGTTTCTTCAACGTTTATATGGTTCCGTCTCTAACTGCTATAGAACATCTTACACATCATCACCACTCAACCGTCGTCGCGACTCCGGACATAAAAATGGCGTCCTCGACGTCCACCCCGTCCATCTCCTCCTCCTCCTCCTCCTCCTCATCCTCCACATCTTCTTCCACCTCCTCTTCCTCATCCTCCTCCCCCAAACCCCGCTCCAACCTCCTGGTCACCCCTCTCCTCCCCCACGAAGCCCACCTCTACCAAGCCATCCGCCACGAAACCTTCCGCCCAACCATCAACAAGATCCTCTACTCCCGCGAACCCTCCCAAGCAACCCAAGACAAAGTCATCCAAAAGACAAAACAAGACCTCGAAAACGGCGTCCTCTTCATGGTCTGCCGCGACATGTCCGCAGACGGCGAAATCATCGCCGGCGCACGCTGGCGCTACCTAGGCCCCAACGGCGACGACCGCACTCCCCCCGGACCCCGATCAACCGAAGACGTGGAAGCCGATCTGGCCATCCCCGCGCCATACCCGGAGTCCCACCCTGAGGCCTTCAACGCCCTCTTCCACGTCTTCCACGACGCGAAACGCGACATCCTCGGCAACAGGCCGTACTACGCGCTCGACACGCTGGTGACGCATCCGGACCACCACCGGCGCGGCGCGGGCGGGATGTTGGTGGCGTGGGGGTGCGAGCAGGCGGATAGACGGGGTGTCGAGTGTTACCTGGAGGCCAGTCCGATGGGGAAGCCGCTGTATGAGCGGTTTGGGTTCCGCGAGGTGAGGACTGTGAGCGTGGATTTGAGGGAGTTGGGGGCTGGGGATGAGAAGTTCGATTTCATCGTAAGTGGACCCGAGTGTTGTGGCTGGCCGTGTTTGCTGACCTTTGAGTAGCTCATGAGGAGGCCTCCCAAGGGGGAGAGGCAGGAGTGATTAGGGTATATACTGGGAACCAGAGAGAGGGGGCGCTATCTGGATATAGATCGACGGCACGAGCAGAATAATGAGGCTCCGGTTGGAAATGGTAATAGGTATTTGCGCTGTGCAAGACTTAGACGGCAAGACGACGGATCCAAGAATGGTTTTTTAATATAATGCATCGGATATTAATGTACAGATGGCTTAATAAAGGATACCACATCTATGCAAGATATGTCTGGACCATCGTGACTTCAGGACAGCTCACTTCTGCTTCTTCGAGCCTCGTCCGCCCCTAGCACTCTTACTCTTGCCTTTCGCGCCCGCCCCACCACCGCCCCCTCCACTGCCGCCAGCCATCATAAGGCGCACCTTGCTCACAGGCAGCACGCGCACGACCTCAGGCTCCTTCCATCCTCGAATGAGGTCAATCTCCCTGGGCCAGATCCGCTCCGTGTCGGTGCTGGACTTGTCGGTCGCGCGAGGGTCTTTGCCAGCTGCATCCCACCGAGCCAGGATCTCCTTGACGGCTTTGCCTCTCTTCACCGCGCCCGGTTGCATCTTCACCTTGTATTTATACGACGCGAGAGCGGCCCACGGCGCACAGACAGGAATGGCAGCGAGGATCTCATCTCCAGGTAATGGTCGGCCGGTGAAAGCATCCAGGTCAAGTAACTGGGCTTTCATGTCGTCATCGTCTTCATCGTCCTGAGCTGCTCCCTCGTGCGCTGCACGTCTTGCTTCTTCGGCGGCCTTGCCCGCCGCTTGGGCGCGAAGGTGTTGTTCACGGCGTCGTTGCTTATTGGCCAGTGCTTCCTCTTCCTTTGCACGTCTGGCCTGGGCGTCCGCTTCAGCGGCCTTCTGCCCTGTTTGGGAACCAAGCAACCGCATTGCTAGCTCGCGGTCTTCTTCATCCTGGTTGGCGTACTTCGTTGCCAGTTTTTTCGCCTTGCCGCGTTTTCCGCGCGGTAGGGGTCCACGGGAATCCGCCTTGGATGTCTGGGTGAAAACTGATCCCGGGCCCTTCTTTGGGCTATGTACGTCATCGTTCTCTTCGGATTCTGATCCATCTTCTGCAATGGCGCCTGTCGAGGGATCATGTTGTCCTGTCGGATGGGTTGCCTTCGGGTCTTTCCCTTTGCGAAGTAACCTGCGCTCTTTAGCTGACAGATATCGACCGCCAGATTTGACACTCGTCAGGTCAGAGTTTGCGACAGACGCAGCTCCTTGTTCGGTGTCTTCATCAGATGCAGTGTCATCGCCGTGGGCAGCACCTTGCTCCTCCCCATTCGGAGTTCCTTCAACATCCCGTTCCCCGTCTGCAGAGTTCGTAGCTTGCAGAGGATTGCTGTTCTTGGCACCTTCAAAGTCGCTGTTACTTTCATCTGACTCTTCCTCAAGATTGGCGGTGGGCGGTTCCTGTTTTGACCCTCTCTTGAGCTTCTCCTCACCGTTATGGTCGCCATTTTTGGCTTCTTGTGGTCCTGATGGTGACTCGCTCTCACTCTCCGGAGGTTCATCAGCATCCTCTTCATCAGAGCGTTCTGCTTCTCGAGTGCCTGAAGTCTCATGCATGGGCGCTTCAGTGACCCGGTGTTTATGATGCCGAGCTTTGCTCTCTTCGCTGATTTCAAACATCACGCCGAGCCCAACGATGAGCTGCGCAGGCGGGAGAAATTCCTTCTTCCCTGTGATGTTGAACAGTCCTGGTGCCAGATACTCTCCAGTCTGTCCAGTCTTGCTGACTTGGCCGCTGCTAACCCACCATGCAGACATGATAGCCTTCGAATCCCACGCTTCCGATGTGGAGATGGACAGATTACCCGCTTGAGATAGAGTGGATGGCGGTATGGGAGCATCTGGGCTGTCGGGTTTGTTCTTGATGATCATGGGAACTGCACCTTTCAGGTCGGCATGAACGAAGACGTCCCCCTTCTTCAACCATCGCCGATAGAGTATTTCGTTCTGCTGTGCATCCTTCCCGCCGAGAACCAAGTAGCCATCTGACGAGATGAAGTATATGAACTTCTCGAACCAATGCTGCTTTCTTACAGGTCGCAGCACCTCCTTCTCTTGCTTTAGACCCTTCTTCAGATCTTCGGCGACCTTGCGTTCCTGTCCCTTCAACGCCTTTTCGGAAGCCTGCAATGTGCGCTCTTCCTTGCTCTTGGCAGACTTCTTCTGGTCAAAGTATTCGCTGGCATTGGCCCAAGCTGAAAGTCCCAGATCGATGTCTATCGCCAATTTCTTGCTTGGTGTTAGTGGAGTGGGTTTGCCAGGTTTCTTGTTCTTTTCAGTATCCATGTCTTCTTCATCCGACTCCTCACTGGCAGAGCTGGTTTCGTAATCCTCATCGGAGCCCTCGGGTTCGTCCTTGGACTCTTCCAATAGGAGCGTCACCGTATTCTCATAGAGCTTGAGTGGCAATTGAATGAGTGCTGCAACCGCATTGCCATGCTTTTGTTCCCGCTCAATCAACACGGCAATGTGATGCCAGTCCATGCCCTGCGCAATGAGTCCATTAACAGCTCCAATAGTTTCGGTGACACGGTGGACATTAGCCAGAATAGCCTCCGCCTTGCGTACGTTCAGCTCTTGCACCTGTTGCAGACCGCCGATTCGATTTTCGTGCTCCTTACGCGCTTGTTCCAGTTTCTTCTTGGCGAGTTGTTCGCGCTCGGTAAGTCTCGATTCTAGCTTCTGACCCTCAATGGACGAAAAGAACTCGTCGACGGTCTTGTTGAATCCGTCGAATTCCAGAAAAGTGTAATCACTGTTCTCAAATTGTTGGGGACGGAAAGGATGGAAGTCTTCGTATAATAGGCCAGCTCTGCCAGAGGCACGGGTTTCATCCTCCGGCACAGTGGCGTTTGGTTTTGCGAGGATATAGCCTCTGATGGGCTCGGATTCCGTTATGCGCTCTGCCAACTGTCGAGCATTCTTTAGAGCACCCAGCAGATCCTGCATGCGCCTTTCATCTTTCAGCACTTCATCAGGCTTCAGGTTTGAATCGAAGTTGGCGATATGCATAGCGTGGTCCACGAGAAGTGGTGGACATTCCGTTATTGAAACCGCAAGCGCCTTCCTCAAAGCATCTTTTCCCGCTTTCTTAGCCTTCTTCCCCGTTGTCGGGGCATCCTGTTGCCTATCGATGGCCCTCTGGAGCGCACCCTGAAGCCTCTCCATCGTCAAATCAGGCACGCCTCCGTAATTCTGGCGTCGCGTCAGGTTATACTGCATCCCCACCCTTAACTTCTCCTCCTCTGCACCGAATGCATCAACATTGCGCAACAGGGCCAGCACCTTTAGATCAGCGTCGGTGAGGATGATATTGCCTCCGGCATAGAACTCCAAGTATAGCCTGTACAATCCGTCCGAGAACTGGAACTCTATTATGCGATCGGTGCCGACTTGCGAGACAGAGGTTACTCTTCTAGTCTTCAGAGATTTTCGTAGGCGAGCGACAAATCCTGACGGCGTGTCTGCGGTCGTACGCGCATAACTCGTGAGGTGGCATCGGAAGCCGGATTCGATAATGAGCTGCTCGCGGTGGTCCGGTTCATTAAACTTGATTAAAAATATACGCTGCACGTGGGTCAGAAATAAGCAGAAACGAACGCGACTGTTGCATACTGAAGAAAGATCGTAGATGTTTGTGACTCTAAGCCGAGTGAGGGTCTTGGATAGCTCGTGAGCAATGACCTGTCAAAAGTTAGTAAACATCTTTTTACAAGTGACCAAATATGTACCTTGACATCCAAAGACGAGAATCTCTGCTTCATTTTGTGGCTGGTTCAACCCAAGTCGCGCAGGTGTGGCGGGGTGATTTTGTTTCCCAACTTTCAGACCTAGAGATGACGACGTTCGCCAAGCCTGCCACAATTGAACGTGGGGTTGTCATAGGGCTGAAGATTCCCGTTCAGACTTCCACGTCCCTGGAAGCTTACATAAGCTGTGTCCATTCGAGCCCTGGAGGGCTGGGGCTGGAATCTGCCTGATAACATTTGAATGGATGAAGCTCACCTGGCCATGCCGCAATGCCACGCTGATATCTATAGAGGTGTAGGCGATGGGAGGAGCAATGCAAGATCACAACGAGCACCCTGTTAGACGAGATGGAGGGGTGAAAATGATGCTCATATACTGCATTCCTTGCAGGCTGTAGCCGTCTAAGATATATCCCCTGATCACTTCCTCAATGCTGAAGTCCAAGGTGTGCATGGACGTCGCTTTGTCCGAACTCCAAACGCCATAGAACGCTCTCAGCAAACACGATCACAGCCCTTGACGTATCCGCTCCGCCAAGTGCCTCTTCCCAAACTCCCACGCATTCAAGAATCCCTGTTCTGAAAGGTCGATGTTCTTCATGGAAGTCATGTCCTGTGCGGGGGGTCGGCTAACCCGCGAGGCAACAACAACGGGGTCTGTTTCGAGGATGATGCCGTCGTCGACGAGCTCGTCAACAGCAAGAGACTGGTTGGGATTAGCGACGCAGCGTTGGCGGCCCAGAGGGAATATGCTTACTACAAGGTCATAGTTCTCAATGACTGTGCGCTTGTCGACTGAGTTCCTGGAATATGTTGGTACATGCCGTTGGGCCAGGGGGTTAGTAGACCTACTTCAATAAGATGTTGAGTGAGTCTCGCAAGGCCAAAACCACACTGTCACCCCGGTTAGATTAACCTATAAAAGCCTGCAAAACGCTCATACCTGTATAGCAAGACCTCATTCTCCTCCGGGCCGCCTACAACGTAGAGCATAACGTCGGACTCCATCTTGAACACGATAACCTTCTGATCATACAGAATGATGTCCGTGGTTTGCTTCGCGGTTTTCTCTGGATTTCAGAATAAGCCCCCTTGCCTGAGCTGTTGAATCTACTACCAACCTAGCAGCCCCTTCTCAAACGCCTTCTGGTCCTTCACCGTCTTGTATGCTATCTGACCAGGATACTCGCTGGGGTTACCGGCAGGAGGGTGGGGATTCGAGTAGTACTTGGTGAGAATCCGCGAGCCATCGTCGATCGCTATGCGCCGTTAGACCAATACAAATCGCATGTGTGCAGTGGGGAGCTGAACCGAGTATGAGGATAGCGGAGACGCTGAAGAGGGAGAGGGGTCGGGACATGGTTTCGGCAGCCGTCGGGGGATGAAGACGAGAAAAGTGGAATAATTCGCTTCGCAGCACTCTTCAGGGTGGACCAATGTTCAAATCGCTACACCTGCGCGTCGTTCGGGGGAATGTATTAGCTATGAGCTGTTGCGAGGTGTCTGCATCGAGCCGCAACTGCGCGAGACCGGGGTAGATGTCTTGGCGCGGTCCAAAAACGTTCCATGAGGACGGCTATCTCAAGAAGACTTGCAGTATACTCCAATTCTTCTGGTCTCTACTTTTATCAAGGGATATGCCACCCCTTTCGCGAGCGTCGCTTGCCTCTATTGTTTGCCCTTCCGCGCCATTCCTCGCTCCCCGCCTTGCTCTCACGTCGGCGCATGTCGCTGTATTTCATCCCTTCGGAGCTTCGAGGTGGCCATGTCCCCAGCGTTCAAGCTTCGCTACAAAACGCAAGAAGAGGCTGGGCAAGATCCTAGCAACGGATTGGAGTGAAAAACGAAGATTGAAGGAAGAGCTGGCCAGGGAAGATGTACCTATGCCTTAGTTTCCTCGCGGCTCGCTACGTATGCTAATATGCGATAGGCGAACACCATGGAACAGTTTGTGACTGCCTGTAAGAGTTGCGATGTTGGCAAAATCATGACCATATACCCAACCATCCTCAAGTCTCCCGTTTTGAGTCGAGAAGACACCCGTCGCTTTGCCCAAGCACTGCACACCTTCGTACGCACATCTCCTGATGGAATACCCACACAGACCCGAGCCATACTTCCCTTCCTCGAACGATTCATGGCGGACATACGAGGGGGCATATGGCCGCCACACCCCACGGCCTTCGTCCACTTACTCGGAATATTCAAGGAGGCGAAATACTTCGAAGAAGGGCGAGATTTCTGGCTCTGGTTATCAGAACAAGATGACACATATGTAGATCAAGCTGTTTACGGTGCTGCTATTGAGCTACTAGCCTACCGTGGCAGGGACAGTCTTCAGACGCTGGAAGAACTCTATCAAGACGCTTTGAAGCGCTTTCCCGGGACCTTCGCCGAGTACCACCTCTCGCCAGAAGCCGTCGTGCCGGACCGTACCCAACCAACTAATATCCCAGGCATACCCATGGCTTTGTTGCAGGGTATCCTAACAGCCCGCATTCTGAATCGGGATTGGAAGAACGCCTACCTAGCACTAGACACTGCACTACGACTATATCCCACGACCGTGCCGCCGCGTTTCTTCGAGTTGTTCATGACTGAGCGGCCCCTCTCAGAAGCCTATACCGTCTTCCTCCTGGCGTGCCGTGCCGGTGTCGTCTTCAAGCCGAACCACCTCACCACCCTCCTATCCACCAAACTGCGAACAGCCATGCCCAAGTTCAGCACCCTCTACGCCCGTTCCCTCCACGCACGTACCCTCCTCCTCCGCGCTCAAGCCAACGCAATTTATGCCTATCTAGAAGCAGGAGGTACTCTGGAAGCTCAGCACATAAGTGCCTTCCTCAGCAGCGTTCAGCACCTCATATACATCCCGGCGGCCGAGGCTTATACCCCAAAGGAAGAGTCGATCAGGAATTTGATACTCATGACCACGCACAAAATGGTCGCCACGCTCATTCAAGCCGGCCTGCCGCCCAGCCCTCAAGTTTTCAGCGCCTTGGTCAATCTAGCAGCCAAATTCAAAATTCGCCAGTTACTTGACGTCGTGTTAATCGATATATCAAATTCTGGTATAGATATGGGGGATGTGGGGCGGAGAGTCATTATGAAAGCCGCGGGGGAATTCAAAGACAAGGCGTTGTTGGAGAAGTACTGGGCTCAGGTGTCAGCGCAGGCCGAATCCTCGGGCACGTTGATCGCCTCTCAAGATTGGGCCGCATTTGCGAAAGCCTGTAGACGGGCGGGCTATCCAGAGCTTTTCCATAAAGAGCTTGAAGGGCTCCGACATGCTATTGATAGTGCGACGGAGCAGAAATGCACGGCCGATATTCTGGTTCACAAAGATCTCCCTCCGAGAAGGCCCCAATGCGAACTCGGTGCCGAGGACCAGGAAGAGTTTGTAAAGGAGTTCAGAGAGGTGGAGAGGATAATGAACAATGTCGCTGCGGTGGTCATGGCGGGCAGTCCGCTCAATATCAACACAACGCCGTTCGACATGTTCCTGGATGTGTATAAGGAACCTATTGCGTCAGAGGAGAATCTACGGTCTGTGTACGATGAATTGACGACGGATCCGCACCAGCCGGAACTTCCTCAGCGAGACGTGGAAGGAGGTAGAGAGAAGGCAAACGTTGCGCTCAGTCCCACCGGCATTCCGCTCGAGGAATTAAGGTTCCAGAACTGGGTCACCATTGTGGAGTTAATGGCTGATGCAGAGGCGACGGAGCGGTGGTTCCAGAAGCAGGTGGATAAGGCGATGGAGACTGGGACGGCGTTGAATGCCGTGTGGCGGCCATTGATTTTCACAATCAAACGGGCCAGGCAGGAGCAGACGCAACCCGAAACAGAGGCTGGAGAAAAGCAAGATGGTGGGGAAAAAGAACACCGATTATATAAGCCCTCGCGCCTGCAACTTCACCAGACCGTAAAGAGACTTAGAGGACCGTACTTAGCGCACCCACCACCGGACAAAGCGGCATATGTGAGGACGTGGTCGCGGAAGCCGGAGAATAGTATTAACTTGCAGCCAAACGAGAAACTTGAGAAAGATGTCCTGGCTAGAGCGCCGTTTCAGCCCACACCCTCGCTGAGGTCCCTGCTGACGGTAAACTTGAGGGAGTAGGATACCCTCTTGACTGTATGCTTGGTGGTACTGTATATCTGTATTTCCCGAGCTTGTACATTAGCAAATAGGCGTGGGTTGGGTTGTGGGGTGGAAGGACCATGGGACCCCGCGAATACCCGGCCATTTCAATGCTATTTTCATAAACTGTATGATATTTACAGTACTAGTTTCTCCAGATCTCCGTCCGATCTGACGCTCGCGATGCTGCTCTTTTCGACGAATCTGGAGAATCATACGCAGGCGGCTAGCACAGGACTCAATTGGAGAAGACATATGCGTTGGTGAAAATTGTATGATCACACAGCGCAGCATTACCCATCCTTTAGATGGATACATGTACGGATCCGCAGGCGAAAGGAAGGAAAAATAAAAGACGATGCCTCCTCTACATAAAACTCCACTTAACAACAATACATCTATCACTTCTTCAAGCACTCAAGCACCTTCTACTCTTCATTTTCCCCTTCAACTATTTCGGCATCGACTTTCACTTGCACATCTTCCTCGTTCTCCTCATCGACCCTTCCGCCCTCTCCTGCCAGCTCGTCTTCCACATTCACATGCTCTCTGTTCCCTTGCTCGGCTCCAAACCACCACCCTGCGTCAACATCAACCTCACACCATGTTCCACTCTCCGGAACCTCTCCATCCCTCCAGTACTTCTCCAAGATTTCATCCGTGCACTTACTCGGCGCCACTGATATCCCATGACCGGGCGCATTATGCACAAACCAGCTGCTCCCTTCAAAGAGAGCAGACATTTGGTGCATACTTGACCTGGGGGTAACTGGGTCGCCGGGGGTATTGACGAAGAGGACTGGGGCTGAGGGGGCTTTTGGTGGGGAGATAATGTCCGGGGTGACCAGTTGCGAATCAGGGGGGATGAACGAGGTCATGGAGAGGCCGATTAGGCTGGAGGAAGTGTTAGATATGAATTTGAGCGGATTCCCATGTGGGATGAGAGAAGGGAGGGGGGACTCGAAGTTGAGCAAAGGAAAAGAGCGTCCCACTCACCCATTACCCAATGCATACGTTAATCCCCCATATTTGGCAGTCTGTTCCAGTCTCAACGCCGCGGCTTCATACTCTTCGAAAGTGTTCCACGGATAGCGTCCCGCCATGTCCACAGCCGTGATGATCTTTAGAGCAACGTCTGCGTCATATTCCTCCGCTTTCTCTTCCCCGTCGCCTTCCTGCGACCCCTCAGTGCCACCGGGTGTCATCAATTCACCCAGCGTAGCTACGTCAGCTTGCTCGGCTGCAACAGTGGCGTTCGCAACAATTTTGAAAGTATCCCGCGGCACCATCATATTCCTGCTCACAAAGGCAACAAACCCGGCCGCATCCAGCTTTCCCTCAACCCCTTCACCAACTACCAGTGGCTCCCGATCCAGCTTCGCTAAGATGTCATCAAATCTCTGCTGCGTCTCTTCAACGGAAGTCATCCCCTCCGCCAATCCACACCACTCCTCCCCCGCCTCGAAGCAAAGCTTATTGAACATCCAAATTGCATGCGGCAAGTCATCAATTCCGTTGGGCTCCCAGCCCTGATAGTGCGCCACAGCGTAAACATTCCCGTCCAGCAAAACTCTGCGGATTCGGTCCGGGTGCATAGCGACTAATGTCTGGCCTATGCCTGTGCCGTACGATATGCCATAGTAGTTTACCTTGGACTGGGAAGGGTCTTGATTGCGAAGAGAGGCTTGTAGTTCGACGAAATGGAGGATGTCTTGGACCACGGCGGACGTGCCTACGTATTTCGCGGGCGAGTGTTGGTTAGCCTCCGAGCAGGCTTGATTCTCTCTCAATTGGGTGTCCCAGGCCTCGCGGAGCGTGGTAGAGAGGCTGGCTGCTTGACGACGCCGACGGCGCATTTGTTCGGCCACTGTCGTGCCATCGCCGCTAGAAGATAAAGGGTCACAGCTAAGCTTAGGCCCGCTCCTTTTGACTCCTCTCGGGTCAAAACTAACGATATTATAACCCCATTTCTTCGACCATTCCGGGCCGACTTGTGGGATGAAGTCAACGCCGGATACACCGGGACCGCCAGGGTTGAACACGATGTCCTCAAGTTCTTCGCTTGCCAGATACCTCTGGAATGCAATATCCGTCGTTCCCACAGAAGGGTCCGCATAGTCAAATGGGACAGTCAGGTAGGCGCATTGAATATTCGGCGCTTCGCAGTCCACCCAGTTGAGATCTGGGGATGGATTGATGTCGGCCCAAGTGGCATAAGTTTGGTTGGTGGTAAGGGGCGTAGAAAAATTATCTTGTCGTTTAGGGGGTGGGATGGCGAGGCGGGGGGAGTAAGAAGGGAGAGCGTAGGCGGCACGGATGGGAGAGGCAAGAAAGATAGTAGCCGCGAGAGTGGTTTGCCGGCGCATTTTCGAAGTGAAAGAATTACTGTCAAAATAAGGCCGCAGGAAACAAATAACCAATAACCAGTGGGCATTAAGAGAAGATGTGGTCATAACGGAGCGCCAGGCGTCTCCCTAAATACCTTCATTTCAATACCAGTTGCTGGTGTCCAGGTCACCGCTGGTGCGCACGCCTATCTAGGTTCATACTGGCCAACCACTTTCTTTAGCTACTACGCTCCATTGCTAGGTGCTCAAGCCGTAAGCTTGCCGCATTTAGTCGTTGTAGCTGAACAGTGTGCAGTAAAATGGGAAAGTTTGAAACGGCGTGAGTGGGTGATGGCGCAATCACGCTTCCTGTTGAAATGCACAGTTTCTAGATGCAGACGACGATCGGTCCCTGTAAATGCGTTATGTAGCGTCATAGAGCAGTGGAAACCCTAGGGTCCTCCCTGTCATTGATTGACTGAATAGGAAAAGGCCCCTCGAGTTCGGGGACTTTGAGGCTGAGTGACTTTGGGTTGAGAAATGTGTGATTAATCAGGGCCAGAAGACGGTACGTACGAGGATATTGTGGGGCCGATTGAGCCCTGGATGCTGAGAAGGGGAACCTACTTGCTATTGTCATCTTTTTACGGGTCGAGAATAACAAGTGAGATTAATGACTCCCACTTCGAGAGAAAGGGCGCTCGCTGCGTAGAATTCGGCATGACTGGCCGTACAACACATCCTGGCCTAATCAGTGAATTGAAGAGGTGCAAGACATATTAAAGGGTTCTTTGGTTCTTGCGAATCTGTTCGCATCCTTGGATTGCTCTCGCAAATTCAAGCGATCAAACTGCAGAATCACTCAGTATGACAGCTGTAGAACATCGGTGTCGTCTCATGAAGCCCCAGAGAGTGCGACATGGCTTGAAAACAACTACCCTCTCTGTCAGTGCGACAGAAGCGACGTCACTTTGAGACCCCGTGTTGATATATAATAGACTCAGTGGTAATTCGCATAGATTATTGCTATTTTCATGATTTATTGGGTGTGTCGTTATGCATGTCACTTGGCTTGTCAAAAAACATCTGAAGATGCCGGTGCCTCATATTCGGCTGAGAACATGGTGAAAACGAGTCTGGGGAGGTTCTAGTCCCGTCGCTGATAAGAAACAAAGTGTAGATGAAATAAATGTGAGCATTGACTTCAAGATGCTCAAAACACGATTATAGCGAAGGCCAACCCCATGCATAGGCGGATTTCGAATTTTGCCGTCGCCATGGTTATCGTACACCGATATGTCTATAATTTATGGCCGAAACTTAACTCACACTACTGCGGGTTGCGTCGTTGCTGCACCCCAGATTCTCAAATTCGTGCATATGCGACGCGCACGCGAGGGACCGTTGAAACCGTTGACGATCGTGACGCTATACTATAAATATCATATATCTCGCGCTTTTAATCTGTAGTCGTCATCCCGGTGCCATTGCCGATGGGGCCTAGGCGGGTTTGAGTCGTCAATTTAGGTTGATTGTCGGCAAGACCGTGGCATTTTGGACGACTTCTAGAAACAAGGGTCGAGGAAAATGGGTCGAAATGAGCCAGCGGTTATTGGCCGCACTGGATGATTTCAGCCTTACAGTTTAAACACAGTATGGAGTCCTCATCTCGGCGGTATTCCGAAAGAGGACGGAGGTAATGGATCTTGGGCGGCATTTCTGAGAGATATTCTTGCGGACCGTCCCCGGAACAGGCAGGTGTAGATGTTCTGGTCGACAAATGAAATAGCGGCGCGCGAACGGAAGAGCGATCGGGATCCGTCTAGGTATCAGTTCAGTGACATGACTAGTCACCCTAAGTGGAGGTTCGTGCTTTTTTTGTTAGAAAGTCCAGGGTACCAATAAGTTCAGATACGTTGCGTAGGAAACGGACGGACAGAGTTTTGCCTTTTCTTTCAACGTCTGAACTCCGCTGCGTGGTGATTTGGTGAGTATTGCGTCTGGATTTCCCGTCTCGTATCATTATTGGAGCAAGCGAGACAAGAATTCCAAGTTTGTTCTGCTCTCCCACGTGTTATTATCCGCAAACCGGGGTCCCGTCAACGCGGGATCTGGTGGCTGAATGCGCCGTGGACTGCTTACCTTCGAATCATATCGAGTTTTTGACACACATGCTGAAAGACTGTTATCTGGAGGGCTTGGACCTCCACGACACCATCTGACCTAGCCTTGTCGTTGGAGATTCAACAAGACGACACTCGGACTAATAAGTCGGTGTACGCTCTACCCTGGGGATAGTTCGCCTGATCCACCCTGCAAGAGCAATCATGATCCAAAACTTGCATGTTTCAAGGATGTGCATGGTTTCCCAAGGGTTGCCATGCACGAGCAGGCCGGGGCCATATGTCCAGGCAACCACCCTCTTATAATACAGGCTGATATGGAAAGTTTAGTTGACCATGTTCCCAAGAATTTGAAGCTCTTAGGTAAGGGCTCGGGTTGCGTCTTACACGCTGGCCTGCTCTGATTATCCTGATTATTAGCATAATCATCCGCCTTATCGACGCTTGATATAGGTCCAGGCAGAGCACGCCTGCGTAGCACACTACTGCAACGTTGTGAAGTAAGATCCGGGAGTCATTGCGAAAAGTCCGGGTGGAACCTCAAAGCCCTTAGGTGTGGGCTGACGAGAGACGCCGGAGAAGCCTTTTTTTCTGCGAAGATGGTGTGAGCATGTTCTAGACATGAACACCCGGTGTATATTTTCGGTTACTATTTTGCCAGCTTCTGACTGTGTTGTCGTGAGCTGCGTTGCTGTGCCGCGGTGTCCCTGACCCAGTTGCCGTGTCGGGAGCGGAAGGGAAGCGGAACGGGGCGATCGGAGTGAATACCATCGGTGAGCTAAAGTGGAGGGTATACTGGAGCGGCTTGCCGTATGAGGTGAGATGAGAGACGGGCCGAAAAGACGTGCGAAAGGGAGCGCATAAGGGTATCATTTTGGGGCAAAGATGTGCCGTGAAGGTAGCCAGAATTTTCCATCAGCTAACCAGGAAGAGGGAACAGAGTTTGTGGTGTGAGCGAGGGGAACCGTTCAAGCGCTCGATAGTGGACGTTTGAATACAGGCTTTTATTACCAAGCTATATGGAAAATGGACCCCCTCCTGAGACAAAAGGGAGCGTGGCATAAAAAGAAAGCGCGAGCAACTACCAAGTCGCCGTGGAGAGAAGCATACTTGCGTTCAACCAAATCTATAGAGAAAAGTAGGTATAATAATGCACAAGAAGGCGACTTCAAAGTCTAATTCTCAAATAAAAAACAGAAAGACTGTTTTGCGAGCAGCGCCAGACAGAACTAATAGGTATCAAGTCAAAAAAGGGGAAACGAAAGAGAAGCCCAAGAATGAAGCAAACACAAACTCCCGCTGCTGTACGTCCGACCCTTCCTCTAGTAGGCGTACCCGTGTGTATCGCTGTGTTTGTGTCCCATAGGATCCGGTTCCAGACCAATGGATTCTGTGTGAGTGGCACACAGTAGGACTGACTGGCCGAACCGAACCGAACCGAACCGATGGGATACCCGCTCGCTATGTAAATGCACAATCATTATGAAATAAGGAACGAAAGGAAGCTGACTCAAGTCAGAAAGTCGCTGTCAAGGCGAGCACTGAGGTCGTCAGTTCGATTCGCTTCCGGATTGACTTCCGTGCTCCGCTGGTGTGGATGGGAAGGAGAAATCGATGGGAGATGGAGGAGGTGCTGGGGTCTCGCCGATTTCATGACTTGAGCGAGAGGTAACAGAGGACGAGGCCTTGAAAGCAGCACTAACGTCGTGGCCCAGAGTGGAATTGGTAAGGATGGAGAGGCGCTGACGCGGGTTGGTGGAGGTCTGGACAGGCATTGTTGTGGTAGTTGCACGTTTTCTGAATCGAGTTTTGGTGTGCGTTCAATCGATGCTTTGCAGCTGAGAGGGACAGCGAGGCGGTGAGGCTGAACGAGTGAAGACGGTGACGCGGAAATTTAGGGTAATATGCGATCAGATTTGAGACTTTGAGTCTGGGGCGAACACAAGCTTCGGTGCGGACTAGGGGCACAGTGAAGTGGCTAAATAGTCCTCTCAGGGGCCGGACTCGTATTGTCGAGGTTGCAACGGACAGTGGCGGCGCAAAAGTGTGAGTTGTCGCGAACAACTAATAAATTCGTTGGCAAAATTGGAATGGCTGATTTCCAAGCTCCGGGGCAGCAGTGCGGAAGTGGCTGATCCAAGATGCAACGCGAAAAGTGTCTGGTCAAGGAAGGTGAGTAAGACTTAATCAAATATCAAGGTGTGTACGGATAAGGATGCGTTGGCATGATGGAGGAACGCGCTGCATGCGTCCAAGGGGCACACATACTATTTGAAGGCACGCCGGAGACGGGAGCAAGCACTTGTGGTTGGGCTGTCTGCGGTATGAAGGCAGATAAAGAGGCGTCTTGGGTGGCACAGAGGCGTGGAGGTATGCAATAGGTGTCTGAGGTGAGGCTAGTCTTGGGAAGAGGCCGTATCTCGGACGGACGAAAGGTACCTCTTATATACCTTCGATGAGATCTTGACTCGTCGGCAGTATACGGGAACAAACCCAGAATGAGAGAAAAAGAAAGGCGTCCGGGGTGGGAGCCCACCGCCCATGGGGTGTGCAAGTGCTCCTTGCTTTGGCAGGCCCCTACTCTGATCCCAATCCGGTCCGTGGGGTGTCAATGCCCGCGCTGCTTCAAGTGCGATGAGACGGTTGTGCGCCCACGCCGCCTGGCAGACTGCTTTGTTAGGGCGGCAGAAGCAAGCCAACGCATCGCACCCACGGCCATGTTCCGTGGCTCCCCGTCCAGTCGCAGGCGGGCAGCAACATCACCGTGCCGGACTGTTAAGAATACCAGGGGAGGTTGGGTGAAAGGCTGACCGCCTTATGCAAGCTTCCCCACGTTGCCCAAGCTCTCTCCAGCCCTGGCAGCTCCTGGGCGGAGACTCGCCGTTTGGGGCCATGCCAGACGGGGCGAGTCCCGGCGGAAGAGTGGAGGCAGCGGGCCCGTTGCTGCTGACGACTTGCTGCGTGGTGGATCGCAGCAAATCCCATCGCAGAGGAGCCTCTTCCCCCTTCCGTCCTTTCTGGAACAGAATGCCAAGAGTACTGGATATGGTGAACATTCATCGATCTGGACGGAACGACCATCGGAACCAGGACCAGCGCGGCGTACCGCCCATCCCTTATCCAGCCCCCTTTCTTTTGTTCCCCCTCAGGCGCCGCATCGCACGCTATGGGCGCTGCGTCGTCTATCCTCGCTGCGACCCGTCTCATGTCGCTGAGACGGCTCGCCTTCGTTTGGCGTTCTGGAAGGACGCTCGAGCCTTCATCAATGACTTCGCGGAACCTGGGGAAGGATTCCCCGCGACTCATTCACACCACCTCTAGGCTATGATCATCTCGCCGCCTCGTATGGGAGCCGGCAGATGTCCGGCTGTGGCATGCAACATCGAGCAATCAACTCTGGCAAGAAAGGGCAGCAAGCAGATGGTCGGTCCCTCGCCGCCGGTTCAAGCCTCAGGGTGTAGACCGACTTTGATCATGCCTGTACCCTTACGAAAACGGCATCCCAATCCTTCCGCCTTTCTCCGCATAACTGCAACCGCCTATGTCTCCGCATGCCTGGCCCAGGGAAGTTGGGGAATGCAAAATGCTACGTCGCAGCAACAAGAAAAGAGGCGCTTAATCCTTCGTCCTGTTTGTGTACCGCCGCCACCAACCTCGGTTCCTCTTGTCGTGCAAAGGCTTGTGCCAAGTCCCCTGAACGTCCCATCCAGCCAGCCTTCGTCGTCGAATCGGATCGGGTTTCAGCCATCGAGATCACCTCGTCGTACTGACAGGCCATTTGTTGCGTGTTTTGCTCTGAGTTTTCTGGGGCTCGTCTGGGGATCCCACATTCCATGTCTCCCCCTTCTGGAATCTGTGGTGCCTGTCCTCCCCTTGCTTTCCGCTGCCAGAAAACAGCGTAACACCCCCGCCTGGGCAAACACAAACTTGGACGGCATGTCGTGCGACCTGTGACGCTCGCGGCTGCCAACTTGGATACAGATGCCAGCATCTGGAAGTTCGCCAGACTGCCGCCACTTACTGCGTGACGACGACGGGATGCCGTCCCATTGGTACCCTGGGTAGATATACCCAACTTGATCTTCTGCCTGGATGAGTCTCCGGATCGAATGCACATTCCCTTGCACCTCTCCTTGACTTGACCCTTCTCACCGCTAATCCGATGCAACGCTTCCGCATTTCGTGCCGGACCAAATCCCCAGATGCTCTCCACGGACGCCACAGACCTGATCGGTGACCTACGAAAACTGCAAGGGGCTGGCAGGCTTCCATTTTACGAGAATTTCTCTCTCATGATGGTGGCTTCGGCCCTACCCCATGCTCACCGATGATCTCGAAGTGCAATATTGCATCAATGTTGGCTCCATTCCCGGTAGCAGAAGCTTGATCCCTTCACCTCCAAAGGGTGCTAGAGACCTCTACACGACGGTTCCTCGGCGATCATGACGGCAAGACTGTATGTGAAGACTATGTGTCCTAGTTTCCAAAGTCTGCTGCTCCACTGCAGCAACCCACGGAAAGAAGGGCAATTCGACTGTGGCAGATTCTCGTATTGTTAATACGAACGTGCGAAGTCGTTTCCTTTCTGATCTCCGTGTTCAAAAATTGCTGATTACTTTTTCCTACGCTAACGGCTTTCTTATTTACACAATTTGGTCCTTTCATTATTCCTGTCAGTTTAACGGCCTGATCCCAAATGGATGTGTTTTTCTTCCCCTTTATTCCTCAAACCAACAAACCTGCCAAGCAACATGGAGAGACGGGTTCCAAAGGAACCACGCATATTACTCTGCTTGCCCGCACCGTCGTCAAAATTTTTGAACTGGTTTGCTCAAACTGTGAACGGCAGGCATTAGCATCAGTGGAAACTACGGCTAGGACACGGCTTCTCTGGACCCCTTCACTATACCACAAGGCTCCATGCGTAGACCTTCCACCCGTAGCTTGTTATATGTATGGCGACGACTATCTGCACACCCTTTCCAGAGCCCGAGTTCAAAAAAGCTGCCAAGTTCCTGGCCTCAAGCATTCATAAAGAGTCGATGCTGAAGGACATTGTGTAACGCCATGTTCCTACTCTTAGAAGGTGGTGGCTCAGAAAGTGCCCGAAAAAAGGCGAGAACTGTTGCTGACCGCATGGCCGCGTATGCCCGTCCACCATCGGCCAGACCTATGGTCCATCTGGCACAAAGGTGATAAAAGGACTATGGGAGTACCAGCTAATGAATATTTGTGGCCATATATTGATCAAGAAGACCTCACGTTACCAGACCCGCTCGCGATCCTCCTCAAAGCGCGTGGATGGTATCATCCCAACGTGTTCGCATTTTCCGAACTTCATCTTACCTGCTGCTTCCTAAAACTGGAGGAACCAGCCCTACCACGAATCCAACTATCAACAGTTATAAACACAGACGTTACAACACCGCTTCTTTTTCAAAACTCCGCTGGATCCGAGAACTCGCAGATTCACCGCAAGACGTTGAATAAACTCCTCGAGCGGTGTCGTGCACTAAGCTATGGTACCTTCCATTCCGCGTTCCCCATCAAAGATCTGAAGGGGCTCGTGCCCAATTAGGAACCGAAATCCAGCTCGACTATCCTCGGCCGAAAGCCATAGTTCAGAGTCACGAGAGCACGATTCGAAAGAGGTGGACGAAGAAAACGAAACCTCAGAGGAAACACGTCCTCGTCCATGCATGGCCGAAGATAGCTCCGAGTCACAGACGCGGTGTGTTGTGGGGTTTGGATCACGACGGGACAGAAATAAGAACATCACTACCACCTGTCAACTATGTTTGGCCATATATAAATCATGAAGATCTCGTTAAGGAGGCGCCTTTGCTCCTGTTATCAAACTCCCGAGGAAGAAACCCCCAGACAGCTTCGCCCTTTCGGAGCGATGCTTCTGCAGCTGGGAGAGATGCCTGGATAGACCGAGAACTCCTTGCTAGTCGCTGGCCACGGGTTTCCATGAAGCTAACCGATGGCTTCTCATATGGATACATAGAGACCTTCAAGACAGACTGGTTAGGAAAACGACAGCATTTGGATGCGATAGGTCGACATCCGGGAGAAGGGTTAACAATCCTAGTCATCCAGGTTTGGCTGTATGAATTTCTGAACAAGTGTTGCGAGTATATTCTTCACGATTTTGGCGCGAGTCTTTGTCCGAAAAAAATCCTCTACAGAAAGAGCCCCCGCCTCTCAAGGAGGACGAGAATAACGTTCAGGAAAGCTTCACGGACATAGTACTCACAGCGCGTAAGGCGACCACTTGACTGGAACTGGCGTGCCTAAACTGAAGGATGGCATGGAGCTACCTTCTGCCTTGGATCTGATACGTGCTCCTGCTTGTCGAGGCTGTGTTACCGAAAACATTTTGATGAGAGTTGTAATAGAGCATGCGAGGGAGGGTGATCTGATCTGCAATTCCTACGGCGCTGATATGTTGTTTATTCCATGCAGAGATCCTTCAACCTGCCTGACGCTTACCTTAGGTGACGGGGGAGTGCGTATAAAGTTAATAACGATCCTCGCCTAGTCTCTCTGCATGTTCGAAAGCAAGAGCAACTACTAAATAAGAGATCTATGGAGCAAGCGACGCGGGTTAAGTACAAGTCCTACCAAAACACCGACTGAAATGAAGTCTAAACTCTACGCCAAAGACAACCCTATAGGGACGCGAATGTACAAATATACTAAAGAAAAGAAACAAACCGAGAAAGCCCTTCTCATGCCCCAATCAGCAGCGCATTCTCCGTGATATTCGCATCGCGAGACCCAATGTGCTCGGCCAACCCCTCGCACATCGCCTGCAATTCCAAGTCCTCCCACACCTCCGCCCCAGCGAGTTCGGGCGCAACCGCCATGGCGAGAGCAGTAAGCCCATCCACAATAAGCTCACATATGAACTCGTTGAACGCCGAGGTACCATGGCCGAGCGAGAACTCGAGTTGGATGTTCATGTGATTAGCGTAAGGGTTTGTGGCGTTGCCCAGAATGGGATCTACGTATTTGCGTCAGTACTGGCGGACCGAGAGTGATGAGGCGAGGAGAAAAACTTACTTATATGATCTGGGCCAGCACAAACCGTTGCCTTGTATTTGCATTCTGGCGCCGGTGGTGGGCTGCAATTGTCGCAAATGGGAGCGGGTAATGCGTTCCTTGGGCTCAATGGTCCTTCCTCGAGACTCATGAGCGCGCGTTTTAGAGTTCCACGTCGAACAATACCATGCCCGCAACCACTCGCAGTTGGATCTTCAGGCTCCTCGTATTCGACCTCCTTGCATGACTTTCCAACTGCCGCCTGCCACGATGCTACTGCTGCGGCCAGGAGCTGGTCGCGCTCTCTAGCACTGCCATATGAGGAGTCTTGGATAGTGAACTTCAATGTTTCTTCCCCCTCTTCGTGGTCAACAACGGTCTTAATGCTCTTGATCTCGGCCTTGGTTTTGGAGTCGCACGCGCTTGCGTTGTCTGGACAGAGTGCCTTCAGCTTCTGGAACACTTCGTTGCGTAGGTCAGCACCGGAGTTCCTGTTATTTTCGTCGCCGATCGGAATCGTATTGTTAGAGATAAAGACGGTTGCTGTTGGAACCGCAGGGGTAGTAGGTGTGCAGCCATCCAGCGGCTTTGAGGCGCAGGTGGGTGTATCGGCGATACCGCCAACCAGTGTACAGGCGTAGCAGTTCGAAGTAAAGGTTTGGGTCTCGATGGTTATAGGATTTGCTACGGTGGTGGTTGGAAACGCTGTGTATGAACATGACAGGGATATGTCGGTCTCGGGGGTGATGGTAAGCAAGGGAAGAGTCGTCGACCCGCAGATACAACCCATTTGGTCGATCCCTTGACCAGGATCCTCGTATTGTATCTTGCAACTAATGCTTGGTGCTGGTGTAGGTGGAGGAGGCGTTGTGGATGCCCCACCAGTCGGTGTTGGATTGGGGCAAGCATCTCGTGGAGCGTTGCGCCCTATGTGCGAGTACTTTGCATCCTCACTTCTGCGAATCTTGCGAGGAGCATTCGCGTAATCTCCATGCATTTTGATAATCTCATTTTCCACATCTTCGACTGTCTTTCCGAACTGGTCTGGTGTAATTGATGTGAGACGTCGAAACTCAAAGATCGGCACTTGGCGATTAGTGTTCAATACTTTCTCCCAATTCTTTCCAAAGCGTCCGACCGAGCCGTCAACCTGCTTGTCGACTCGGGAGAGCGGGTCCGGGCCGTCTCCGCCGGCCTCGATGGCGTCAATCCACTCTTTCATGGTGCAGGAGTCATGGCCACGAGCATATTTCATGTTTTCAAGTGCTCCATCAATCGGTTCTGGGTTTTTAACATCACCTTTACAGAAAGCGGTATCGAAACTACGACATCAGCAGGAATCTTGGAGACGAGGATTGAACATACTCAACAGTTCCATCTTCTTTGTTCTTGTAACAGGCCAGGACCTTGAATAGATCGAAAAGCGACCCTTTAAGGGTCGGAACGCCTCCTTGAGCCTTGAGGAGCCCGTACATTGAAGTGAAGTCGTTGCGCGGCATGATAGATATGGTGTCCTTAACGCTATCACCATCATCGTCAACGGGAGTTTTATCTGCCTTGGCGTACGATAAAACCAAGGAGAAGAAACCCAAAGTATCGTCTTTGAGGGTGTCACCGGACAGACCCCCCGGTGAAGCTTGAAAGAAATCTTTGGTTACGTGGGCCATGGCCGTCTGAGGCCGTCCTCGTCCAGGTAGGAGATTAGATGGCTCGTCATCCGCATTCTTCCAGCCTTTCCTGAACAGCTCCTGTATCGCCTCCAGTGGCATTGGTGCTGTTGCCTGTGGCGACCATTTCGCCTTTGCGGCATCACCAGCTTTAGGTGGCTTGGTGAACTTCCAGTTGTTGCATGTGCTTTGATCGATGGCGACACCGCCAATACCAACATGTGGGTCCCATTTAGTCTAAATATATGTTAGCCATAGTTCTCAAAGTAGGTTAACCACTCACAACATCGCTAGCCACTTCGAGCGCCGCTTTCTTCAGATCGCCAGAGCCCAGTTTGACAGTTTTGCCGTCTATTATATATTCTGCGTCTAGCGCCTTGTCGATAGTAGTGTCGGCCGTGAGCTCCCAGTTGGTCCCGGAGCGTCCTGCAATACGTTTGCCTTTGGATTTCACCATTTCATCTGGGGAGCAGTTGCCCTCGGGCTGCAGCTGAATTGCTCCGCACTCGAGCTCAAAGCCAATGCCGGCCGTGCCGTCCTCGAATATGCCATCGTTCCTGTCATCAGGGTTGTCTGTATTGCAGTTCCCATCGTCGTCGCTCTCACAGGAGACGCATGATCCACGAGCTTTGACCCTGCTTGATGTAACAGGAGAACTGAAAAGAAGAAGAGCGAGAGGCAGGAGCCTATAAAGAGACGGTTGTGCCCTCATACTGAACTAGGGGTTCAACGTGTTGAATTGTATCATCATCGGGGTAGAAAGAACTGCATTTTATATGCCCCATTCTTAGGCGGTGGTGCCAAACGGTGAAGACATGGACAACTGTCCACAATCGTCGCGTGGAATCCTCCAACGAGGCAGTGTCCAAATCTGATAGTAGAAGTAGACATATTTGTGGCAACCATAGGAAAGATGCGATCCGTCCGCACAGTAAGATAAGAGTGTTGCCCCAGGAGAGGATAGCTTTCGCCCTTCGGGACCAAATCCAAGGCTTAACTTGAAGATCGGGCAAGGTCTTCACACAGCGAACCGAGCTCTATCGCGTAAGGTTGACATCGAGTGCGAATTGTGGAAGATCTTCCCCTTTGATTGTCATCCATAATGGTAAAGGGCTCAAATTACCGAACAAGAGGCTGTGTTTCAACGAAGTCATCTCTGATCTTTTCAATTGCCTTGAAGTTGGTAACTGTCCCGGTATCTATACTGTTAGTCTCATTTTTAGTGTAAATGGTGTACTCCTGCTTCAATGCCTATCGCCGAATCCGAATTTAGTGTCTTCACTTCTAGTGAGTTCGCGGTAGCTAGAATAATCCTCCACATCACGTGGGACAGGCTGGCAGGCTGAATTTTGGGCCGTAAAACGTGTCTGCTAAGCTCTGCTAAGCCTTCGAAGCGTTTCCAAGAAGAGCTTGTCATGTCTTAGCTATAGATAGAAAGCGTGACGGTGCAAGCCGAATCGTGTTTCAGCCCGTTGCCCTCTCGCGGTTGTTGGGTAAACGATCAGGAGCCAATCGATCAATTGCCCCAGGGTCGGGGTGATGACTTCATTCTGCATAGCTTCTCCAAAGCCAGCATGCCGATGGAATTTTCCCGCACGGCAAGTTTTGAAAGTCCGATGTTGGAATGACTGTAGGATGTTTGAGGCGAGGGGCACAGCTGGCAGCTGCAGGAGAGAGGCGAGGAGGAGCTGGTACAGTAAGCTGACCCCCAATCCACCACACCAGGGCCCATGACGCAACCCTGAAGTGGCTATACGACCTCATAGCTCTCTCGCCGTTGCTTTCTTGCGACTTTCTAACAATCTCAACTTTCTCCCCCCCCAAAAAATGACGGAGAGTTTGCCAGGGGCTCTACCCTCTCTCCCCGTTCCTACGGAGCTGGTCGTCCATATCTTTCAATCGTTAAACTCGTTATACGATTGTTTTTCCCTTGCTGCAACCTCGCGCACGTTGCGGCATATTTGGCTGGAGCATGCAGGTCGTATTTACCTCCAGGTAGCTCCCAAATGCGTCGAGGGGGAAAAGCATGCTCGACAGCTCCAGCTGGTGATATCAGGGAACAAGGACGTCACTTCCGATGATATCTTGGGCATCATGCATCGAGCCAGATTCGTCGACACCATCATACCCCAATTTGAGCAAAAGGTTGTATCAAAAGTGAGGGGTTCGTGCAAAGAGTCTCCAAGAATCGCCTGCATACGCGACTGATCACGACCAGCGACGTGGCTCAAATGCTACTACAACAACGCGCCACGGCCAAAGCATCTCACGATCACTGAACAGCGTCGATTCATCCGCACCTACTACCAACTCTGGACCTTCATTCCACTTGACGAGTCATCCTGGCAAGCCACCATGGACGCTTTCTCGATCAAGCAGATCTACCTCCTCCGCGAGATGTGTAGAATTCCTCTTCCCATCGGAGACGACCTCCCCGGCCCAGAGCTCATGAGAGAATGGCCTCACTACTGGGACTCCATCACTGAGGACCGGCGCGGGAGACTCGGCTCTGCTTTGCAACGGAGGATTACAGAGTACGTCAAGCGCAGGAACAGCCCGAGTTGCGATGACGACCCCTGGTTCATACGCCCAGAAAACCGGTCAGAAGGTTATGCTGGGTTTCATCTTCTCTGGGATCATGGGAAACCGGGATTGTATGAATTATCAATGGCTAGGCCAAAGGCATGGCCAGTTGAGCTTCCTCAAGAGGAAGCTGAGTATGAACGAAAACACTACTGGGCAGAGAGCAGTGACGAGGAAGATCTATTGGATCTGATGGCTGATGCTGCCGAGTACGACCGCGTCGGACAAAGGAGAGAAAATGATTAGGTTATCATTCAGATGCGTGCTAATTTCAATAGTGAAGAACATTGATGACCCAAAAGGTGTTTACGGAAAACGAGCTCAAGGGGCAAAAGATAATTGAAAATGAACTGGCAATGTTCCTAAGAGTTGGCATCAAGTCCAGTTTGGTCCAAACAATCAGACCACGCTCTATGCAACCATTCGTTGCTGGTTTGCTTCAACACATACGAGTTCTGTTCTTTTCATAATGCTAGCATTAGTAGTTAGCGCCTACATAGGGGCTAATGTAGAGAATTGCGAGCAGTATATCTGATGAAATAACTGAGAGACAGATAGGGTAATGCTTGCTGTCTTGAGTGCAGCCGGATCATCAGAAATAATTGTGACATATAGATAAATTGCGTAGCTTTCATTTCTGTACTGGAAGTCTGTAGCCATAAACAGGTACACTGATAAATAGGTATCAGTCTCATGCTATTCCATCTCCACCAAGCACTACTACACCGCCCCATCTACATCCTCCGTATTATCCCAACAACCAAATCCCGTCATATCACCCATGCAAGCTCCTTCAATCTCCATCCCGTCTCAACCCAAACTTACTCAACCTCACCCTAGGCAACACCCCCGCCAACACAAGCACACTCGCCACAATCACCGCCCAATGCTGAATATTCGCGACCCTATGCCCATAATCGGTCCACGTAGCCGCACTCACCGTCGCAAGGCCCAACGTCGCAATCACGTACCCCGCGAGCCTGTGATACTTATACACGCTCTTCGCGCGTTCCTCACCCCCATACAGATTCGGCGTGAAGTACTGCGTGAACCCCACGAACGCCTGGATGAAGATCAGGATGTAGAATGTCAGACCGAGGATCGCGTGGGGCGAGGCGAAGTGCTCGTGCCCGGGGCCGCGCTTGTTGAGCTCGATGATGACGAGGCCGGCGAGGAGGGAGGAGAGGGCAAAGAAGTGGATTGAGGCGTGGATGAGGGTTCCCGTGCGTTTTTGTTGAGGAGTGTGGGTTGGTTGGAGGAGGAGGGCCGCTTGAACGATGAGGAGGAGACCTGCGGAGTTGAGGAGCTGGGCGGGGTTGTTAGTTCAGGGACGGTTCGTGCAAGATTGAGGGACCAACCGGGTGGGGAGAGAAGAAGATGAGCTTTTTCGAGAGAATGGCGCCCCAGATTATGGCTGCGAGCTTGCGTTGCTGTTAGTAGAGATCTATGAGGGGTGGAGTGGGGGGTAGCTTACGATCCAGATGCCTGCTTGAGCTATAGGTGCTGTGCCTGTAGAAGGTTGACGTTAGTAGCCGTACAGGTAGCGGAATGTTTTCTCAGCGCCGTAGCTGCACTCACCTATCCATAGGTTCAGAACGATATTGTCTCCCTCCGGTTGGCTTGCATCGCCCCTTCTCCCCAACAAAGGTTCCTCCTCACTGACGCCCCGCGCCGCGTACACATTCTCTGGGATTCCAGTTGCGGACGCCATATGGTCACTGTGAACCGTCGTAAAGCTTCAGAAACCAAAGAAAGACTGTGAGAAGAGGGGAAGAGGAGGGGAAGGATATTGGTGAGCTTTGGAGGAGGTGGAGTTAAGGTCGGCGGAGCTCGACAGCGAGGGCGGGTATGACGTGAGGATAGACCCCTGTTACATTTTGGCCAATAGGAGAGAGTGAATGTACATGCCCAATGACCTGGAGCTTATCGATAAATGTCTCCAAATTCGTAACAACAGGCGCTCCCTTAAGTTGCATTCAAATATGGATGAGGATGAATAACACTGGCACTTCGGCGCCCAAAAAGTGGAATCAAGAGCATGTAGACAAAAGAGATCGCTTAGATTCTATGCTTGGATACTAATGCGCAATGGTCTGTTTGACGCAAGAAACCGATGATACCTAGGTATAATAGCAATAGCGCAAATACTGCACCCTTCGCATCGCCTTACAGTCTATCTAACAAGGCTCACCTGAATTAACAACCGCATTCTCGCTCAAAGTACCAGTGCCACCCGGCAGCCCAATCGACACTCGCGCAACTTTTCCAAAACCCGGGCCGACCTCAACTCTACCAATTACTGTTCACTCGGCGACTGACTGGCAGATAGACTCTCATCCCCCTTCCAACAACCCTCATACTTTCCACTGACAATCTTCTTCACAGTCGGCACTCCCTTCCACTGCACTTTCGCACTCTCCTCCTTCTCTTCCTCCTTCTTCTCCTCAGTCTCCGCATCCTCATCCGCAAACGGATCCTTCTCGATCTCATCCTCCTCCTTCGCCTTCCCTTTCCCCTTCACGTCTTCCTGACTGACTCCCAACCCGCTCCCCAAACTCGACGCTTCCGCGCCGCTAATCTCCCACCTCGCCTCCGCACTCCCCGGTCTCGCCTCCCCTTCCGTAACGAACCGCGCTCGCAATGGCTGCGGAACGTGGTCGTTCGTTAACGTCACGTCCCCAAGACGCCAGTAGATGAAGCCCTTTTCTCTGAAGAACGTGCCAGTGGGTTTGGACAGACAGGATGTAGTCTTGACGCCTGGTTCCAGCTTAAGGACGAGGACGAGATTGCGCAGGGTGATCGATGAGGCGCCGCCGAGGTTGAAATCGGGGTTGAGGGAGTAGTGCAGGATCGCCGAGGCTTGCGTAGGTTCTACCCTCCAGCTCGGGGAGAGGATGAGCGGCGCAAAGGTGGCGAGGTTATCGGCATCGAGATGGAGCTGGTACTTGAAGGCTACGGATGTCTTGAGAATCTTGGAGAGATCGACGGTGTAGATTCCGTGGCTATCGGCAGCTTGTTCGATGAATACCGGGTTCGTTGCCACCTTTTCCAGCACCGAGAAGTTGTCTAGATGGATGCTTTCGGTGCCGAAGGGGCCAGCGGAGATATCAATGGGATTGTAGGCGAGAGCGACTTCGCCAATAACCCTAGCTTTGGCAACCTTGCCTTGCTCAAACGTGGTGCTGACTGCTTCAACAAGGGAGGCGTTGAGCCCGGGCTCGTGGAGATCGGGATGCTTGATCGTGGTGCTTGCTGCGCTGCTTAGCGATCTGCCAGACATTATAGATTGTGTGTCGGACGAGGGGTGATCATGCGAGAGAAGTGTTCTGTGTGGTAAGGTAAAGGGGGGCGAGGCAGGCTGAGGGGGAAGCGTGGGTGTGGGAAAGATAGCAGCACCGACACCTGAGCCTGCGGAGGCGGGGAGGGGAGGGACTGTCTCTCCTATGCTGGTTAGTTCTGGCGTAGCGGGATTTGGCACGAAGATTGTGTTCCGGACGTCTCTCCTGCCTCGAAGAGTACTTGAGCGCCGGGGTTGAGCTGCTTGCTACAGGGATATCAGCGCATGGTAAGAAGGGGGCACACTAATAACGTACCGCTCTCAACGTATTAGCCATGCTGGCTAGTGCAGCGTCCGCATCGCCCTCTTCCTCTTGAATGGGCGCATTTCTGATGTCTAGTTTGAACTGAGGGGGAGGGTTGTTCTCACTTGGGGCACTGCATTTGTTAATACAAGCTAGGAGGCGGGATCAGACCACGGTCTTACAGTGCAGCTTCGCGCTCTGCCTGCGTTATCGCATCAATGGCCGATGGAGGGACAGAGAAGCCTTCTGAATCCTTTTCGGGCTGCCAGAAAATCAGTCTCCAATCGTAAAACCATCCATAAAGGGAAATTCGGTACCTCTGGCTTCGGTTCTGCAGGAGGTTGCGGCGGGAGCGGCTCTAACCGGTCCATTATAGACGGCGGAGCTGCACCGGACCCGTCAGCACCTTCTTTGGGCGTTTCAGGATGAGCAAAACCGTTAGTTCTCTCGCCGCCCGACTGCCGAGTTTGTTTTGGGGATCCTGACACGTCGGAATCCCGCGGAGTGGAGAGTTTCCTTAGTGGGGAGGCAGGTCGCGCGGAAGAGGAACTAGGAACTTCTCTATCCTTTGATTTGTGTTTTCCGAACGCGCCGAACGCTGAACCCAAGTTAGTGGATGATTTACGCTCTGGCGAGGTTGCTCGGCCGTAAGGGTGGTGGCTCTGTCTTCTGCGACCCAACACCGTACCGAAGCGCTTTAAGCTCAAACCACTGTGTTTGACCTCGTGGACTGCCTGTGTCAGCACGTTATCGAATGGTGGACTGTTGAAGAGACATGCCAGATCCGCTTTTCGTACTATGGTCATCGTCTGCCGGGGCTGTCGAGGACGAAGAGGGCGGCGCGAGGTTGCGGGGTGGCGAAGCGACAGTACTGGGTTTCCTCCCTGCGTGTGAAGCATGGCCACTCTGCATTCGTGCAACGAACGTCGCGATTTCATTGGAGGTCTCAATGCTGAGGATCGCATCCATGGTCTCCTGGACGATGTTGCGATTTCGGTCCAGCTGGTCTGCCTCGTGCGTCTCGAGTTGCGTCAAAAGACTACGCAAATGGTTGCATCTGCTCTCGTCGACCGCTTGTAGCTTCTCGAAGACAAAGGGAGCCTGCGACTCCCACTGCGACGTGGCGTTCTCAACGTCGGCCACAGCATTTGCAACCTTGGCCGCTTGCGCTTTTGCGCCCTTGTCTCTCAGCTTCTCGGACTTCTTCTTGGCCGTCTCGATGTCCTTCGCCATGGCGCTCAGGTTGCCGGTGATAGTAGACATGGCCTGGACGTCGCGGTCGGTCGCGGAGAAATCTCGAAGGGGGCGCTCGACATCTGTTTCAATGTTGTGCGCGAACAGTTGGTGCGACTTCGCGAAGGACTCGGCTGCGCCAACAATCTTCTGCCATGGAGCAGAAAAGGTGCTGTCGTAGTCAGCGAGAGGCCCCAACCATGTGCCAGCGGAGTAGCGGCGCTATACCCAAGATCTGACAGTTCGTCGGGAAGACGCTTGTTCGCCAGCTTCTGCAGTCCTTGAACATAGAGGTCCTCGACACGACGGCGTTCCTGTGCTCTTATAAGCTCCCTCCTTGCCCCCAGACAGAGGGCAGCCACCGACCTGTAACCAATCCGCAATACTTGTGTTGAGCAGGCTTATATGTCGCATTCGGTCATGGAGCACGGTTACAGCCTGCGACGGCGGCAGACTATCCTGTGCAGAGCGTGTCAGTATGAGGGCTTTAGTACGCAGACGGTCAATGTACCAGCAAGGCCGGATATTCTTTGCGCTGGAGGTCCATTGTGTAGTAGAGGGTAAGGATATATGCAATTCAACGAAGCATAAAGGGGCGCGCGGCCACAAGCGAATGTGGTGCTGATCACATAGAAGTACAGCGTATGGTAGTGGTGTTGGAGACGCAGCGAAGAGCTCTCGCGACGTTGACTTCGCTGTCACCCATCCACCGGGCTCATTCCGCTTTGGGTATAGTGGGGAACCGCCGTTCGGGTACGGGTCGGCCGGGCCTGACGTAACGGGTTGGATCCTCGAGTTCTCACGCACCTCTCTGAGAGCGACAGCATCCATCATCTGAGCCAATGATGAATAAATAAATCGGGTCCCTAAACAATAGGCGTGTTCGCCTGATTGTTCGAATCATGAGGTTGCGTTTCGGAGAGATTTCTGCCGTTCGAGTCGCCGTAGGTTGGCATCGCATCCTCCCTTGAGCACACACAACCCATGGGCTGCAAACTTCGCCTAGAGCGTGACACTCTCCTGTTCACCTAGCTATCATCGCCACTCGCGAATTCCACGCCAATATGCCGACATCAACCACCTGGCAAGTCCAGTTAGGCTTCTCTACGCGGCTCGCCGAAGTCACCAAATTGTTAGTGTGCCGTTCTTATATATCTGAGCACATGTCAGGCGGGGAAGGGCACTAGCTATCGTCTACCCGTCCACTACACATTCCCCATGTGAACACCTACACAGACGATGAAATTGAACAAGCAACCATGCTGTGCGGCATCGTGCCCAGACTCATCCAGCAATCAACGCAATTCACACCGTTCCCATTCAAATGACCTTCCTTACTAACTTGGCTACAGAACATCGGTTTCGGAAACATGCTATCCTCTAGCATCCAAAGTAGAGGTCCGCCGGGAGGCGACCATCATCGAGACTGAGATCTTCAACACTGCAGCATCACTTGTATGGTCAAAAGTCCCTTGGCTAAAGAGACTCGACTAAGTCAACTCTCAGGATGAGTATCATCATCGATGTGCCCAGAAGGCCTTGGAGTTGCTGGAGAAAGCCAAAGAGGCAGCACGCACGGCAGCGGAAGCGGAGGTATGGCCTTTTCTCCACAGCGCGTACTTGGAAACTAATCTTGATAGGAGGACGCCGAGCCAGAGTCAGAGCCAGAGTCAGAGCCGACCGGACCTCGCGTTGATATCGGTGATTACAAGAACGCCGTTTATTACAGAGAGGGCCTTTTTTCCGTCGTCTACAAAGCACTGGCGCCCACCGATAAAGAATACTTCACCCCCCAGGTCTTCTCCAAAACCCCAAATGTCCAGGTAGTAGCGTTGAAGCTCACCAACCCCTCCACCATGCAGCCTCCCCATGACTCCTTCCGGGAAGCTAAAATCCTGAAGCTGGCCAAGTCCGACCGTGTCATCCCATTACTGGAGACCTTCCGTGAAGCTTCCCACTTCGTCATCGTGTTTCCATTCATGCCTTACGAGTTCGGCCAGCTTCTGAAGCAGTACAGACTGTGCTTTTTGCAGATACGGCGATGTTTCAGGGACCTCTTCACTGCTCTCAAATTCATCCATTCTGAAGGCATCATCCACAGGGACATAAAGCCCTCCAACATCTTGCTCAAGAGTCTGGAAGGCCCTGCGTACCTGTCGGATTTTGGCATTTCCTGGAGCCCGGCTGCCCCCGGTTCGGAAACCCCTGGGAATCTGATAACAGATGTCGGCACCACCTGTTATCGTCCTCCAGAGCTGTTATTCGGCGACCGATCCTACGGCACGGCTCTGGACATGTGGGCAGCGGGCTGCGTCTTCGCAGAGGCAGTTGTCGTCGACCACCACACTCTGTTCGATTCTGGTGAGCTCGGGAGCGATCTGGCACTCATACACAGCATCTTCACCAAACTGGGGACGCCGAAGGTGGAAGAATGGCCTGCAAGTTGATCCGATCGTATATGTCCTGTGCATAGGGTTGCTGACGTGTTACAGTCCGCCGCCCGTTACCCGGATTGGGGCAAGATGATGTTCAAAGAATATAGCCCACAGCCGTGCGAGGAATGGCTGCTGGGCACGAGGAAGGTCGAGCGGGAGGTCGTAATGAAGCTTGTACGATTCGAACCCGAATCTCGAATGTCCGCGGGTCAGGTAAGTCAAGCACGAAAGATCAGCCAGGAGAAGAGATTGACTGACTTTGGACGACAGATCCTGGAGCTAGACTACTTCACGAAGCCCTTGGAGTAAAACTAATCAAGTTGCGCCTTTGAGGCACCGCTGGGAGAGAACAGCATTCGTTATATCGTCTGGTTAAACTCGTTTCAAGATCTTTCCCTTGGATGCAACCGGTCTAGATATGCCTGATCATCTAGGCACGGTGGTGTAGGCGTCAGGTTACAGGTACTCATGATATAAACAGGATAGCATAATGTTTAGATTTGGTTAAGAGCTGAACCGTCAGTACGCAGCCCGTATTCTATGATGGACATGATGGACAGGACCAATTTCCAAGTCTAGGCTAATCGGAAGAGTTGAATAGCACCCACCGACCCGCGAAGGACCGGAAAGCACCAAACCTCACAGCGTGAAAGGCGCTTGCAACCCGCATTTCACCATTTCACCATACTCCAGCACTTCCACACAACAGCTGAGTGGCATGCGAGTGGATGGCGGGGTGGGGTCCGAGCGTTGGCGAGTAAATTTCCCAAATAGGAAAGGCCCGCTGCAGGGCGTCGACAGGCCAGGGTCCGATCGTGTCGATGAAGGGCAAATACACAACAATCCCCACGTCACCCTCTGTGTACAGCCGCCGCCTCAGTTTCTGCAGGACCTCTCGCGTGTACACAACACACTCCATGTTTGCCGGCCTGTAGCCTCGAGAGCGCTGGCCGTTCCAGTTCGCCGCCGTCCCTCCCCCGAGGACAACTCGCACGAGCGCCGCCTCACACCCAGTTGGAGTGCTCCCCGGGGACCACGTCCGAGGTCAACACCCGCCTCGACATCCACACCATGGCCTTCCTCTTCCGGAACAAGGCAAAGAGCAATGCGGAGCTGGTGAAGTCGACCAAGGAGCTTGTGCTGAAGCTGAGCGAGGATCAGAAGCTCAATCCCAAGGTCAGCACCGCCCCGCCCGTCCCCTCAGCAGCGCCGGGCTGACCGCTGGCAGATCGAGGAGGAATTGGCCAAGAACCTGCAGCAAATGAAGACGATCCTCCAAGGGACGACCGGTACGCAGACTCATATTCATAGCCGTTTTGTCATGATTAGCAGTAGTTTGTTTGTTTTCCGCGTCGAGTCCCGCATCATGCTAACAGACCCCCAGAGATAGAAGTCAGCCCCGAGTCGGTGCACCAGCTGCTCGCAATCATCGTGCAGGAAGACCTGCTCTACCTCCTCGCGAACAATATCCACAAGCTCCTCTTCGAATCCCGCAAAGACGCCCAGGTCATCTTCTCCACCGCGTTCCGGTATAAGCCGCCGGGTGCGACCGAGCCGCAGGTCCTGCACCATGTCATACAATACAGGCCGGAGATCATAATATCCCTATGTAGAGGGTATGACCGGCGAGAGAGCGCCATGCCATGTGGCGGGGTCCTGCGGGAGGCGCTCAAGTACGATGCGATTGCCGCGCTGCTATTATATGATGAACCGACACCGGACGGAAAGACGAGGGACCTCGCAAGCGTGAACCCCGACATTCCATCCTCTGGGAAGGGCGTATTTTGGAGATTTTTCGAGTGGATAGACAAGGGCGCGTTCGAGGTCAGCGCCGATGCATTCAATACATTTCGGGTGAGTGCAGCCTGCTGGGAGTGAATATCGAGGCAGCGGGCGATGCTGATTGACTATTCCTAGGATATATTGACCAAGCACAAATCCCTGGTGGCGACGTACCTGCAAACCAACTTTGACATGTTCTTCGAGAAGTACAACACGATCCTGGTCCAATCGGAAAGCTACGTTACGAAGCGCCAATCGATCAAGCTGCTGGGCGAGATACTGCTGGACCGCGCCAACTACAATGTCATGACGACGTATGTGGATTCGGGCGAGCACCTGAAGATCATCATGAAGCTGCTGCGGGACGACAGACGGATGATCAACTACGAGGGGTTTCACGTATTCAAGGTACGCAAAGTCCTCTCCCTGCTATGGTGATGTATAGTAAGCTGAGAGGGTGCAGGTGTTTGTTGCCAACCCCAACAAGTCAGTGGCGGTGCAGCGGATCCTCATCAGCAACCGGGAGAAGCTGCTGCGGTTCCTGCCCACGTTTTTGGAGGACCGGACGGAAGACGACCAGTTTATTGACGAGAAGAGCTTTTTGATCCGGCAGATTGAGCAGTTGCCGCCTGCGCCGATCCCGTCGCCTTCAGCATCATGATAGTTGGGGCCGGTGGAGGCATGCTTTTGTTGGATTCGTGGTGTTTCTTTCCCTTGTTCGTGCAGCATGGAATTGGCGTTTTTTTGGCGACTGGTCATGGCAGACAGCAGAGTACCCTAAGCGCGTGTTGCCCTCTTCTAGGCGTTGCCTTTGGTAGCGCAGTACTGTAGCGAATCCGGAAATGTATAACAGTACAAGAAACAAGATCGTGAACGGAGATCTGACTTGGCGTGCATCTATCCGATCTATTGGGGCCCGCGCCAATAATGCAACGTGCCAAATCATAAAATAATCTCCTTGGGTTGGGACTCGGGAGGAAGGCCAGCCTGCCACGCGGCGCCGTCGACCTGGGTCGGTGTCTTCGATATGTATGCAGATAGATGTCTTTCAGATCCATCTTCAGATACGGCATCTAACATGCACCGAAATCCGCGCAACGGCTTCAGCACGCCCAAGTTGAGGCCTTTACCTCATCATTGGTGCGCGGTTTCAGGGGCAGGGTGGCCAAGCCGTACCTGGGCGAGGCGTTTGGCGGTTGTGAAGACGTTGCAGCATCAGCATTTCATTTCAGCGAGGGGTTGTTTCGACCCAGCCGCCTTCCAACTTCCTCAACGCCCCCAATTCACCCATCCACACGTTTGGTGCACCAGAATCCTCGTAACGAGGCATCGCGCACACGACTCCCCGCCCGGAGCCACGACCCCGGAAAACCCCATGTGGGCCAGAGCACCAAGGCACGATCCATGATCCATCCCATCTGATCCATCTGATCCGCCCGCCAAGGAGCTAGCACCGTCATATGAGAAGACCGACCGAGCAGCTGTCATAGATGGACTCCGGCTCTGTCCTCTCCCGTTGGCTTCACGACCAGCGATATAAACCTCCTGCTGCACCAGACTCGCTGGCCGACGAGTTTCCCTTGGCCACTCTTCCCAGCCCACCCTCGTCCTCGTCCCTGTCCGACATCGCCAGCGTCGACGGTCGCTTGCACCCTCACACTACTGACCGCACCTCCGCCGCCGACGTAGCCGGGCTCGTCCACCCCCCGACTCCGAGAATGGAGGATTTCCCCGCCGCAGGCCACGCACGCCGTCGCAGCTCCTCCCTCGCTGGTCCGGTGGGAGCTGCCGCCAAGTCGTCCACGACGCACAGGAGACACCATTCCGAGCACATTCCAGAGGAGGCCGAGGGCGGAGAGGGCTCCGACGACGAATCGTCGGAGAAGACGGATAGCTTGGACCTTGATTCCGACGACACGAGGTCTTCGGACGGCATGGAAGACGACGAGGAGACGGGGCTCACAGGCAAAGATAGGAGGAGACGGAGACGGAGAAAGAGACGGGCGACGCTGTTGGACCAGAGGGTAGCGCCGGACGTGCATTACACGAAAGAGGAGGAGAAGCTGGCCAACGAGAGCTTGATGAAGTCCATCGCCATCAACACACTCCTTATCTGCCTATGGTGAGCTTCCCCGCCGTCAATTGGCCCCGATATCCACGGAACGCTGACAAGTACAGGTACCTCTTCTCCATCTCCATCTCCGTCTACAACAAGTGGATGTTCAAGCTCGACAAGGGCGACGGCGAGACCGAGAACATCTTCCCCTTTCCCCTCTTCACGACCTGCCTGCACATGATTGTCCAATTTTCACTCGCATCTCTCGTCCTCTTCTTGATACCCGCCTTCCGGCCGCGCCATGATTCCTTGAATCCGCACGCGTCGCGATCCGAGCCGGTGGATCCAAAGAAACCCCTCATGTCCAAGTGGTTCTATCTCACCCGCATTGGCCCCTGCGGCATCGCGACAGGCATGGACATTGGCCTGGGGAACATGAGCTTGAAGTTCATCTCCTTGACATTCTTCAGTGAGTGCCTTGCATCACTGTACCTACACCTCCAGCTAACCCGTCCCAGCCATGTGCAAGTCCTCCGCCCTCGGCTTCGTCCTCGTCTTCGCCTTCCTCTTCCGCCTCGAGCAACCCTCGTGGCGCCTCGTCTTCATCATCCTGATCATGACCGTCGGCGTCGTGATGATGGTCGCGGGCGAGACCGCCTTCGACGTCCGCGGCTTCCTGCTCGTCATGACGTCCGCCTGCTCCTCCGGCTTCCGCTGGTCGCTCACGCAGATCCTCCTCCTCCGCAACCCGGCCACCGCCAACCCCTTCTCCTCCATCTTCTTCCTCGCCCCCGTCATGTTCCTCTCGCTCGTCGTCCTCGCCGTCCCCATCGAGGGCCTCTCCGCCATCCGCGCCGGCCTCGCGGCCCTCGTCGCCGCAAACGGCGTCCCCCTCTCCATCGGCATCCTCGTCTTCCCGGGAACCCTCGCGTTCCTCATGACGTCCTCGGAGTTCGCCCTCCTGAAGCGCACCTCCGTCGTGACGCTCAGCATCTGCGGCATCTTCAAGGAGGTCGTGACCATCACGACGGCGAACCTCGTCTTCGACGACCCGCTGACCCCGATCAACCTGACGGGCCTGCTCATCACGATCGGCAGCATCGCGGCGTACAATTACATCAAGATCCGGAAGATGCGCGAGGAGGCGAGGGTGGAGGCGCACATTGCGGTTGTGCATCGGCACGAGCACGAGCACGAGCATGAGCGTGAGGGGGGTTATGCGGCTGTGCCTGTCGCGGGGAGGGAGACGGATGTGGGGAGGGCGGGCCCCGTTGCGGGCGGGACGGGAGGGGGTGCGGCGATGTTCGTGAGGAATAGTTTGAGTCTGGCGCCGGGGGTTGGGGGGGGCAGTCCGGCGACGGAGAGCCCGGTGCGGACGGGGCCGGTCAAGAGGCCGGAGGATTTGGAGTAGGGGGTTGTAGTTGTAGTTGGGTTTTGGGTTTCTCTTTTGTTGTGGGGAGAGGGGGTGAGGGGGAGAACAGGGAAGAGGAGGAGGAAGATACCACGCGCCACCGCGCCTTTCGACACATTCTCGGGATCTTTGGGAGGGGGAATTGCATATACACGCATCGTTCGGCGTTCTTTTTTTGGGTCTCTCTCTTTCCTTTTCCTTCTTTCTTTGGTCTTAGCTAGCTACTACAGTGTCTTCCGCCATCTCATTGTCGAGAGCGGGGGAATGCGAAGCTCTCGACTCGGATAAATACTATCAACTATCAACTATCAACTATCAACTGCCGGCCCGCGAGGTACGCGGGGCTATTTGGAATTGAAGGCTTCCTTTTGTTGGGTGTATGTTGTTTGTATATCCGTGGTCGAGGGAGGAGGGAGATGTATGTACTCTGGGAGTAGATAGAGGAACCGTGTAGCTTATTGTCGGTTGTGATAGTGGTGTTTCCCGTTACCGATATCTCATCCCATTCCGACCTTTTCTTTTCGTCCCTTTCCCCTTTCTCTCTTTCTTTCTTTCCTTCCTTCTAGATGGGAGGAGGTTGAGACGTTCGGATCTAGCTAGGGCGGTGGGAAGTGGGAGTCGGGGAGTTGGAAGGGGATCACCGCGTCCCGCCGAACGTGGAAGATGGGGGGAGTGGAAACGAGGATTGGAAGCAAATGATGGAGGAAGTTAGGGAGGCCATTACCCGTTAAGAAGTAGAGTAAGGTAAATCCTTGCTATTAAGAATTGATAAGTAGGGCGGAGATGGAAAGGCAAGACGTTGCGGGCTAGGGCTAACGACTGTAAAGACACTATCTTGATGGTATAGGAGATATGGGAAAGGGGAGAGGAGGGACGTAGTACCTACCATCCTGCTTACTGTACACACTATTTACTAGGGTATAGACTGAGTCCACTACCACCCTGGTGACAGGAAAACTCGCACTTTCCTAGCAGATCTTGTAAGCTGAATTCCCTACCTACAATAACAGGGCATCGGTACGATGCTCTTTAGGACCTGTACTGTATTCCATAACTACAGACACTCCTGCGCAGTTAGAATATTAATGCTCCACTGTGATTCTTTACTTGCGTATGGCTAGCTAGGGCCTAGCCAAAAGGCCGTGGTTTCAGTTGGTGCGACGCTATTCCTGTCACCTGCGTGGCTGCTTACTGTGGAATGTGGATTGTGTACACTACTTACTGGGTCCACGCGTCTTCTTGCGATGGGCGTGTTGGAGTTGACGTCTTTTAGAATCAACGGTGAGAACTTGATGGCGCGGCATCTGGTCTTGCATCGGACGAGAGCCATCTTCTCTCTTCCGCGCATCGTCACGCGAGTCGGAAGTCGTTCAAAGGAAAGAATACCTGGGCCTGCCGTCACATAAACGTACAGAGGAGGCGCGAGATCGAGATGCCTCTCTGTTGTCAAATGCACGGATGGACTGATCTTCTCCGTACACAGTAGTATTCTCCAGTCTCCACCCGAGTCCGTAGCTCCAATAGTCGCTCGCTGCTGGCATCGCCATCCCAGTTTTGCCAACCAAATTCCCAGCTGCCCAGTTCCAGCTTCGCTCGCGAGTAGTCGCAGCTCGCATTTCTCGGTTGAGGTCCGGGCGATCCACATTCACCGCGACGGGCGACGATATGCGCGGCTACCGTATACGGCTAGCGCGATATCCGGAAGGGGCCAAGCTCCGCCCGTGCCACGTTGCCTAGGGCCGTGTGGGCACTGTGGGGCGCTGTGGGCACGAGGGGAGGAGTCGAAACCTCAAAATGGGATAGCCGATTTGGGCTCGCGATCGGATGCCGCAGCGGCATCTGCGAGGCATTCTTCGGCGCGAAAAGAAGCAGAGAGGAGAGTCGCGATCTGGCGTGCTGGAGTGCTCCATCGTGGTGGGTGTTGTGCGGCCTGTGACCGGGCCGAAGGGGTTGATGACATGGACTGACTATTGTACAGTAAAGGTCCCTGCCAAGGATCTTTCAATCTGATAATCGCCAAGTCACGAGCGCATACCTAGAGTAGGCCTTCCTCACGGCCCGGACATGTAGCGATGCGTTGTCGCCCGGAGCCGACCACGACAAAGCGCTGGACGGGAGGGACGGCAGCTTGCTGGCAGGCTGTTGATGGAGATTTGAAAACTTTACTGTGTATGGCAGCACTCCGGGACATCTCCAGCGGTCTGCGCGGGACGGGAGGGTGGGGAGAGCAAGGACCCTGGCGGAGGGACAAGCATGGCAGTCGAGATCGCGATCTGTGGGAATCAACCCCTTGCCTGCCTCCCTAAGGGGCCAAAATCAAGAAATCGGCAGAAAGGGCTTCGGGCTGCAGGAACGGAGCTGGAGGGCTTCGTCAGGCTTGAGGCATGCTTTCATAACAGATTCCTGGGGGCTGCGAGACGCCGGGAAGGTTAGCCGGCCTTGTTGCGTCCTGAGACCTCAGACCTGGAGGCCAGAATAAATTCTAATGAAGCTTGGAAAATCCTGGAACGACTCCGGTTGGTTGGCCATGTGAGCAGATCGACGACGCGCACACCGTCTCCACAGCCTGGAGCACACGGCACGCTGGCTCCATCGAGACGAGCTAAGGTGTTCTCAGTTCTGACCTACTACTGTGTTCAGAATCTCACGATGTTGCTTTGAAGAGCAGCTGGAAGTTGGTTAGAATTGGACGGGTGGCAGCAGGGCGAATCAGCTGGGGGTGGTGACCAGGTCCGCGGAGGCCAAGGACGGAAGTGAGCTGAGGATGGACAAGCGCAGCTGAGGGCGGCCAAGTGTTCATCTGGTGGACTTGTTGCGAGAGAGCTGAGATATTGTTTTGGATATGCATATGTACTCCGTATATCTGGTGACGATAGGATGAGCGAAGCCCTGAGACCCGAGACGAGATGAGGCGACCATAATATCGGACGTGAACCACGCGGTGAATTCGAGGATGGTGGTGTGGCTTGTGTGGCTGGTGGCGTGCTTGGCTGACGTCATCGGCGAAACCTCTGCTGTTCACGACCTGTCCCCTGAGAAGAGAGTGAGAGACCTCGGGAGTTGGGAGAGAGAAAGACACCAAGAGGGAGAGAGGGGCACCGCCATCGCGGCCAGCGCCGTGATGCCACAAAAAAGCGTCGCTGGCCTTCTTTCAAAGTATCACGGAGTCTCGGACGACGAAGTCCACAGTACCTAGTAGTAGACGCCGCGATGATGATGCAGGCCTTTTCCTTTTTGGCACGCACTACGGAATACTAAAATAATGTACCAGGCGGCCAACTCGGTGACGGTTCCTGGGCGGAACTCGTGGCTCCCGTCTCGTGAGTCGTGGGCACCGCACCGCCTCAAGTAGTAGCCGCAGTAGTTGCTGGTGGTAGCAGAAATTCGCATGCGTCGAATAATCAGACTACCGTGTACAGTCCGAGTACGATGCCAGCGACCCCAGCTGATTACACAGTATTGAATTCTTGAATGACACCCCCGGACATCAGATGGCAGGCCCAGGGACCGCCGCCTTTGCCCAATTTTGCTTACCTGAATCTTGACTCTTGCTCTTGCTCTCCGACCTCGACCTCTCCACCACCCACCAAGCCCTTTCGCTCCCTTTCCACTCCGCCCTGCCCGCTGTCGTGCCTTTGCCGCCGCCCCTTCCGCTGTGTGCCCTCCAAGACCCATCCCATCTCACCGCCGTCCTTTTCGTACCATCGCCATCGATTCTCTTATTTGCGTCGCTGGGTGTTCGCCTCCATCGTCGACGTCATTGTGGACTTTTAGTCCCACGCCCTGCATCGCCCCAACCAACCAACCCCGGGCGTCTCCCTCAGGGACCACCACAACCACCACCAACACAATCCCGAATTCCTCGAATGTCACCAACTTCCCCCTCCTCCGCCTGCATCCCACCCCGTCCACTCTCGTCCTCATCTCGCGGTCACCCGAGCCCGAGGTTGAAGGGGATGCACTATGAATAAGGCGCCGTTCCCATCTCCCACCCGGCCCTCCGCAAAAGCCACCACCGACGACAACTCCTACGACAACAACAACCCAGACGTCACTGCTTCCCAACCCTCACCATCTCCCACCACCTCCACCCCGACCACCCGCCCCGTCCTGCACCACCTTCCCGCCAGCACATTCCCCCTCGTCTCTCCGACCTTGAGGCAGGATGAGGACCAGACGGAAACGGAGATGAGCGACAGCGCAAGAGAGGAAGAACAGCCAGCACAGGAGAGCACCGAGGACACCGAAGAAGACGACGGAGGAGACAGCACCCCGGAAGCTACCCCAAAGGCCTCACCCGATGAGTTGGAGATTGAGCGTCTGCGAAATCTGCAATTGAAGATGCTGCAGGAAAAGCAGCGAGCGGCCCGTGTCAAGGCTCCCACCACCACCACCAGCACCATGGCGCGAGCCCCGCGCATCTCCCCCATCCAGGAGGAGGCCGTCTCGTCGTCCACCTCGAATCTGTCTCCGACCCTCGAAGGCGCCTTCGCCAGCCCCCTGGCCACGAGCAAGACCGAATCCACTGAATCCACAGAGTCCTCCTCCAGGACCATCAGGGGCAGCGTCCCCGCCACCCCGGCTGCCCACAACCTCCGTACTCCCTCCTACCCCTTCCCCACCGTCCCCAATACCCCCAATACCCAGAGATCCTGGCCGTCGCCCTTCCACCAACCCTTCACAACCCTGTCCCCCACTGCCACTGCCATGACGCAGAAGGAGATGGCCACCCCTCGAGAGTTCATCGCCTCCGAAGGTAGCACTCCTGCTGCGGGCTCCTTTGCATTCGCCCCTGCAGGCACGCGGCAAAGCCCCTCGGCCCACGATCCCCGGTATCCGACCCCCAATCTCTACGACCTGGTCCTGCAACTCAACTCGGAACCGGGCCTCCCAGCTTGGTGGAACTCCGTCATCAACATCTTGGAACAATGCTTCGGAGCCCAACGGGCCACCCTGGCTGTCCCCGCGGACGCCTCCGATATCGAGAATGTGCCTTGGGGTCAGAAGACCACATTCGACGCCTTGGCTCGTGGCCATCCCCGGATACCCAGGTACCAGGACGTGGGCGATGGTGCTGCGCAGGATGGCTCGTCGAGCTCAGAGGACCCGGCGCCGGTATCATCACCCCCTTCTCCTGTTCGAGAGCACCGTCCTGCTTTGCCAACGCGGCACTCCTTCGCGGGGCATGAACGCCAGAGACTCGACGAGACTTCTACACAGCGCCCGAGAGGCCCTCGCCGAACGGCCAGTCACGCGCCTCACCTGACCCAACGCCGACACCCCCTTCGCCAGGTCTCGCCAGTCTCCTTCGACGCAGCATCGCAACCCCCAGGCCGAACCCCGGCAAAGGAGAGCAACTTTAGCGATCTCGATTTCTCCAGCATCGGGGGTGACGCTACCGCACCGACGCCCACGGCCGTCTTCCCCGTCCTGCGCGCCTTGGATCACGAATCGGACACGCTCATCGATAACGCTGGCATCAACCGAGTGTTGGAACGCGGCCGGCTGGTGACCTTGACTAGGGATTACGCTACGTCGTTTTCAACGCCAACCAAGGATTCGGCAGCAGCACCAAGAAAGGAGGACGACCCCCAATCCACCCAGCAGCAGGCCGCACCACCTCTCTCGGGCCAGCCTACCGCGGCAGCGCAAAAGAAGGCAGGTTTCAGCGTCAAATCGGGTAACGGCGGTCATGGCGAACTGGAGGCACGCCCGCGTTATGAGGAGTATGAACAATATCCCACATCCCCTTGGGCCCAGTCGCCCGCTCCTTCCCCTGCCATTCAGAACGAAACCGACGACAACCCGTTTTTCGCCGGCGCCGGCAACGTCGATGAAGAGACCTTCAATCCGAGAAAGGAGAGCGAGGACTACACTCGCTTCGATCTGGTCGAAGCGATCGGCGTCGACAAAGCTAGCACGATCATCCACATCCCCTTCATCCATCCCACCTTGTCCCAGCCCATGTCTGCGGCCGAACCCGTCAGCCCGTCCGAAGAAACTTCTACTCCAGGGAGGACTGCCGAGTCGGTGCAAACCGCAACCCCTCCTCGCGAGGAGCATGAACGCCGAGCGCCCATTGCTATCCTTTCGTTCCTCACTCCGATCGTACCCTACCCTCGAAACCTCACCGGCGCCCTCAAACTCCTCTCACCCCACCTGGCTACATCATTCTCGAATGCATCCCAATATACCACCCTGCTGGGCCAAGCAACCGGTGTTCATGGTCGACGTTTTGGAGCTGCCGCCCAGGCGGGAGGAACCCATCAGGGCGATCAGGACGGTCTCGACGATCTGCTCCACCTCGATTTGGAGAACGTCTCCACCTCAGCGACGGGCAGCATGACCAGTCCTTCGGATTACTCGGGAAGGTCCAAATATTCCCCTGGCGGCTCCATCGGCGGCACCCCTGGATGGGATGTCTCCAACGTCGGCTTCTCCAGCAAGCAATCTGTTGGCAACACCCCCGGGCACATGTCCGGGGCCGAGGCTGTGGAAAGCTATTTTGATGCAAAGAAGAGGTCTTCTCGTGCGAGCCACAGTGCGTCTGCTTCGCAGGAGAAGTTGCCGCGAGCCCACGAAATAAGTCCCAGGAATGTGCCCAATGAGGACGATGCAATGACACCCCGGAACGAGAGCGATGCCAGCCGCTACGCCAGCTCATCCAGGAAACAGAGGGTGGATCAGCAGCGGCCGCATTCGTTGTTACATTCGTATGGCGCTGATTTCAGCTCCTCCTTCCAATCATTGCCGGCGGCAACTACGCCAGGCTCCATCGCCGGCGGTCCAGGGCGGCCCAGCGTGGACGCCCCGGAGATGCCTCCCCCTTCCGAGAGTCTCCTACGGACCATCATCGACTCTCTTCCCGTCCAGATATTCACTGCCCTCCCCACAACAGGTGCACTCACTTGGGTGAATTCGAAGTTCCTGGTCTACGGTGGCCAGGACTCTCGCCGTGTCCTGCAGGATCCGTGGGAATCCATACACCCAGACGATAAGGAGGCGTACTTGCAGCAATGGAACCAATCGTTGCGTACGGGACAGCAGTTGCAGCGCAAGGTCCGGTTGCAGCGTTTCGACGGCCACTATCGCTGGTTCTATGTCCGCGTCGCTCCCTTGAAGAACAAGCGCCAGCAGATAGTCCACTGGATTGGAACGAACATGGATGTGCATGACCAACATCTCGCTGAACTCAATTCTGCTCGCCAACAGGAGACGGCTGCTTCCGAGGCCAAATATAGGGCACTGGCCAACTCCAGCCCTCAGATCGTCTTCGTCGTCTCGGACAAACGCGGTCTCAGCTTCTGCAACACGCAATGGATAACGTACTCGGGGCAGAACGAAGCTCAAGCACACGGCACCGGATTCTTGGAGTGCGTCCATCCCGACGACGTCCCGAAGTGTAAGCTTCCGGAGCTGAGTGAGGATGGGAGCGTGGCCGTCAATGTTCCCACGTCGCTGCCCCCAGACCACGGCCGTAGCAGCTCAGGCTCATCCGACGAATCCTCCTCCGATACCGAAAAGGCGGTGACCAGTCCTGGCAGCTCTTCCCCCGGGAATTTGGAGATGCCACAAGCCAAGTTGTCCAAGCTAGCCAGCACCGGCATTCTCAGAGTCACCAAGGATGCTTCCGGCCGCGCCTCCTACTCCACCGAAGTCAGGCTCCGCAGCAAAGATGGCGAATATCGCTGGCATCTTGTTCGGATACTCCTGGAGAAGGCGCTGGCGGATGACACGGACGAAGAGACCTGGTACGGGACGGCGACGGATATCAACGACCACAAGTTGCTTGAGCAGACCCTGAAGGAGACCATGGAGGCCAAGACGAGATTCTTGAGCAACATGTCGCACGAGATCAGGACCCCATTGAACGGCATCTCCGGCATGGTCAATTTCCTGCTGGACAGTCCCCTGAACGCCGAGCAACTGGAGCACGTCAACATCATCAAGGCGAGCACCGATAGCTTGCTCAACCTCATCAATGACATCCTGGACCTGTCCAAGGTGGAGGCCGGCATGATCAAATTGGACATGGGATGGCTTCACATCCCTTCACTGCTGGAGGAGGTCAACGACTTGAACATGGGCTTGGCGATCCAGAAAGGGCTCGAGCTCAATTACGTCGTCGACGAGGGGGTCCCGTCCATGGTCAAGGGAGACAAGTTCCGTATCAGACAGGTGTTACTGAACGTGGTAGGCAACGCCATCAAGTTCACGCAGAAGGGCGAGGTGTTCGTCCGGTGTCGACCTGTCCCTGCTGAACGCCAGACGTCCGTGGGCCCCAACGAGACGTTGGTCCGGTTTGAAGTCATCGACACGGGGAAGGGATTCAACGAGGAAGAGGCCAAGTATCTCTTCAAACGGTTCAGCCAAATCGATGCAAGCAGCACAAGACAGCATGGGGGCACAGGCTTGGGTCTGGCGATTTCCATGCAGTTTGTCGAACTGCATGGCGGGAAGATGGATGCACGCAGCGTTCCGGGCAAAGGGTCAACATTCTTCTTCACGATCAAGTTCGGGTTGCCGACCGAACACAGCCATCCACCGACCCCTACCATCAATCCCGCGACGCCGGCCTTCGAACCTGTCAGCATGCCCTCGCCGTCGCCCTCCGCGGCGCCGACCAGCAAATCGGCACCACCGCAAACTGCTCCCAATCCCTCCACCGAACGAGTGTCCTCCGTTTCAGGCCATAGCGAATCGCCGAGGTCGCCGGTTCCCAGCTTGACACTCTCGGATCGTTCCAAGGATTCCCCGTCCGTGTCGTCCGCAGGATCGGACCCTTCGACCGGAGGGAGGTCGATTCTGCGGTCGGAGACGTCCTCTGTCTCCTCTTTCCTGCACGAGGTTGCCAGCACCAAACCCGATCCCATGAAACTCGCGCTTCCGCATAGACTGTCGCAAAGCGAACGAGCTCCGTCTGATAGTTCCTCCGCGTCCAGGTCGTCAGAGGCAACGCAGCGCCCGTCGAGCAGTCAATCGCCCGCTGGGAGCCCTGCTCTCCCGCCACCTCCCATGTATTCCATCCTCGTCGTCTGTCCGCTCGTGCACAGCCAGGAGGCCACCATCCGGCACATCAAGAATACCCTTCCGCAGGGGATCCCGCACCAGGTGACTGGCCAGTCCAGTGTAGTCGAAGCACAACGCATGATTGGCGGCGAGGACCCGATCGTCTTCTCCCACGTCGTGCTCGTCCTCCACGACATCGTCGAGGTTATTCCGATCATGACCCAGATCCTCACCTCCCCGATGCACGAGAAGACCTCCATCGTCGTCGTGTCCGACCCTTCTAAGAAGAGGGAGCTCATCAACGCCGCGCCGATGTACGACTACGACCTGCTCAATGGGCAGCGGCGGCTCCAGTTCGTCTACCGTCCGCTGAAACCCTCCAAGTTCGCGGCCATCTTCGACCCGCAGAAGGAGCGCGAGCTCAGCACGGACCGGAACCACGACACCGCGCAGCAAGTCGTCAACGACCAGAAACTGGTTTTCGATGAGCTCAAGCGGAGGTTGAGCGGCAAGGGGCATCGGGTCCTGCTGGTCGAGGACAACAAGATCAACCAGACCGTAAGTGATTGTGTGTGTGTCTTGCTGTACGCAACTGACCGTGCCCGCCAGGTGATCTTGAAGTTCCTGGCCAAGATCGACGTCGAGTCCGAAACGGTCCTGGACGGCGTGCAATGCACAGACACGGTGTTCGCACACCCGCCGGGGTACTACTCCATCATCCTGGTATGTTGTCGACCGCCGTCCGCCTTTCCATGCACGAACTAACATCCCACACAGTGCGACCTCCACATGCCCAACAAGGACGGCTACCAGGCGTGCAAGGAGATCCGGCGGTGGGAGAAGAAGCACGGGTACCGCCGGCACCCCATCATCGCGCTGTCGGCCAACGTCCTGGGCGACGTGTACGCCAAGTGCGCCGACGCCGGGTTCAACTCGTACGTGACGAAGCCGGTCGAGTTCAAGGAGCTCAGCAGGGTGCTGGCCAAGTTCCTGGACCCGCCGGATCCGAGCGTGGCGCCGGAGCTGATGAGTAAGGCGCGGAGGAAGTGAGGGGTGTAGTGGGAAAGGTTTTTTTGGGTTTGGGTTTGGGTTTGTGCTTTGGGTTCGGTTTTTTGCATGGAGCGTGGCGGCGCATTTCGCGATTCACCTCCCCGCCCTCCTTTTTTGGTCATGGTCTTCTTGTTCGTCTCTGTTCGGCATCGCGGGGACGCGGGGCGGGGAGTTCCTATTCGTTTTCTTAGTTGGTTCTTCTGTTCCTTCGTCGTTCGGTCCCTTAGGCCGGCTTAATGGATTGCATAGACGGGTAGTTATGTAGCTTTCTCTTCTTCTTTCCTTCATCTTCTCTTCTTTCCCTTGTTTTGCTTTTTACTACTTGGTTGGCTGCCCTTCCAACTCGTTGGTTGTCGCTCGTTTCGTTCCAGTTTCGTTTTCGGGAGGGAAGGCTTGGGCTTGGGCTTTGTATACCACGGGATAACTTCATGGTGGGATGGACGCATTGGCATTTTTCTTTTTTTACCTTTCTCTTTTTTTCTTCACGTTTCGGGCGCGTGGTTTGTGGTTCTTGGGAAGCGGATGGGGATGGGATGGGACGGGACTGGACGGGACGGGTGGAGGGGATGCGGGATGCGGGATGCGGGATGCGGGATGGATGGATGGATGGTATGGGATTCACGGCTGGCGTTTTGTTCTTTCTTCTCTTATATAATGGTGTTGTCCTTTAAGGGAGAGGGAGGGGTGCATGCGGGTGAGCGGTGGTTTTTGTACTGTAGAGGTGGATGGATACAGGTGGATGGGGAGCGCGGACGTGAGGGCGGGTGTGGGTTTGGTGGTGGTGGTGGTGGTGTATGATATGAATATGCATATGACATGATATGATAGTCTCTTCCCAAACGGTTTCTTTTCAAGCAGGGCTACTGTTCGCGGGAGGACAGGTCTATGGAGTATGATATGCCTGGAGTAGAGAGCGGTTGGAATAGGGAGATGTGCATTAGTTTGTGTATGTATGATTTGGACCAGTACAGTAGGATGACTTGTTACGGTGGCAGAATTAGATTTATGACGGTATATACCTCTACAGTTAGGTACGTAGTAGATACTCAAAAGTTGCATGTCCGCAGGAATGGATATCTGTAGTCTCTTGCATCCCAAAACAGCTCTAGCCTCCCGCTCCCATCGCCAAGCCACGCCACGCCCCGGGCACCGCCACTTCCGCAGCCCGCTAAGCCTCGTGGGTCCCGCTAGTGCAACGTTAACTCCACGTCTCGCGACCGCACCTGCGCTACTTACTCTCACGCGTCTGTCTCTCCAGGTGGCTACGGCTACAGCTACGAAAGGGACGGGACGGATCCAACGTATACGTCTCCTCGACATTCGCACCTTCATAATCTCCGCGAAACCGAACATCGCTCGACTGCTCGCTATTTCCGTTCGAGATCGGAAGGACCAAGTTCGCGATCACTGCTCCGAGGCGCCGCGCCATGCTCATAGGGACTGGGAGGTGCGAGAGTTTATTATTGTAACTGGACTTGGTGTTTGGGTTTGTGGGTCGAGGCTTTAGACGGAGAGAAACAAAAAGTAGGAAGAAGGAGGGAAGAAAGATAATCGCTCGATTCGCAGAATCCATACACCGACGACACCGTACCACTCACAGGAAGACGGCCAGGCTCTCCTCGCACATCGCCGCAAATGTGGCCCCTAACTGCAGACCTGCCTGTGGCCCTGCTCCTCCTCGTGTCGCTGGCCTCCCACTCCCTCGCCGCCTCCACCGTCGTCCCGCCGCTCAAAGTCACCGTCACGAAACCCGCAACCTGCACGCGCAAATCCCACGATGGCGACAAGATCTCCGTGCACTACAACGGCACGCATGCGATGGATGGGACGCTGTTCGACTCGAGCTATCCGCGCGGGGTGCCGTTCACGTTTACGCTGGGCGCGGGCGATGTGATTAAGGGGTGGGACCAGGGGCTGGTGGATATGTGCATTGGGGAGGGGAGGAGGCTTGTGATTCCGCCGGGTTTGGCGTATGGGGAGTATGGGAGTGGGCCGATTAAGCCGGGCGAGACGTTGGGTGAGTACCGACTTCTGTATCCTGTGGAGAAAGGAAGAGGGTGATGGATGGATGGGATGTATGCTGACTGGCCACAGTGTTTGACACGGAGCTTATTGCGATTGCGGGCGTGAAGCCCGAGGAGCAGGAAACACCGGCTATACCGCCCAGACCGACGATTGTCGAGGCCCCGCCTGTACCGCCACGGCCTACGGTCGTGAGACCTGGCGGTGATGAGGACCCCGCGAAGGATACAGCAGCAGGAGAAGTGACCGCGCCGGAGCCCACGTCGTCCAAGTCCGGCACAGTAGACCATCCTGTGATACCCGCCGAAGAGGCGTCAGGAGACCTGGCCAAGCCCAACCCGCAAGCCCACGGCAGCCCGCTCGACAACAACGACAACGAGTGTCACCTCCTCGGCCCGTACGCGCTGTTCGTCCAGGGCGCCCTGGGCCTGCTGGCCGTGACGTCGCTGGTGATCAAGCGGTGGCGCGAGCATCCCCGGCGGCCGCTCAAGATCTGGTTCTTCGACGTGTCGAAGCAGGTCGTTGGGTCCGCGCTGCTGCATCTGGCGAATCTGTTCATGTCGATGCTGTCGTCGGGCAGCTTTGATGTGGCGGCTAGCACGCCGCCGGCTGGCGTGTCGACAGGGGCGGAGGAGGGCGACCAGCCGAATCCGTGCTCGTTTTATTTGTTGAATATTTTCATTGATGTAGGTTTCCCTTCTTACGTCTCCTCTTTTTCCCGTACCCTTCTTCCTATTCTTTGCTTGAGTTAGCTAACACGTACCACAGACCACCATCGGCATCCCCATCCTCGTCCTCTTCCTCAAAATCTTCCACGCCCTCTTCCTCCGCACGCCGCTCGCCCGCCCCCCCGCCTCCATCCGCAGCGGCAACTACGGCCGTCCCCCCTACCGCATCACATGGTGGCTGAAGCAATGCCTGATCTACTTCCTCGGCCTCTTCGGCATGAAGCTGTGCGTCTTCTTCCTGTTCCAGCTGCTTCCGTGGATCGCGTGGGTCGGGGACTGGGCGCTGAGGTGGACGGAGGGGAATGAGGCGGTGCAGATTACGTTTGTGATGTTTGTGTTCCCCGTGGTGATGAATGCGGTGCAGTATTGGATTATTGACGGGTTTATTATGGATAGGGATGAGAGGGATTGGGGGGTGGATGAGCAGGGGAGGGAGGGGTATGTGGGTGTTAGGGCCCATGGGGATGAAGAGGGTGAGGGCGATGGTGGGGACGAGGAGTGGTTGGAACGGCATCGGAGGGAGAGGAGAGGTGAAGGGGGTGGGGACGGGTTGGAGGAGGAGGACACGGAGTTGCTTGCGGAGCCGAATCCGACGGCTGTGCCGGTTAGGAAGGGGAAGGAGAGGGAGTATGATCCTGTCGTTGATGGGGAGGGGAGTGAGAGGTAGTCTTTGGGGCAAGATGGGAAGAGGGGGAGGGGTGTTGTATATATGGTCGGGTCTGGGTTTCGGGAATATATCGTTTCTTATTGTACTCTATTTTTTCATGACTGGAATGGGCTGTGATGTTAAGTGCTTTGGTACGGGTGGATGGAAGATGAACGGCTGTTTTGCGGTCAAGACGGAGCGATAAAAGGAGCAACTGATGGCCAGGTCGATATCCTACATTTACGTCAAAACCGGCGATGCAATGCAATGCAATGCAATGCATTGCTTCCATGTCATTAGGGTATTGATGTGTCAGTTGGAATCGTACTGCGTAGCTGGAAATTGCTTTAACTTCGTTGACCTCTGTGCCTCGAGAGGAGAGGACTTTACCCCCCTGTTGTATCAGGCGCGGTTTGGAAGTCTACGCTGTGAAAGGGCACTGCTAACACTGCATTATTACTGGATTTTCTGTTCATTGAGCAGGATGCCTAGGAGCTCCCTCTTACTTTTCTCGGGCAACTTTGGCTGGGTTGCAAAATTAGCAAGGCAAACCGATCATCTTGAAGTCGATAAACAGTCAAGGGCCCATAGTAGCGAATCCCTGCGCCTCCTCTTCTTTCTTTCTCGCTTGCAGCCTGCAGGGGAAACCAGAGCCGACCACAGCCATCTATCTATGCTGTCTACTTCCGAAGAGTTCCGCCCTCAGCCTCGTCCTGCCATCACTCGCCCCTCCTTCGGCCTTGCTTCTGGATGCCTTCCATCTCATCTCACCTGCTATCCTTGTATTCCAACTGTCACACTCCTCTCGCAATAACACTTTAGAACTGGGCATAGTCTGAGGCCGAGTCATGACCCGCTGGCATAATGCTGCCTGCACGGAACCCCAGGTCTTCCTCGTTCATAACTGGCCGACCTGTGCCACCTGCCGGAACAGTTGCCCACAGTTGGAGACGATAAGGGCAGGACAACCGTCGAGTACATCCGCTGTTCCTGAGCTGCCACCTGATGAGCCGCCAGAAAAACTGAACCTCTGGTGGCCCCTCTCCGTTCCTTACATCAACCTCGACGGATCAAGGCCGCAGAGACCTGCTGCATCCCATCGTAATGCATCTGCCTCGGGCGGTAACGAACCCTCGCCCATATATGATAAGACCCTCACTGATGGACAATTTCGACTCGTTTGCCTCTCTGCGGTGGAGGACAGTGACTACCCCCTTCACGTTATGTTAGAAACATATTCGCACGACAGCCATCCGGAATATGAGGCCGCCAGCTATTTGTGGGGCGGAGAAGACGGTGACTACAGCCTTCAGAAACAAGTGTTCATTGGTCCATTCTGGGACGTCGCGCTCCTTACGAAGAATTGCTGGTCCATGCTACGTTTTGCGCGCCCATGGAGAGGCGTGCGCATGCTATTCGTGGACGCAGTATGCATCAATCAACAGGACGTACAAGAACGAGGAACCCAAGTCGCCATGATGGGCAGGATTTACACGAATTGCACTCGCGTCATGGTGTACCTCGGAGAGGATATCGTCACTGGAACGAGGCAGTTTCCGCCATCTAGGCCGCTGCATCAACTTGGAAGTGAGCCAGATGGCAATAATTCCCCGAACGACAACTCACTCGCTCGGGAACCCATTGGCCTGGCGAAACTCCTTCGACGTCAATATTTCAGCCGTGTGTGGATGATTCAGGAGCTTGTTCTTTCTGAGCGTGCTCTGTTTCGCGTAGGAGAAATCAACTATCGCGCGGACGCGAAGATCATCGCAGACGCAATGTCAAAACTTGGAGAAGAGATCAGAGAGGACTCCACTGCGCGATGGGTTCAATGCCTGGGCAAGGGAAAGGATGCACTGGGAGGAGCGGTGCAGCTTCTCTCCCTGATGCAGCTTACGCGAAATTCGCGTGCTTCTGATCCTCGTGACCTCATATATGGTGTACTTCCCTTAGCAGGTCCCTGTCTTCGGTCTCTCACTCCCGATTACTCGATTTCGTTCCAGCATTTCCTGTTGGGGGTTTGTGCACATCTCCTTCTTCAGGATAAGCAGCTGGATGTCTTTACTTTACCCAGAGCAACTCCAAAAAATCTTCGAGTCTCAAACACACGGCTGGCATCATGGTTGCCCGACTTTGTGACTTCTGGCTCATGGCAAGATATACTTTGCCGCGTAGTAAATTCGCCAGTCGCTGGCGGGACCTTATCCAACGAACCACATATGAGAACCCTGTGGAGTATGGAATTTCGACAGAGGATCGCGGAACATATAGCACAGCGTGCCATCGTCTCTGTTTACTACCATCATCACAGAGCGGGAAGATACAACTCGCTTTGGTACAACGGTGCTAGCGTATGTTCGGTATCAGGTGCGTTGTCCATCAAGTTGACGTATCTCTTCGCTTTTTCATATCTACCAAACTTTGAGTGCACCTACGAAGCGCCGAAAGGAGACACGGAATCTCAATCCGACGAGCCCCAGAACATATACAGCCTCGACACGCAAACAAAGTGGCCAAGTCATTTCACTCATCTCTATCTCGTATCACAGACCCGCCTGAGCGAATTGATTTTGCCAGGTCGGGATCACTTATTCGTCCTCCTACCCGAACAGGATGCAGAATACATATATCTCATTCTCCGACGGCTAGCTGGCACCTCGTCACACACAGCGGAGTACACCTTGGTGACGTCCGACGTTTATCTCTTTGAAGCACAACCCTGCTCGTCCGTTATGGGTCCAACATCAGGCACGAGAGATGTTCTGCTGATGAGTGTGGCACAAATGATAGCGGAGATCCAACTCTCGGGCGAGATTCGAACTTTCCTCCACCTTGAGGCTTCCGGCACGCGTGTCTGGACGATGCTGGGCAGAATGGTCCCAGACCCATTGACAGAAGACTGGTGGACCGTTGGCGCCCCGTATAACAACCGATCTTCATGGTTCCGTTTCAAAGCCACTAAAGATCCAGAAGGAAAATGCGATGTGTATATCGAGTTCGATCAAGACGGGAAGCCACCGGAAAGCGGAATTCAATCTTGGAAAATGGAAGGAGATGAGCAAGATGCATTGTTCCAAGTCCTCTCACTATACAAGAAACACACTCATCGCTGCGGAATCTATGGTCCAGAATGGATTTGGAGATTTGAAGGTGATTCTAAGTGGAGAATGGCGGTTTGGAAAGTCAGCCTGGACGATGGTGTTTGGTCCGCTCGCACCATGCTTCATTGTGCGGGCTTATGCCAAAGACAAGGTTCTCCCTGGGTACGTCAACGCGTGCTTCCTCCGTCGGGGCCGTCAAAATCATGGGATGAGGAGTTCAATCGACGTCTCCCGCAGGATATTCTGATGATGCCCCTCTCTACTGTCGTAGAGCATTTTCTCAGAGAGATTGAACGAAATATGACGCTGATACGCAAGATCTGGGATGCCTATGATAGACGGTTGAAGTGGAGAGCATTTCTAGACATGCTCCGAGTCGAACCGACAGAGGCGCAAAAGTATATCTTGGAGCGGAAAACTATTGGTCCGTTCAAACTCGACGGGGAAACGATGGATGTGAAAATTGTGTAAGGGGAGCGGGGCGGGTGGTGGAGCAGGAGCCATTCTTTACACACGGTTTGAAAGGTCGGCGGAGGATATTTGTTGTTTTCGTTGATGTTGCAAACATGTTTGGGTTGGTCGATGCAGGTGCCCGAGTTACAGCAAGCGGTAAGACAGTGCATGCACGGAGCCTATTCATTGAACCGCACCGTGACGAAATTTCCAGAACCGATTGTAGGTGCTAGCGATGAAACCGGTAACAGTTTATTTATGGCTTATGTGTCTCCATTCCCTTTATTTTTTCGGGTCTCGCAAGACATTCTTCATAATCGCCCCACAGAACGTCTTCCACCGCGAGCTCCATTTGAACCAAGGCGCAGTACGTATCCAACTTGTTGTAAGGCGAAGAGTTAAAATGTCGACGAATGGAAACAAGAATGGGGGTTCACCGTCCAATGGCAACTCCAGTACGCAAAACACCTGGTGGACCAAATTTCCCGGCTTCACCCCCAACTCCGCCGCTGGCGTCTCCAAAGAGTTTTCCCGACTCGCTGCGCTAATGGGCTGGAAGGGAGAAAAATTCCAGAAGCGCAAGGCTGAAGCGTATGAGTCCGAGTTCAACTTCCACTTCGCCAACGGAAGGACGGCGTTGGAGACGTGGCAGGCGTTGTGCGCGGAGGTGGGTGTGGAGGTTGGAGTCTCTATCACGCAGTGCAAGAAGGTGAGCCGCACCGTGAGCGTGGGTTGTGACAATGGGGAAGATGAGCTAACACGGGACAGAACTTGAAAAGCGTCCTGATCAATATCATCAACCTCCTGAACCACCGCCGCAATCCCGCCGTGAAGCTCATCAAGTTTGCCACGTTCCGGGAATTCCGCACTTATACGGTGAAACCAGGCAATACGATCAACCGCGAGAGGGCCAAGGAGGACGGATTGCTTAAGATCTTCCTCCGCGAGCTGTCTTCTAGACGTGGAGGGGGTGGGGGAGGGGTGTCAGTGAGTCAGTGACTCACTCAAATGGAGCGGGGTTTGGAGGTCTGACAGGTGGTTTTATGCCACTCTATGCTCTAGGTGTCTACGACATGGTCAGGAATAGTGGGTATGATGATGATCAGAATACCGAGGTTAAAAGCGCAGTCGCGACAATGGATCGGTTCAGTTTGTCGATTTGATGTGGTCGATATGGCGGGTTTGGACGTGGATATGAATATGGATATGGGCATGCGCATTCCATATGAACAGTTCCGTGTCATGTAAAATTTTGGGAAGAAAAAAGGTGAAATACGTATGTCTGTAGTGTGGCTAGAACTACCGAAAGCGAGGGCTGTTCCTCAGAGTGGTATTTTCTTGCCTACTTTGGGGTATTGCAGCACTGCGGAAGCGTTTTGACCCTAGCACGAGTTCATGTCACCGTATTCTTGAACGGCATGGACTGATTAGTATCTTACATCTTTGCTTAATCCATATGAGTAGTATAGCTGCGAGTAACCATTACGGCGGGCCTCCATATTTCAGTATCTTCACCGTTTTACGGCGAGGAAGCAGGGTAGAAGCATGAAGAATGAGGGTGATGAGGATTACCATGATGTCCATAATTTTCATCAAACATAATAAGTTCAAATGGAAGAGAAACCTTCAATTCTCAATGCATGGTGTGCCACATTGCACCTGAACTGGGCGTTGGAGTCGTCTTGTTGGGTCTTTCGTCCTTGGAGACCAAAAGACAAACATAAAAAGCTCGATATTGGACTTTGGTAATGAGAGATAGTTATATATTTACTTCTTGATCACATCAATAGGATTTTGAGAGACAGTAGCTATAGCTTAACGTTGCTTTGTAAAGCAATTCCCAGTTGCTGGAACGAAGGTTGTTGGTGGTAGTGACAAAAATCATCATCACAACCTGCGGTGGATTACAGTAAGTACATGGAGCGATATTCTTGCGAAGTTCAACGTGGCATGGCGGTGGCAATCCTCATCACTATATGCGGCCGAGGACTTTCTCAGGCGCATGTGTCCTAGAGAATTAGTGAAGGACAAAATATATCCCTCTGACACCCATTCAATTTCTCCTCATGATTGGCTGTTTCGAGGAAGTGGACTACCTGATAGGCGGTGATACCATGGGAGCCCGCGGGTGCTTTCACCACACATAGTCCTGGCCAATTAGGATAGAAGGATATTGCGCAATGCCCTAGTGTAATATCGCGCCAGTTCTTCGAGGCAAAAGTCTTGTCCGGATTGACGTGTTTACTAAAAGCCCTGTTATTTCCTTTATCAGATATAAACACACCCTACTTGACCAAAGTCTCTTCAGCGCGACACAGACCCAACCACAACCTCTGCCTCAACACAGGTCCGAGGTGTTGGGCCTGAACTTATTTCTGCTTTCACACCTCGCATCCGACAATCAAACTCGCGACAATGCCCAGGCGCCGCGGACGAGCTGGTACCTATGGTATATTCACCACTATTCCCTTAGTCGGCATCCTTACTAAAAAGTCTCAGAGCGCACTTCAGCCGCTCCCAATCCATGCCCATGGTGGGACCAGTTTCCTAACTTCACGCCCAATCGTGATGCAGGATTCTCCAAACGTTTCAACGCGCTGGCCAGGATGATGGGCTGGTCCGTCAAAGAGCGCACGCGGCGCAAGGTCGAAGCCATGGAGGCTCATCTCGCCATGGATACTGAGAGCAGATCTCAGTTGGAAGTTTATCAGAATCTGTGTGTTGAAGTGGGTGTCGTCCGTGGAGACTCGATCACCCAGTGTAAGAGGGTGAGTTCTTTGCTAGGAAGTTTCGGCTCGCTGCGCTCGACTTCCAAGCACTGCGTCGAATCACCGCTGGTGCTAACATCCCCTTTTTCGTAGGCCCTGAAGTCTGTTTACGTCAACCTCGTCAATCTTATCGATAGCCGCTGCAACCCTCGGATTCCTCTACTTCACTTCGATACTTACGACGCCTTCCTTAAATACACTCGCAAGGGCCGCACAGTTCCCAAGGAGTTCGTCAAGAGAGGTGGTTTCGTTGACAGTTTTCTTCGCGAAGTTTATGGACCGAATTTCCACAGCCTTGGTCGCAGAGAGTAGAGCCAGGACTACCGGTGGGCAGGGTAAGACTTTGGGCGTCAGCGTTGGCGATGGCTGGGCTGGGAATAAGGACGGGTAGCGTTTGGATGCTGATGGATGGTCCGATGAACATCCCTGGGAGTAATTCATCCAGTATGAGAATGAATATGATGGTGAGGGATATGTGGTTCTGTGACGCAGAGGTTCTGGCGTGGGGCACATCCGGATGGAAGGTGGTTGGAGGCTTGGAGCGGACGCCTAGATGGTACACAAGGGCTAAACGCGGTCTCTGGGCATTTGGGTACACGAACGCGAGATAATGAGTTGATGTGAAATCAAATGGGATGTCTTTGATGGTTTCGACTGGGTGAGTACATATGCAATCTGAAAGTGAATAAATGGATAGGTCTTTGCCAACCCCCGCCGACGCGACACCACTCGTCCAACTCAAGATACACCTTGTGATGGAAGAATCACTGAAGCTGCAAGTAGTCTAATCCATTTGCCCATTGACCATAGGAGGGAAGGGCGCGGACGGGCCTATTATGGTAGAGACTTGTGGCTGAGCAGGAATTTGAAACGTCTAAAAGATGCGCAAGACAGCACCACCTATTGCGGCACCATCCACAATGTCATTCATACTCAGCAAAAGAAAAAAAAATTATCCAGCCTGGATTCGAACCAGGAATCTCCACTTCATGACAGCCCGAAAGCGCATCTTTTAATCCCGACGCAGGAACGAGATTGCCATGTATCTGGCTGATGATGAGTATATAGAATTCAATGTTTATGTACAGGAGCAGGGACTAATTGGTTTTTGTTATGTAGCCTCAACTGGTGCAAAGTTCATATGGCATGAGGCTACAAACGGTTTGTTTACGTGGCATGAATGACGTATGTTTTCGTTTTTCTGTCCGTGTCGGTGAAAGAGAGCTCGCGGTGAAAGTCAAAATTTTAGACGGCTTACCACGAATTGGAGATTTGTATAATGCGTCCGCTCTTTACAACGGAAGCTTTTATAAGATTATCTTGGGCACGTTGTATTTCCGTGAGGAAGCGAGGATGGAAAGAAACAAATGGTTGGCAAGGGGACAATGAACTAGAGTTGCCGGTGGGGTGCATCAGCTAGAATTCGGGGAACTTTCTCAACCTTTTCAATACTGAGGGACAGGAACGTAAAGCAAAGACATATATTGTTTGATGGTTTATAGTCACTTAAATAGACAAATTGATTTGGAAGAGAGCAGTGTAGATATAGCTTTGATTAGACCTGCTTATGCAGAAAAATATTTGATCATTATGACAGAAATCTGTCGCAAATATAAAAGTTTCACACATGTTCTGAAGTAATCCCGACCGTGTCTAAAATGTTCGGATTACAACAGAGTACCCACAGCTCCTTTGTGCGACAGTAGATGTCCTTTGATTGGGGCTTGTCCATGCTGAACATGCATGCAACAATTAAATAGCCTCCAACTAGACCATCATTTGCTGCGGATGAAGCTGGTAGTGTGGGGCCTTGGTGGGGCGCACAATCAGGATATACAGGTCGTCTTCATGTTCCGCTGGACTCTATTAAGCATTGGCGGGCTTCAAAACAAAGAGGAGAACGTTTGGTATCTCCATTCGTTATAACATTTCAAGTTTCCAGATCACGTCTTCGGTCGTCTCGTTACGGGATCTCAAAACAAATCGACTGTCACAATGCGCACCGACTGGCTATGGCTAGTAGTCATCAATGCTATTGTCAAAGTGGAAGGATTACGTACCGAGGACGGTTGCCCCAAAGATGAATACGCTTGTCATGACGTAATCAACTCCAGCTTGTGCATCGAACAGCTCATCATCGAGCGACGTGCGCCGGTGACGAAAGAGGCATTGGTTAGATGTGTCGAGTATGAAGGGACATTCAGTGATCTCCCAGGCGCATCAAAAGTGATTTCACACCGCACGGACTTGATTTGGCATCGGAGATAGCTGACGTATTTCTAGTTTTGTCGATGCCCGGGGTGCCATTCGGCAGCAATCAATGCTGTTATCTCTGAGTTGTTTCCGCCGCCTTGTGGATAGTCGATCGTGCATTATCGGACTAGACATGACTTTTGTAGAAAGTCTACTTATCTAGTACATGCTAAAATTCGGGCAAAGAAAGCAATATGAAGGCTCATAGTTATATGTCCTGAACACTGTAACAGAACAAAGCTCCTTGTCTGGATGGCCTGTAGGGATTTTGGATCTTCGAGACCCGTTAAGTTTCAGTATCTTTGTTTATAGAAGTTATGAAAGGCTAATAATGTCACGTATTCTTGAAAAGTGCGATTCCCAAATGTACCATATCTTGGCCCTCCTTCACAATCTTCTCAGCCGACAACAGTGAGAGGTAAACAGATGGAACTCTAGCTTTGGGCGCAACTTCCAACGTTACAAATTCTCCACGCTATATCTCCAACATCTTCCAAGTAAGCCCCATATACGATGCCTCCACACATCAATTGAAGCATGTGTGGGAGGATGATGAGGTGAGAAACATGGTCCGTGCCAACCGCGCCTGGCCGTCCTTAGACGCCTTGCAATTGCAATTGGCACCTTCCCGCTCCGTACAAAACGTTAACAAAAGAGCAGGCCCCAACCCATCCAACACGCGCACCCTGTTCCTGGATTCTGGAAAAATCATGAAATCATTGTTAACCGCGCCTCCTTCGTCGACGGCACAGCCGTTAATGCCAAGCAATGTATCGTGCATTTCCGCATACCGCAGATTAATCAAACGTCTGCTCCCTCGAAAGAGAAGGATTCTAACCTGTCTCCAGAGTTTTTGGGTCATGTCCATGAGAACGGTCGCGTGATTGGCTTTCTTCTCGAAAAGCTGGAGAACAGAAGCAGCGCCTCTATCGAAAACTTAGACAATTGTATGAAGGCGCTAAAAGAGTTCCATAGCTACGGATCGCTGCGTGGCGATGTCAACCGCCATACTTTGTTGTTGAACGAGACGATGTCAAACTTATCGATTTCGAGTGCTTTGAAGAGACTGCAACCCAAGTTGCCCAAAAGGCCAAGCTTGATACACTACTGAAAAAACTCTGTGACGGGTCTAGATATGTCGTGGAGGATACTACGGACATCGAGACGCAATGACAGCGATTGAGTTTGGAAGGCCAAAACCGAATGCACGGATAGCCTTCCATGAGCCTTATAGTTATCTCCAATCTTGAAATGCTGAATATTTTACGGATGACCTATTCTAGACATACGATCTGAGGTCGGTTGCTACAATCCGTACTGTCACCCTGCTATTTTCCCTCCCAAGTAATTGATCATGTCGCAATATTTAATTATACTATGGGGATGCAATGACGTAGCAACTATTTTGGCGACTGGCGTTTGACTCCTGCCACTTCTCCTTCCGAGTCACTCACCGTATGAACGACACAAAATGTCGCAAGTTGTGGTTAGGGGTGGTGGCTATTAGAATCTAATTGGCCGATGATTAGGGTACTCCATGCGGCAGGGACAATTCCCCATCTTGATTGTGGCGTCAGTCTACATCAAGTGAGAATGGTAGACTTTGCTACCAAATCGACTCGCCGGAAACCTCACTGATGATGATGATGATGTCAAGCGTCACTCTCCCAATATTTTACCTGTAAGTGGAATGGAGTTACCGTGCCCAAACATGATCGTTCAACTAGATTTCGCTCCTGCACTTTCTCTTACCTTGCAGACCGCCCACGCTCCATTAGCCCCTCGTGAAAAGCTACAAATCGTTTCATGTTTCCATAAAGTCCGTTACTAGCCTCGATCGGAAATCTGTGTAGAGGCCCGTTCACCGCCGCCTCCGTTCGCCTTGGCGTACTTCCCGCATACACACTGCTCCACCGCCGCCCTCTGGTGCATATATAATCCCATTAAAGTTTCCCTCCCTCCCTCCTTCTCCCTCTCCACCAAACCCAACCCAACCCAACCCTCGGTCAAGCTCTCGATAACTCCAAGTTCAACCAAGCTCTTGACGGCTTCCACTTCAATCCAAATCTCATCACACTCCAACCCAATCTCCAACAACTACTGTGTACAACTTCAAGCCAAGGTCTTCAATATGAAGCTCTCAGTCATCCTCATCTCGGCTCTCGCCGCCATCGTCGCCGCGACCTCCGTCGACAACATCGAGAATGATCCCGCTGCTGTTCTCGCACCCGGCGCATGCAAGGACCCACCCCGTACCGACGGCGATTGTGCCCACTGCCAGAAGGAGTGGGAGAAATGCATGAAGGAGTTGAAGTGTCCTGGAGAGCCTGGAGGTTGCGCTATGCGCTGCAACTGCATGGTCAGCGGAATCGGCAACTGCCAATGGCCTTGCAAATGGTTCTGCTGCTAGATACCACTTCCAACCTTTACTCACCTGGACGACCCCGGCGATACAAGCGACAAGTCAAGGAAAATGCTTTTGATGGGAATTTCTGGGTGGGAGTAGGACCCATTTGGCAGTGTTTACAGGCGGTTTATACTGAAACGACTGACAGACTTCTATAAGAAGATCAGTCTACTGGGAATTTACACGGGAAATTTACTGATAGAAGAATACATCACTTTCTTCTGTCCATTTTCATGACTTCTGGGGTGATAATTCCTTGAACTTTTGCTGTGATGGCCCTTGCGAAATTTGCAACATCTTGTGCTGATGGATTGACATGCGATATGTTCCCTGAATGTGCTCTAATCCGTTCTCATTGACGTCGCCTAGATATAGTGTTCGAGTCCTGGGGTCTGGCAACTTAAAGACCCCTCCAGCCCCTCCGCCCACTACGAAGAATATGGTTGTTGTGGGGTAGAACACGCAGTAAATGAGGAACTGATCATATTTTCACAATCTTGAGTTTAGAATTGAGCACTCAATATGTGTCGATTGACTCGTATGTGCCATATTCAGAAATTGGCAGTGAGAGAGCGCAGTGAGGTACCTGACACGGTCCCAGACAAGAGGCCGCTCAACATCGCCGCCGACGCTTTGGTACCTCTCAAGTCTCCTTCGTACTAGTTTTGACAGAGTAAACCACCGGTGCAGTTGGAGGCACTAAGTGCTTGGAGCAGAAATTTGGTACATTGGAGCCGGGCTGCTTTTGCACAGGGTCACACTTGACGTTGGTGTCTTGTTCTTCGACGCATTGCTTGAATTCCCTGTCTTTGATGCAGCCGCAAGTATAGCTTATAATATCGATGGTGTACATCCTTTCTAATGTTCGACAGGCTAGAATGCAGAAGGCTGTAAACAGAGAAGTCACTTACTTACCGATGCTGACGAGGTTGCTTGAAACTTATGCTGGTGTATCGGTGGATTTGGCTCAATATGGTGAAATTTGAGGGCCGAAATCCATGGGACTAAGGTTAACGAGTACAGGTGTCCTTACAGGGGCGATTGATTGATGTAGGTGAAGGGGCCAGGCCAGATGCAGCCAGCGTACTGCGTACGCAGAAAGTTTCCAGGTTCAGAAAGAGTTAATCACTGTGACGCCCATCTCTAAGAAACCCAGACACGTGAGTAAGCTTCAAGTTTCGTGATGATACAGCGGCCCCTTCGCCTTAAAGGTCAGTTTCCATGGTCTTGATGTCTTAGATGCTGCTTGCATGGCGCGATAATGCTGAATGTGATGCGACGATATTTCAGAGGACATGGTGCAGGGGAGAATAGGATATCGTTATTCTCTTTAGTCCCTGAACAACATAAATCTAAACAGGTTTTCAGAAACAAAATGTCGTAGCGTCGTATTCATGTCTTCAATCAGCTAACACAATGGTTTCCGGTGATGATGCTGATCACTTCATTATCACGCATTCCCTTACTGTCCCCTCCGCCTCAAAAGCGGGTCTGAATTGGAAAAAAGAGTCGCAGGAAAGAAAAGGGGAACATAGTTCGGCCTTCTACGCCGTTTTCGGTAAAGTTGAAGGGTTAAGGGCGTGTGGATTGTGCATATACAGGAGTACGTGAATTTATATGAGTACCTGTTGACAGAGAGAAAATTTCTCTCCGAAACTTCATGCTCATCTCTCAGTCCACTTTTATCAATAGGTTTTGATGACGCTTCCCATCACCACCGTTATAGTCAGGGTACATACATCCACAGCCAGAACCAAAATGTTACATTAGCCCAAGTTGCACGCAGCCGCACGCAAAAGCCAACACCATCATCTTTGGCGTCGTGCGTTTAGTATTTTCAACGCCCAATCTTGTAAAGTAGTACAAAAGAGAAGAAGCAAGGTGAGTAAAACGATGGGGGTTCCTATACTCCCAGGATATCAACATGTGAGCATGCTGCACTAGGTGGACGCTTTCTACGATATTATGAATAGATGCCGGACATGTAACACATCAATCATTTAACAATGATGAACGTCACCACTATCATTTTTTTCCATGATCGATGAAGTCCGCATTTCCATGGCGAGTTTCTTCTATCGTGACGAACAAACACTCCCGGCAGCGCCAAATTCACACAGCCATGTACCGCTATGCTCCTGTTTTCATTTCTTATTTGAGTCCTCTTTTTGTGTGAAAGAAAGAGAGGAAGGAAAAGGGTGGGATTTATATACCTCCTCTTCGTCTTCACTGTGCTGCCTAAAACCCAGGATAGGACTCCACGCTCTCGTGCTTGAAAACCTGCGTGATAGTGATGCTCATCATGACCATCATGAGATGTGCGGATCAAAACACAGATATTCTTGAACATTTGAACAGGTTTGAATAGGCCACACCGTCCTAGGGAGGCCAACATACAAATCCGTTCTTTATTTTTTTAATAAAAGGTATTCGGATCTACGAATGTGTAGGAGAGAAAGAGAGGAGGAGACGCAGATAAGGTATTTATACGCATGCGGTAGACTACTAAAAGCCAAGTGCCCTCCAAAGTTTACAGTTCCGCACTCATGTGGACGGGGATTAAAAGTGTATACACATGTGTGTAAAGATAGTGCGCTTTTCTGGTAATTCAAAAACCAGACGTTGATTTGGCGTTCTAAATTTCACTATTGACCGTAAAGCATGAAGCTGATTCTTTTAAATCTCGAGGACATGTACCACCATCGCGTCCGACAAAACTCGAACAGTTTGACCCAGTGATGCACACCATCACCACCGACCTTCCCCCACGGTCCCACCTTCCAGAACCCCTCGCACCTCGTATCCGCTTCAACACCCGTACTCATTCCCCCTCCCCTCCGCATCTCCCTCCGAGCCAATCACCCCGCCAATCCTCGCTACCCACCGTGATAGGCCGCTTAAACCCCGCTCCCATATTACCACGTCCAAGGCTATATCGGCATGTACAATAATCAGCTTCAGTACGAGTGACTTCTACATGTATGCGAAAGCAGCCGCATGGACCGGAACGCTTTTGGAATGTGAATAGAAGATCTTGTGGCATGATCTACATGTTAAACACGAACAGCTCTCCGGCGTTCGTAACACGTACATCGGGCTTGCGGTGGCTTTCCCTCTGAGTATTCTATAGGTTCAGAGGCTAGTAAGAATTCAGTATGGGCGGCAGATATATCCTCCCAGACACCGAGTAGTCATTCCTTCTACACAGTTTCTTCGGTGTAGGCGCGCCGCCCGATTTCCTCCACGATACGCGACCCACTGCTGTTCTTTCTGATCATGCGGGTTTCTTCGGACAATTACCATTATTGCACCCTAGTACTTACCTGGAGGACAAGGCCGCTATTCTTCCGACTCGAACCCTCCACTTCTGTGTTCTTCGTACATGCATAGTCATCGCTGCCTATGTAATCGGGAAGTGTTGTAGTGCATCTGTGGAAGAATCCGTATTCATGCTTCATAGTCTCGTATAGTTATTGTACATTCCGACCGTAATTCAAATCCGCAAGACATGCCACCACCACGAGCAGATGACTAAACATAAGGAAAGGGTATAATCAACAACACATGTACCACTCACGTGCATTCACCCACAAAAACTATGCACCTTCCCTCTATACCTGAATCAAAACATCCCTCCTCACCGTTTCCCCCATCCTTCCCCATACACGCCTAACCCTCATTCTCCTATGTAAAACTTCCGAACCCCCTGCATTATTAGCCGGTGGGTCATCACTGCATACCACTCGCATACACCGCTCCTCCATACGCGAGCCCCGAATCGAAAACGCTCATGTTTCTCCACAGCGGGAGAAACCCCAGATCTGGGGTTGCAAAGTGGGTCGCGCCTGTCCCTGGGTACTGGTGCTGTTTTCCATGCAAGTGACCACCCCGGGGGTGGGCTTCGCTCGGCGTGCAAGGACGGGACGGGTGTTCGGCAGACTGGAGTCTGTATACGCAGTCGCGGCGTCAAAGGTGTTGCGCCAGGGTTTCCTCTGGTTGCACAGACAGTGTTCTGTGCTGCAAGTTTTTCGAATGCCTCCTTTCCTCTCCCTGGTCTAACCGGGCGACGCCTTCATACAAAAGGACACAAATTTCGGCTCTTGTAAGTTGGTAGTGCCTTCTCTTCTGATGGCTCCTATGGCGAGAATTTCAGACCGGCCGTCCTGAGCCACATCTGCCTCTTTCCCTCTGCCTCACGGATCAACTCCGCAGAAAGCCGAATGCTGGGGCATAAATGTGCGAGCCTTTCGATCTCATGGATCACATTGGTGATGATGTCGTCCATGGTAGCGGGTGGTGGGAGCAGAGCGGAGAGTGAAGCGGACATGGTTGCGCCCATGACGAGGAGAGTCTGCGAGATGATCCTTTGCAGTTTGTTAGGACGTGGGAAACTAGAGATGAATGAGGGAACTTACGATAACGCGCCCTGGAAGAGATAAGGAAGGTGACCCGCATGATGTGCTGTGATGTACTCCAACTGCCTGATGCATGCTTCAAGACACTTGTGGCAATTCTCCTGCACGCCCTGGTCCATCGCAAGGGTTTCGTCTTGCAGGACGAGCAAGATGTATGGGCGGAATATGATCGTGCGGCAAGCGAAATATCGCAATCTCAAGACCGTCTGCACTGGATTCTGCAGCGGCACCCTGTCCAGAGGGAACTGCATGGCAGGGGGTAACCCAGCATACCACTGGTTGAGCTGATAGTCCAGCTCCACGACAAGGGGATCAAGTTGAGCAATGGAGGAGGCAGCAGGGGAATTGGAAAAGGGGGATTTCCGGATGTACAGCATGGAGCTGACGCGGTTGAGGAGGCGACGGAGGGCGATCTCGGCAAGGAAGTACCACAGCTCGTCTCTCCCTATCGACGGATCGGCGCCAATGTCCTCGAAGCCGGTAGGAAGGGTGAAGGTCTCTTCGTACTGCTCAATGCCAGAGTGGGGGAGGTCGAGTTCGGCGAGTAGGTCGCTTTCAATCATGACCGCATTCCAGTAAACACGTTTGCTGAGCTCCTCCTCGGCCGGAGATACCCTTCCAGGGGCCATGAGAAGGAGTTGCAACTTCATGCTCGCACCCGAAAGTATGTTCCAGGCTTCCACAGGTCGGACAAGGTAGATCAGATAGGCAGCCGCTAGGATCTGACACTGCGCCGAAAGCATGTTGTTTGTTGTCATCAGACTGGGAAGAAGTGACCACGCAGACGCAAAATATGCCAACCCAGGAGGATCCTTATCTCGCGGTTGCTGTGAGATGGTGCCGGTGCTCGAAGCATGTCCCAAGGCCAAGACCAGAAGTACAATGCAGCTCTCAGGTCCCTCACGGAAGCCACGGGACAGGGCAATCTGGTAGTAACTGTTCCAAGTATACGGGTTTACAATGGCATAGAACACGTTGACTCCTTCAAAGAAGGCTCGCACATAGGTGCCCGTGTTGGACAAATCCAGACCGAGGGAAGTGCCAAGCCTTAGGGGCTCGCGGCTCATCTCAAGCTGGAGCAGGACTTTGGGGTCGTAGGGACGTGAGACCAGCTCTCTGATCATGGGAGATTGCAGCAAATGCAACGCCGCCGTCGTGTGGGTCTTGGGCATGGTGGAAATGTTGGAGGGCGTGCTATTCCATGTGCCGATGCCGTTGATTGGTGGAACCATTCCCAAAGCGGCCATGCCGCCCGTACTTCGAGCCAGAAAATCATCGCTGGTGGAATTGCTTGCTGCGGGTGAGTGGGTGGACAGGTTGAAGCCGTTTGCTAGATTCGTCTGAAGAAGGCCTTCTATTCGGTTCAGGTGCTCGAGAATTAGCTTGTCGCCGGCATCAAGCTTGATACCAGGTTCGCGGTAAATGCACTCGGCGTTGAGCTCGGTGCAAAGCCTGCACTTGGGACGGGAGCCGTCGCAGCGAGATTTCCTCGACCTGCAGATTTCGCACTGTATGGTGGTCAGTTCAATGGGCCTCTAGGGCATGCGGAACGGGGCGCTGCCGCACCGCAATGGTTGCGCGCCGGCGCGGATAGTCTATGGTATCGGTGCTGGGCCGTTTCTTCGTGGTCGGTCTCGGCTCGCCGTTGTTACTGCTGCTGGTAGCGTTGGGATTGCCGCTGGTAGAGGTACCATTCGTGCCATTGCTCGTGGGGCCAGTTCCATTGCTGGTCTGAGGTTGGGTGGTATCTGTGGACATCTCTCGATCTGTGCCGGAGGACTGCGACATGTTGCGCGGACGCTTCTTGAAGGCACCATTCAGACCTGGCGAGGAAGAATAGAAGCCACCGGGAGACTCGAGGAGGTGAGGAGACTTGAGCGAGGACTTGAGGACGAAATTGCTCTGGTCGGGTAACGTATTAAGGTTAAGGCAGAATGAGTCTCGCGGGAAATGGCCATTGGTTGTGGCGGCTGACACGGGACTAACGTCTGGAGAGGGCGTCACGGCAGCCATGATTGGGCGCGGGTCGGCGTGAACGGGGGGGTTTCAGTGCTCACCAACAGCTGTCGGCTGCACGACCGACAAGTCGATAATGATAGAGGCAGCGGGACAAGAAAGAAACGTCTCTCAGCGGCAGTACCAGGAACAGCAGCACACCGAGATATATTGTGTCTGGTGTGGATCGTCTGGACAGTCCCGTGGCGGCTCGCCTCCCCCCTCATCATCCCTCCCCCCTCCTCCCCCAGACCCAAATGGCAGGCCTTTCATCTGGAGCTGCTGATGCGGGGAACAGGGCCCCAGCGTGCCATGGCAAGTAACCTGGGGATTCTGGGGAGCACCATTATTGTAGCGTCACGGACCAAAGCCAGGGGGGTTGCCAGGGCGCAATCGGACGCTGAGAGATGCTGAGTGACAAAGAAAGGAGGCGGTGGTTGGACCCTGAAGAGCGGGCCGGAGAAGTGGATGTCCAGCGATACGGTACTCCCAGAAATCAGCACTTGTGGTTTTCCATCAACTGAGGTCTGCTCACGTCGCACAGAGCGCGTGCGGCGCTGGTGAACAGATGGCTGGTGGTCAGCCACGCGCAGGGTGCAAGTCCATAAGCAGGGCCCCGGTTAGCATAGATGGATCGCCTAATCCTCATCGTCTTCCACCACCCTCATTATTCCTGAGCCCACACACAGTCACAAGCGGTGTCGCAAACAGCCTAATAGCGTCCAAGAAGAACATCTCACCACGCCTCATTTGCTGAGGAAACGCCTCCCTGACGACCAGCAACTAACAGTTTTGTGGACTGCAGTGGACCAGTGGTGGACCTGCAGGACCCCATCTGCAGGCCTCGCTGGGGCCGGTAACCAACCACCTCCTTCTTCGCATATTGCACGCCAAGTCTCTGGATATATCCTCGTCGACTCGAACAGCACCTCATAGGCCACATCCGCCTCCTATGCATCGGCGTGATATAAAATTTGCTGCCCAACTGTTCCCGTGTGCAGCTTCGCCCTGGTCATGGAAGCCATGGAACGCATCATGGAAGACCTCGAGAAGGTGCCCAGTGCAGCCACGACGGGGGTATATCCGAAAAGCACCCACGACTGGGTTGATGCAGCGGCGTAGGCTTGTTGCCGGCGTCTCTTGCGAGATTGGATATTACAAGGAAGGAGGTTGATATGTGTGACAGTCGACCCATTTCCTTCCTTTACCCTTCGAGAATCCTTCCAGAAGGATTGCGTGGTCCTGCAAGCACGTCACATCACGCGGCTATCGAGATAACCGCTTGGAGGGCGCCACACAGACATGGATGGAGCTGGTTATTGCTCTGTGGCGCTATTGGGTGTGGTCATGAGTCTTCGTGTTCCACGATACGAGGAGCAGAGTTCTCGCTACCAGAAAATGATGATGGAGATGTGTACTGTGGTCGATGATCTGCAAAAGTGGTGTGCTGACGATTCTGTGCACTAGTCAATCCTTCAGTCTCCTCACAGCATATGCAGAAGGCTGTACTTGAAAGGAAGGTAGGTCTGGGTGCACCCGGTATAAGCTTGGCATATTCTTACTCGGCAAGTACTGCGGCATTGACAGTTATGCTTAGTTCTTAGGTGTCTTTGTACCGGGCTTCTGTATTTGCACTTGCTTAGTTCAGGTCCGCGGTACGGGCTCCACTAGCTACATGTTCCCTTAGATTGGCTGTACGAGCACCAATCCGGGGAAGTCCTAATAAGGCTTTGGTGATCTTTAATATCACCACGCCGAGGCGACAACGTGCCACTGACCACGAGCATGTCGGTAAAGGACGGCGCTTGGTCATGAAGCGTAGGGGCTGTGTGCTATTTTGGCCGTAGATATCCGACATCGTGGCACCTATATTGAATGGCCATTGGCTTGTATCAGACAGAGAGAGACGTATATTGAGGCTGTGTATACACAGCAGTAAGATCCTCATGTTTCGCTGCAAGTGCTCGGAGATTAGAGCTTACCGGGAATTGTGAAGTAGAGATTGCGCCTTGTACCAAGTACGATTGACAAAATACCGGCGGAAGCGGCAATGGAGAATCGCTCCAGCCGCCAAGTGGCATGCATATTGGAGGATGAACTGGTCGCCGTATCAAGGTAAGAAGGCCAAAGGTTGGAGCTGGTCTTCCTCGTGAAACCCAAGGCCTCGTTCAGAAGATTGTACCCAGACCCATAGATATCTCTTTCGGAGGAAGATACTGACCTCGTACCCAAAAAGTAGCAGTGAGCTCCATGTAGCTGTTTGCAATTCCTGCCGTGGTAGGTGTGGAATAGTCTTTAAGCCTGGAGCGACACCAGAACTGATGTTGATCCGTAATGTCCAGGTCAATGCAAACGTGCTCATATCGGAGAGACAATATAACGAGTGCTAAATTATGCGGAGTGAAAGATTGCGATGTAAGGAAGATCGATCTTGGAGCAACAAGATATATGTGTGGCAGTCACGATGTCCCAAAACGGCAAGCACGATGCAGCGTTCCTTCTATTTGCACCCCAGATGACGAAAGCATATCCAACGATTGGCCGGATACGCACAGATTGCGATTGGGGACGTTTTCGCAACCAAAAAGCAAACGGCATTGAGTCACCGTGCGACCAGCTCGTGAACCTTGCAACACCAGGCACAAGAGCACACGAGGAAGGCTTAGACCCCAGACAAGTCTTCTTGCGGTCAAAAGAATCCCTACTACTACCTCTTTATAACCAGAACCTGAACCGACCAATCTCGTTCTGCGCAAGTCAAAATGTCTTCCCGAAGACCACCATCTCCATCCTCTACATCCCCAAGCGGACAGTTCGGAGAGCGTGCCAACAAATCATTCGATACAACAATTGGCACCACATCCACCGACCCAGTCACAGGGAACCTCCGGCCTGCAACGCCCTCCGCAAGCACTACTCCACCAACTAACCCTCTCACCAACGCCGCCACGTCTGCGGCCTCAACTCTCCAATCCACTGCCTCGGACCTCACCACCACCGTTCAGGCCGCTGCTTCCAGCGCCACCGAGACAGTCAAGTCTGCCACGGAGAGCGTCGTGTCCGCCGTCCAGGGGGCCGTGGAGTGGGTTGAGGAGAAAGCTGAGGGATTGGCTGGGGAAGACAGAGAAGCGAGCAAGGGACTGGGACCGTATGGGAATCCGGGGACAGCAGTGAACAGTGAGCTGGATCCACTTAGCGGTGGTGCGGGACTGTTGCCGGTGGTTGAGGCAGAGAAAGCTGCTAGTGAGAAGGGAGACGATGAGAATGATGACGATGGGAAAGAAGCGGATGAGAAGAATAAATAGCCAGAATGCTTATAGCTAAGACTGGTAGGACGATTGGAGAATTTTTGGCGGTGAAAACTGCAATGAGGACGAGCAGTGCAATTGTACGGATTAGCAGTGACCGGGAATGTATGCCAATCGTTCACAATCAAGGCTCACACCAATTGCAAATAATGAAAACGGCATCTTCTCTCGCCTTCAATTTCTAGACGAGCGGACACGGGCGCGGATAATGCATCAGTTCGCGTGTTGTTTAGACTGAAAGATAGACTTACAGTCTCGCTTTGCTTAGCTTCAAAGCTATGCGGATGATCAGATGTTATAACAGTAATTGGTGATTTTTTAGTGGTTTCCAATATTTCTCCCATGATGAAGTTGAAGTTGCGCTTTGGGTGCAGTTGCCGCTAGACAAGCTAGACTGGGAACCTCGGAGAAGGAGGTAAATAAAACTTGTATTGCTATATAATCGTTCGTAGAAACGAAGGATTAGTCATGGAATGCACTTCCTATTATAGCTTTTAGCAAATAGCAGTACCTAAAAATGCATTCAAACGTTAGCTTCTCTGTAATGTCGTCCTTAGTAAGACTTTTACTCTCTGTATTAGTAGCTCTAGGTCTGGTACACTAAGGCTTGCCGTTAGAAAGACGCTCTTACGACTGACCCTGGCTTGGTTTTCAAGCAGACCTGTCCTTGTTCAATATCTTGATTTGCCGCTGATTCAATATTGTATTGGTATTAGCGAACTATGATTCTAGTGAAAGATCGATTCAAACAAGTTCTAGCACGGTTCAAGTTATGATGATTAGGATCAAATGTAAATAATATATTCTGGTTCTGAGTACGAGGTGGAAAAAGGTAATGCGGTGGATGGGACGCACCCTGTGAACAGATTGATGGTATTACGCCCAAGGCAGCAAGGCACAGCCACCTACCCATATGCGTGACCGAAACAGGGGGTGCTGTGCCCCGCCATTCTTCTGACGCACCTGAGAGTTCAACCATATATCAACTCCACTTAAAGCTCCAAGCGTGGAAGGACTCACTTCCATAAAATCTGTAACAACCATGGGCCATTCACATTCGCGTGACCCCGACGGCATTTGCTATGTCGAGAGCCTACCTGAACTCTACGAAATGTTCCAATCGCCTTGTACGTTTCTGTCCCAGGATGCTGTCCGCTCTATGTCCAGTGCTTATATATCTTGTTTTGATAGCGGATGTCAAAGAAAAACTGTTCCCGGTACTTTATTGGTACAATACCCCCAGCAGTCCTGGATCTATTTTGGACCGCCTGTCGCAACAAATTGGTGCAACCGAAAAGGACAGTTGTAGGCCTGCATTGAGCACGATGTTGCTAATGCAAAAGCTCACTGACTTTGGTTTAGATAGTAGCGAAAAATGGCTGGCGAAGTCTTTATCCCGCCTTTACCCTGGCTTTGACGACATCGTCTGCGCCGCAGTGCCAGTGTTGTACAAGATCATCCTGCACCACAGCACATACCCCTTCAAGCCATTGCCAAACGACACGTTCACGCCGGTAACAACAGCCATTGCAGTAGCCGTTCTAACAGCAAATGACTCATCAATCGAGGTCAGAGAAAGGTGCGATCCCGACTGGCCGGGACTACACACTCGAAGACGTAACTGGATGGAGCGCAGCCGTCTCCTGTTTCAAAGCTTGTGCGATACGGACTGGACGCGGGCATCGAACACAGATTCCAGAGAAATCGAGGATGATGAAGATCTAGTTGCGGTGATTGGGTCCATCGTACTCCACCGGAGACAAAGGAAAGTCAGGCCGCCCATAGAGCGCTATTTCCAGGTTGCGAAGACACTGCCAAGTTCTCACTCAAGAAAACTAGATGGAGGCGTCTCCATGTCCAACATCAGAGCTGTGTTGGCTCTTATTGTTGCTGTCAGTTTGGGAGATAGACAAAAAGTATCGACGGACATGAACAGAACAGTTGAGACTGTTGTTCTCGTCTTGTCAAGTTGCTTTCCAGATCAAGACAGTATTGGGTGGGAGGAATTCCAACGAACAACAGCAGATTGCATGGTATGAGACGTCGTCTAAGAAATTCATATTACGGACTACTAATACTGGAAAGCCGTTTTTGCTAACGGAGCTGGCTGCCCTTATCTTAAATCTGTTCCCTATGGAGCTGAACGACCGCTCCGCATGGTACCCGTCCGCATATTCGTGGAAAATACCGCCAGCAGTAGGTATATCTGCGAGATTATAGTAATAACAATTCGGTGACGGGTGGCAGATTGCAGGAACGGAGGGCCAAAACGAAACGTCCTTCCTGACTATGCCACAACTCTCCCAGCTCGGACTCGTCATACGCCGACAGGAGCTCGATGAACTTCGCCTGCTCAGAAAGGGTGGACCTGGGTTGCTCTCGAGCTTGGACATTAGAAACTTGTTCCATAACTCTCCAGAGGGCCACATTCTCCTTCTCGTGCGCGGCAGAGTGGAAAATAACCCACTCATACTGGTCTGCACAGTTCGGTCCTTGACCGATAGGCCATATACACCTCCTAGGGTGCGACTGTATCCAAAGACACCGCTTTCTACGCCGGTGACCGATGGCGATTGTATTGTGCAGCTTCTACCGACACATCGCGTGCTGTGGAGTACCTCGGACTACGCGCAGGTCAAGACCATCACTGCAGAACTAGACGATTTGCTCATTAATCTTGGAAAGGTTCGGATGCGATTTGCAAAGGGACTTGACACTGGAAAGCTGGAGTCAGGATCAGAGACAGTGTCCTTTGCGGTAGAGCTGTTAGAGATCTGGGGACGTTGAAGGGTGAACTTACCTTAGGCAACAGGCTACTAGTGTTTGACAAGAAACGGCATTCTTCTAGCGATCATCTATGTCTTGTAGATGGCAGTGAACTAACGGAGGAACGAATGGTGGAGAATGCTCATGAGTGGGATACCAATGGTCAACGGACGCAGAAAGATCTGACCGCCCACATCAGCTGTTAAATCATATTGAATTCTCAAATCTCACGTATTTTCCAATGTTCACCGTCTATACCTCCTCTTCTTTTCAAAAGCCTCCCCAATCTGCATCCCACTGCCCCTATCACCGTCTCCAACATCCCTCCCCCTCTTCCTACTCCTCTCCAACATACCCATCCCTCCCTTTGACGAACCTCCCTTCTTCTGCGTCAATCGCTCAATTCTATCCAGCCCAGCCCCAAGACCCCTCCACTCCTCTCCGCCCCAGCCTCCGTCTCTGCCACCCCGACTCTTCGCCTTGTCCTTCTTTCCCTGTGTAGGCAACCGCACAAAGTTGGATTCTTCGTATTCCCTCCTCTCGGCCTCTTCACGCCTCTCCTTATCGGACTTCATGCGTCGACCACCTTGCATAATTGTGCTGCCAATAGAAGGTTCGGCCATGGGTGCGGCGGAAAGCTCCGTAGCGACGAATTCGTCGAGCGTGGCAGATTTCGCAGCGTGACGTGCTTGCCGTTCTTCTTTTGCAGTGGTAGTCGGCATTGCCATGGGAGTAATGCGCGGGGGGCGGTAAATTCCGTCTTTGGCAGAGGAAGACGGCCGCGATTCTTCTGCGGCGCTGGGTTTAGAGCGAACGAAGGCCGCGCGGTTGGGTCCGAAAGATGCGGCGTCGACGTCTTCCCCATCTTCCTGTCCTCCAAAGTCGTTCTCTGCGGAAGAATCCTCGTCGCTGGTAATATCGGAGTCGTCAGGATTTGCACCCTTCTTCGTCTTCGGAAGACGTAGTTTCTCCGCCTGCACGGTGGGTTTGCGCTCGCTCGTCTCTGCTGTGCGGAGGATCTTGTCGATTTGGTATTTCAGGCGGTTCTCGAGCGGCCAGACTCCCTTCTCGATGTATACGCGGAGTTCGACGAGCTTCTTCGTGACTTCGCGGTCGAGGCGGTCAGACGCCTTGTCGCCATTTGTGACTGCGTCGTCGCTGGCGCTGTTGGTTTGCGCGGACTCAGATTGCGATTTTCCGGAGGATCGTGAGCGCAGTTTGAGTAATATGAGAAAGACGAGATTTTGCAGGTAGGAGAGGAGGAGCTCGTTCTTCACGTCGAGGAGGGATATGCCATCTCTGGGTGGGAGGATGGCTTCGGCGGAGGGAAGCGCTTGGGTGGCGGAAGAGATGGACTCGGTGAGCGTGGTTAGGAGTGCGGAGAGGGAGTTATCGACTGCCATTTTGTAGTCCTTTCCGTTGGACCAGTAGTCCAGTACACTTTCCTGAGTTTGCGATGTTGGTAGGGCGGACAACCAAGTCCGACAAAATAATTCTCACAGAAATGTCTGCCAAGAGTTTGTGGGCAGGGATTATCCACGTACCCTGCGGCTAGCGGCGCTTATCCTGTTTTGGACAACCTCGGGAGAGAGTAAGCGTGTATAAGAACGGGACACGGTGAGGGGGAATTCTTGGATTAGTATACACAACAAAGAGAGTATATAATAGCCCCTTAAAAGACCTTGCATTCAAATTATACCGTTCATTATTTCACAAAACGTCTACAATTGCACATACTATAACACCATGTCCACCGGATCCAACCGCGTCCTTCTTACCACGGCCATCGCCCATGGTCTCCTTAGCTTGGGGCACACTGTACGTGACCAAGGCTCTATTTTCGAGCAAGTGAACGAATAAAGGCTGAATGCTAATCCTTCTCTCTCTATAATAGGCTAAGGGTCTCGAGCAATTCAAGGAACCTTCTCTCAATCAGATTCCCGCCCTGCTCCGCACGACTGTGAAGGTTGGATGGTACGAGGGCAGCGTATTCTTCGCCATTGCCGGTATGTCCATCAAAGTTAGGTTGTGATACCTTTGTCTCAAGGGACTTCTTGTCCGAAATCATGTCTCCGTGTTGCGTTGTTTGGTAGCCGCTTCTCTCTTTCGATTGGCCCTATTTCCCCTGCAGCATGCCTACATTTCCTTTTCTGGAAAGACATGCCTTATCTCTACTACCTGTTCGTTTCCCAATTTTGCACCGGATTCTGTTATCTCGTACCACTACGGTTTCATCTTCCCGGGAGTCTTCACATATTCCGCGGAGCTTTCTCGTGTTCTACCTGTCCCTTCTCGCCATCCGCAGTCGATATACTCCCCTCTCTGCTAAGGACTGCTTTCTTGCCGTTCCCCGTCCTACCTTGTTTATTAATCTTCCCCAACCTTATGTCTACTCTACCGTCCCCTTCGCCACGAAATCCCTCCTCTGTCACTGCCAATCCACCCCGAAGTCCATTATACTAACACCCACCCCCACAGCACTCATCAACCTAAAATGGTCCCACTTCCCCCTCGGTGTCGTCGATCCCCTCGACAAAGCCATCGGCGCCCTCCTCATCACCCTCCTCTTTGGCGCCGGAGCAAAGTACTACGGAGCTGGTGACCGTGGCACGGGGGTCACGCTCGCGATTGTGGGTATCTTGCAGGGTCTGGGGTTGAAAGGGGGTTTGTAGATGGGATGGGTTGGGGAGGGGTGATTGATCGGGAATAGAAGTGCAGGGAATGGAGGCTGCAAGGGGCGAGTTTTGCCTAGGGGGCATTGAGCATGGAGATGTGAGCTAGAGATTGGTACTAGGGTGCGCTGCAAGTTCCTGTGTTCTAGCCTAGGGGACGTTCCAACAGGCTTAGTTCTACGAGGAAACATAAACCATCTGCCCTCTGGAAAGCTAAGTGCATATGATTGGAGTCTTCTATGCTACTTGACTGGCACGTAATTGAAGAAAACAGACTTTGGTGAACCCATGTTCTGCGGTCTAGGTTATGTTACAAGGGAAAATACATGGAATTATCGCGTAGAAATGCAGGCCTTCTTCCTTAACCCTTGGAGTAGGGACTGAGAAAATTTAAGCAAACCAGTGACCTTGAATGTATCGCTAAATCTCATGTATAAATGCGAAAAATCACGATACAGAGCCGAGATCACGAAGGAGGCAATTGCTGTTTTGAAGTTCATTACATTAAGAAGCCTGTCATTACCCTAAACCACCCATCCCATTGGCACCACCTAGAAAACGCCTCCATGGAAATCCCTCGCTATGGAAATCCAATTCTCAAACCATCACCCCGAAAGATCCATATTCCTAGTTCTTCAAAGCCCCCTTGACCTTGACCTCGAAGCCCAACTCGGCCGCAGCCAAGGCCTGCTCCAGCCTCTCCTTGAAGATCACGGCGGCCGCCTTCTCGCCCCCAGAAACCTGCTCCTCATCCTCCGCCAACTGCCTGAGACGCTTGAGCGCATGATCGAGATGTTCCATGACCTCGTCGGCCCAAACACTGCCCTCCCTGACGCCCCCATTGGTGGTGAACTGTCCGTCGTTGATCGGCGCGAGCTGGGAAAGGCGTTCGTTCAGGACGCTGAAGCCACGGCCGCGAGTTCTCTGGGCGAGAACAACGCTCGGGGCCGGAGAGAACGTGGCCGGTGTGGGCACGGGAACGGTCGGGTACATCGCCTGTTCAGCGATCTCGTTGAGGTCTTGTTGGATAGGCGCGAGCGTGTTGTTGACGGCGGCCAGGTCCAGCTGAGTGACGAGGCCATCTCCGATGACGACGTCGCTCGCGGGGGTAGGATTCGGGGGATCGGGAATCTCGACAAGCGGGGACAGAACGGTGGCTACTTCGGTAGAAGGCATGATCGTAATTGTCTCGCTACTGCAGTTCTAAGGCCTGCCGTTGAGTATATAAAAGTAACACGGCATTGGTTGTCCTGATGGGTGGCAAGCCCACAGAAGCTGAAGAAAAACATCAACTTACCTTGTCTTGAGGCGACTGCGCTGGGCAAAAGGAAAGGGGAATGGGGATGGAGAGGTCGACTGGCGCGTTATATTATGTAGCGAAAGAAAGCGGCCGTGAAGCAGAGTTGCGCAGTCGAGAGAAAAGCTCAGCGAGGCAGAGTTGTCGCGTACGTCAGTCAACTAAAGCGGTGTGGAAGAAGCTGGAAGCGGAAGTTTCGCGTCGGTTTGTTGTTGTGGAAACGCCGAGCGCGACTTTCCCGCGCCTGCTTGTTTGAGTAGTGAAAGCGCAACCTTCACACCGCAAAACAGCACTTCCACCAGGTTCATGGGACGGTCCCTGCGCCACTCCCATCCATCTCTTCACTGCGGAGAGTGCCACGTCTGCGAATGGCATCGAGTTCGCAGGAGGGCGTGCGGAATACCGATGTGCTCGAAGGCAAGTCGTGTAGAGCAATTGCGCCGGTTCCTGTGCACCTGTCTTCAAGCCCAAGCCCGTGAGCATTAGCGGACGAGGGATAGTGTGCCACTCTGCTCGCAGTACTGTTCCTGTTCGCGAGCCTCTTCTTGACCCACGGCATGAAGTTGTAATATCCGCCGCATGCAAACACGCCAATCCATAAGATCAGCTCTGTGCCGTAGATGATGAGGCCGAGGACGTCCAACTTAGGCTGGAAGAGAACTGATACCAGCGAGAATCCATCCCCTGCGGCGTCGATGCCGACGAACAGGAATGAGATTCCGCGGACAGTGCGATGGACGTAGATATCCCAATAATGCCTGAGCACACCGGCGGCGAGGAGAACAGCAGAGAGCACAGCCATGAGCGTCAAGGGCCATTGGATATGGCGGTCCTTTGCAATCCGAAGGGCAACGATGAGAGCAGCTTGGATGCCGCCCATAATCGCAGCAATGGGGACGACGACAGCCAGTGATCGTAGGATAGTCCACTTCTACAGGACAATTAGTTACTACCAGGGAGACTTCGTCCATAGCAGGTCAGAGGAACCTACTCTCTCGTAGTAGAAACATTGAATCCAGGTGACCAAGCTGAGCAACGTCAATATCTGCGGCTGCACACGCAACGCGATATTGAACTCTTCGACGATGTTGTAAACCCCGAGTGGGACTCCAGCCCAGGCCCATAACATCATCATAGTGGGCTGAAGTCCGGTGGCATTGTGTCTCCGGTAGTTGATGACAATCTGGGGGATCAACTGGAAAATCATTAACCCATGCTCTTTACTCTTTACAATATCTGAACTGCAAGTTTAGGTAAGAGTATATACCTGAATGGACCAGCAGACCTGTTGCAAAATTAGAATCAATTTCCACCTTTCCATGGCCATTATACATACCGCACCAAGTGTCCCCAGAACATTGGTGGCCACGGGAACGTCCATTGCAGCGAAGTGAGCGTTGAGATTGAAGGACGTCTGATTGATGTGGTGGAACTGGTCAATCGATAAACGGTATTCGTGCAGGGTTGGCACGTCCCTGACCGATCCGCTCCAGGGTCCACCGCTTGCCGAAGATCAGCCGGACATTTGCTTGTAAATCCACCATGCCTCAACACTCGCAGCAACTTATGAAAGAGCACAGAAGATGGCGACAGGAACGGTAGAAACAAGCGTGGACGTGCCGTCAGAAGAGAAGAAGGCGGCAAAGCTCCCGCCCGGCGTCGTGTTAGGCCCTGATGGCAAGCCGTAAGTAGTCCTCCCGCATGATGGCGTCACAGCTCAGGTACACAGTTACTAATTCTCCTCCGCTCATAGATGTCGCTCCTGCTCCTCCGGCGCGGCGTTCAAAGCGTGGTCGTCCATGATGAAAGGGGGCCCCGTAACCGCAACCGCACCATCCACAACCCAAACCGTCGCGCCCACACCGTCAGACTGTCCGCCCGATGTCGAAGAGCTCGGTCGCGCATCCTGGACCCTTCTCCACTCCATCACCGCCGCGTATCCCGAGAAACCTTCGCCGCAACTCCAAGCCGAAACCAAGACTTTCATGGGGACGTTTGCAAAGTTATATCCCTGCTGGTATTGCGCAAAGGATTTCCAGAAGTGGATGCGGGACGAGCGCAACGCGCCGCGAGTGAGCAGTCGAGACGAATTTGGCCGCTGGATGTGTGAGGCCCACAACCATGTCAACGTCAAGCTGGGGAAGAAGGAGTTCGATTGCAACCTTTGGGAGGAGCGGTGGCGGACTGGCTGGAAGGATGGACGGTGCGATTGATGAATACCGGGCGCATGTATGAATATCTTGTAACGCAAGAGGACTTAGAATCGCAGAGCGAGCATTAGACTCAGGCGTTGATATGGCAGCATATAGAACGGCGTTAGGAATACCACTCTCAGCTTTTACGAAAAAGGAACTTGAGTGTACCATCAGCTGCGACCGGCAATGTTTGGATAGAGAATATCACCAGGAAAACATCGCAACGGGAGGGGTCATGTCTATCACGTAGAAGATGGTATTTGTAACTATTCCTGTTGCCAGACTATGCAACCATCCCTTCAATAAAAAGGACACAAACGTCCGCATCCACTTTGCAGCAAGAAATCGACGGTGCAGATTATAGATTGGGTATCGCCGTGTGCTCAGACCAGCTGTTCAAATCACCGCAGATGCTGCCATGACGCTGAAATTGCATTCAACCATCAAACAAATCATTTATCGCATGATCTCCTGGTAGATGAGGACTGTTGACAGGTCAGTATCTCTTTGTTGTGTCAGGTGTTCCCAACTTACGCTTCAACTGCTCCTTTGTCAAATTATCCTTGTTCTTGTCAAAATCGAAGAACTCCTCCGGAATGGGGTCAGCCGTCGGCTCGTCATCGGGGTCATGATATGGCTCGAGATACGGGTGCTTTAGTGCCTCCTCGACGGTAATGCGCTTCATAGGGTTGAAGGCCAGCAGTTTCTCCAGGAGGTCCAGAGCAAGGTCAGAGGTCCGAGGGAACATGGCCTTCCAGGGGATCTTCTTCTTGAAAGGCAGAGAGCGAATGTATTCTCGTGCACGCCGGGACTTGATGCCGTAGTAGTCCTCCATTGTCGGTGTGCCAAGAACATCCAGAATCAGTGTCAGTTGGTGGTGGTCTGCGGGCCGAGTCAGTAGGGGTAAGTGGCGCGGTTCATGAAACACTTACAGTCCTTGCCGGGGAACAGTGGTTTGCCACTAAGCATCTCAGCCAGGATGCAGCCCACACTCCAGACATCAATCGCCTTGGTGTACTCCTTGAACGTAAGCATGATCTCGGGGGCCCTGTACCAGCGAGTTGCGACGTATTCGGTCATGAAGCCCGAGTTGTCCTCAGTAGAGGCAGCTGATCGCGCGAGACCAAAGTCGCAGACTTTCAGGTCGCAGTTGGCGTTGAGGAGAAGATTGGACGGCTTCAGGTCGCGGTGCAGGACATTTGCGGAGTGCATGGCCTTGAGCGCACGCAAAGTCTGATAGATGAAATACTGGCAATGGTCGTCGGACAGCTCTTGGGTACGGATTACGCGATGCATGTCCGTTTCCATCAATTCCTGTGGATAGTGTTAGCACCGATCTTCTACTTGCACTTGTGTCGTGTACATACTTGGATGAGATAGACTTCTGTGAATGTCTCGTAGTTGCGCGGTTTCTGGATGTCGAGGATGGAGATGATGTTCTCGTGGTTGAAGTACCTGAGGAGCTTCATTTCACGCAGGGTCCGCAGACAGAACATGGAATGGTCAAAAGGCGTGATCTTCTTGATGGCAACCTTTTGGCCCGAAGGTTTGTGCAGGGCGGAGCTACCACAGCTGTTAGCACGACTTGGACGGCCAATCTTTCTGAAGTCGTTCCCTTACCAGACAACGCCATATGCACCCTCGCCTACCACATCCTGGATGTCATATTGTTCTGAGACGTTGAAGGAGATCCTTCTGGAGCTTCCGCTTCCCGCAGGTGCGCGAGACATGTTGGGGTTCTGCTGTACTTATGGGTGCGATTGCGCGTGGTTCGGGGTGGAGAAAGTAGCACGCTGTCGGTCGTCGATGAGCACGCAACGAGTGCGGACAACGAGACGTGAAGGAGGAGCGGGTGCTAATCACACTATTGTTGTCAGCGACAATAAGGCCCACCAGGGTTGAAAAAGCGAGACAAGCCAGAACAATCAGGTTCATGGTGCAAACACTGCTGGAATGAAGCCCAACGTTATAGGGGGTGAAAGGTGCAGCTGAAACAAGCACCTCCACCACCATTATATTCCCGCATTGTGTCGCGTCTGAAAGAAAATCCGAACATACCCGTAGAAACAAAGGCGCTACACAGTTGTCAACCAACTGACGGAACTATTCCCGTGTGTGCTCCGAAAAGTTGTCCTCCCTGAACAAGGCGACGGTCTCGATCGTAGCGGTAGCGGGGAATCGTGCGGGCGGGGGCTTGGATTGGAAGATATTCCAGAATCAAGGAGCGATAGACGGCCGGTGCGGCACAGAGAGCGAAAGAGCAATGAGCGGAGGATCGTCGAAGCGTGTATACTCGCTGGCGCTCGAGCTGTTCCTAGCGGTTGTGGGGTGTGAGGCGTGAGTATGGTGAAGTGGGAGGGATTGGGTGGTCAACTGGTGTGGGGTCGAGATTTGGTGCCCGCGGCGCTAAGCCCAATAAGGGATGGTGCGCTGGATAGTATTCAACGCAAGGGACGACAACCGCAGAGGAACAAAAGGAGACTCGAGAAAGGATTGCAAAAGTGAGGTCTGGGTAGCAGCGAGATATATCGTGGTTGCTGGGCAGCAAAACGTCCGCAGAAGAGTCCAGGTCTCCACTCTTCCAAAGCTGCACTAGCCGCCGGACCCGTGAGCTAAGGTTGATTGGTGTGACTCTCCTCGCATGTCAGACGCCTCTCAGGGGCTACCAATCCATCACCATCCAAACGTCCTATCTTTGCTCATGCCAGGGCACCTTTGCCTTTTCAGCACGCTTTTGACCGTTCCGTCTTCCCATGTCTCACATCCATCTCCGTGCTCCACCGTCAGCCACCAAGCGGTCGTCGTCGAGGAGGCCAAGCATCATAGGGCCGTATCTGAAACCATGGGTGCTCGCCGCGCTGTCCCTGGTTGACTTGACCTGTCCATCATAGCTGGTGCTAATGCACCCTCGAGACTTCCAGGAACAATGCGGTTATACTGTTTTTACTATCACCCGACATATCTCACCAGCCCCGTTGTCTGATATATGGCAAACGTTCAGCTTTACCATATAGCCTTCGTCCACCCACCATCACTAATGTTGCTGTGCCTCATGATGCTCATAGGCGCCGAAACAGCCATGCCCACGCCTCTTCCCCTGTCGATCAAGTTCCTAGCGTTTAGAATGGAAGAATCTGAGACCTTCCAGAAGCCTGCCGGGTCGAGCCGAGCTCTCCCGTACCATGAAAGCTCGCTATGGTAGCATCCAGACGCATTTCCCTGACACACATTCTGCAGGCTTAATACTTGTGTTAATGCTCTCTGTGATCGTCTCTGATTACCAATCTTTTATCAGGATCAGATTACCCACGGGTAAGATGACGAGTTTTGTCCAGACCATGGGGCACGCCCCTAAGGTGTTTGATGTCAAACCCGCTACATATCTCCAATGTAGGACTCTCATTGCAAATAAAAGTCCCATTCTGATGGAGTTCAAGAACATCGGTGGTTCAAAAAACTCATGCCAAAATCTTCTTATCATCTGTTCCAATATCATGGGATGTTATGTCACGAGTGGAGAAGGCAAAGGAGGTTGCTAGCCTAGACAGGTACACCCTCTTAAGCGCTGGGAAGTATTCGTGCTTGAATAGTTGCTATCGTTGCTTCGATGAATAAAGAATAGAGTATACGATCGGACGATGCACCTTTTCACAAAGGGATAATATCTAGATCTCGAGCTGTATTATGTCGCTCGAAGTTTCAGCTCGAACTTCACTGCTGGGGAATTGACTTTCTGGTATGAACAACGCGCATGATCAACCGGTGAGCTTACCCAATACTTCTAAATTTTCTAGGTGATGATTAATTGGTATTGATACTCTTGTAACGACAACATCAGTTTTGATGGACAGCAGTACCGATACTAGTCCTAGCAGCAGTTCCACGTTTGTATTGACTATAGCAGGATATTATTGTTCAAGTCCATCAGGTAATGATCATTCCATCTACCATTCGACGGAACTACTGACCGCGGGCAGCACCGGAATTACAGTTGAGTATGTTCCTCCGTCGGCTACGGAGATCAGGAAGCTAAAGATCAACACTTGTAAGCCAGTTCTGTACTGACACGATTACCATTCTTGCCAGTGCTTTCTAGCGCGGTGACGGGAATATATGCGATAACTATGGGTCTGACTTTGGCGTCTCACCACTACATCCATCAACTCGCCACGATCGGACCGCAAACTCGCTACCTGCAGAGAGGTAAAAGTCATCGCATCTCGTTTTGAATTGTCCCGTCTCCAAGCAATTATCGTTCCAATAGTAATGGAGACAACACACTCCAGGAAACACGTGATTGCCAGATTGGAAGAAAATATTGGCCTTTGCGGGGATGACGCTCTCGTCGCCGGGCAGTGTGGTCAAGTTAGCGGTATCCTTGACGGGGACGCATTTGGTATTCGCGGTTAGTTGGCCATCAGATGTTAAGAAGTAGGGCCATTTCGCCTTGACAAGGGCGGGGGACTCGAAGACGTAGTTGGATTCGGGCACAATGAATTCCCACGACGGCGCTCCCCGTAACGGTTTTCCGCATTCACCATCCGAGCAGACCCGGGATTCGCACTTGTTTCTTTTCGTTAGCGGTTGAAATAGATGTGTAGCAACAGAGCATCCACTTACTACATTTCCACATTTTCCGCAATTATTTGGATCTGTTTTAAGATCTTTGCCGCACGGAGAGCAGGTTTCGGACGGTTCGTCGTGGGTAAGGATGCAGACCATGTAATCTCCGTCCTCTTTCCCATATGTCGTAACCAGGGCAGAGGTAAGACTAGCCCATTGCCGCCTCGTATCCGCCTTAGCAAGATCTACTGCGCTTTGGAAGTTGTCGTCTACTTTTCCCCGTGGGGTGCCTGGGCTGGACGTGGACCCGTCTTTTGGGTCAATGATGCCTGCGTCTTTATTGAGATCCGAGTGCTTTACATGTCCTATGCATTCGATATCTGGCCAGCAGCCCGTAGTTAGATCAACAGGTATCTGGTTTGCCGAGAAGTTGGACCTCATATCGAGGAACGGCGCGAACTTCTTGTTCGCCAGACCTGGTGGATTTGACATCGAATAGGGTCCTGAAGCGACATCGCCCCAGTTGCTGTGCGCGTAGAAATCTTGGATCCCATGCAGAAATTCTCCAAAATACTGTAGGACGTCGCATTTTACTCGCCATTCACCTGTCGTAAATTTGCAGGGTACTGTTAGTTCGTTGGCGCTTGGATAACCTTCCTTGCCGAGTCCGTACGCCGTCGATTCAGCTGTATTGAATTTATCTTGAAGATAAAGGAAGATGTTTTTAAGATATTGGGTTGCCTGGGATCTCGTCTTTGGGTAGTCACTGGCGTCGAAGTAGTCGGCATCGTCGAAATGCGCTCGAGAGTCCGAGAATTGGGCGGTGCCGGGGATATTAGGTAAGCCAATGGCGCCTGTATGCCCCTTGGTACCTGCTAGAGAGTCAATAGAAGATGGTTCAAAACAATTCGGAACCGGATCGACGGTTTTGCAGCTGAGGGCTGCGCGAGTTATCATTTCATGTTCCGCATGTTGATTGATGCCGGGAAAGTTAAAGGTACCAAATCCAGATGCTGCGCGGAACAAGGAGAGCAAAGTGATGGATGCTACAAATTTTAGATACATCATTACCAACAACTTGCCGAAACGCTTCAAAAGGAGTGTGAGAGAGGAACCAGAGCAAAGCAGGGGCCTTGTGCTACCTATGTAGTTATCGATCGGTAACATATCGGTCACGCTGCGTCACTGCTGCTCACGACGACCTTGAACGTATGACACAAAGACATTTTTCTTTGGGTGACTCCAATTCGCGTCCCCAGTGAGATTGAACGTACTATTGGCATATAATAGCTCCGGACGCGTCTAGGCCTCTCCTATTCAGAGGGCTACACGTGTACCCTTCCCCCAGGGTAGCTAATATTCACCAATCGTTCTGACCGCCATGCATGTACACACTAACGAGTGAGGGGTAAAACATCTTTTTTTAAACAATGGCCGCGAGACCATGGCCTGAGCTTTTATTGCGTCAACCCTTAGCATCATAATTATAATAGTGCGGTCGATTCGGACCGGCGATAGTGTGGCCTCTGTCCTTAGCGGAAAGTAAGCTTAGTGGAAAGTAAGCATTAGTATCTAACTTCTCGCATTTGAGAGATATAATATGCCTTGATACTATTTGTAAACATAGTTAAAGATCCAATCACGTCAACGTCGGTTAGGTCGCTTCACTAAAGTGAAAACGTAAGTCTCTCTCTTGAAATGCACATGAAAGAAGCAGATTCCTCATGCGTTAAAGAAAAAATAAAGGGGGGGGAAAAGTCGCAAAAACTAAGCCGACCCCTAACAGCCACGCGCCCAGAAAACCCCCTTCTAGTGCTCGGAGCACGAGGGGGGTTTTTTTTGTAACCGTACGGCTGCCTCTCTTTTCTTTTTCTCTCTCTTTTTTTTTTGACTCAGCCGTGTCTCGAACCCACGGTCCTTGCAACACGGTTTTGGATCTGGTTCTGAGAAGTGGAAAGTTTACAACCAGGAATTATACCATGCGACTAAGTGGGTTTGAGTGGTGTTAGATTTGAATATTGAAAAGAATATATAGGGGGATATTAGGTTGTAGATAAATAAGGATATGTATAGTCATAAGCGGCGGTGAGGATTTTGCGAGTGGGGGTGGGCGGTGCGGCGTTTGTTGTTTGGTGGGCAGCGTGGTGAAGCGGCGCGGCGGTGAAAGGTATGGGTAAGAATGAATAAGTGCAAAGTGACATAACGAGGGTAGCATGACACGATATTGTAGAGGTTATTTCTCTTCTCTATTTATATTGCCTGTATGCGGCTATCTATCTCAATGCTAAACAAAATATCATGTTCACTGCGACGAAAGGCAGGTCCATAAAGTTTTATGTTTGAGGCTTCTTAAACGGACACCAACATCGAGAGAATGCTGGCTTTTTTCTAAGCAGCCCACCTGATTCCGGATGATATCCAAAGCACACGATGAACATTGTCGGGAATATTTAGCGCCTGACCTCCCATGTTTATCGGCGGCTGGATTTCCCTTGGAGACGCCCGTTGGCCCCAACGTTATCTTTTTAAAACAAAAGAGATATCTCAATTTTCGAATCAGTCTAGGCCATGACGTGTCCGCCAGGCGTTCTGAAGTCTCGTGAATCCCGATTCTGCTACCCTGAGAACCAAATCCATGCTGGCTGATGGCGAAAATTTGGGGCTGCTCGTAAACAAAGACATGAGTTCATTCACGAGTACTTCTGGAACCCGATTCGTCGCTCCAACATAGAAAGAGAGAGCCTGTGCGGTGCTGTTGCGAGAACCGAAATGAGAGATCCGGACATGATGAATCTCTACGTCATTTCAGCTCGTGGGAACCAAAATCAGTTGAAGTCTTCATCAAAGTCTCTACTGTTCAATTTCAGAATTCCCGGCCCATTGGACTTTCGTCGAACCTGTTCACACCCTTGCTCGTTTCAGCCACCACTGTTATTGTGTGAGGCGGATTTGATGTGGTATATTGTAGGTTCTTAATATTAGGAAAGCCATGGGACATGTATAACTAGAGTCATTCTTGAGAAGAAGTGGAGGTGGGGACATCAGGTCGTCTGACGCCAATTTCTGGTGAGATGGAGCGACCAGTAATGGGCTGTGGAGGAGGATTGCTTTTCGCGCGGACAGCCTTCTGTACCAAGGGCACGTCTGTGCCTCAATCCCAACAGGAGAAAAAGGAAGCCATATTGTGTCGCCTGCACTGCTTCGCAAAGGAAATGGACTGTGCACCATCGCTGCATATCTCCTGGAATGTTCCTCAGTCTTAGAGGCGAAGGCTTCCACAAGACATTTATTGTCTTTCAATGGAATACATGTCTGTACATGTAGGTTTTGTATCTTAATCTTCGAAATTGTCCACTCCACATAATACTCAGGGCCGAGTCTCTATTTTAAGGCAATCCGAGAAGCACTGGCATGCAGTTAGCGCATGGGAAATGGTGTTTTTGTCTCCTCCTCATAATTAGGAGTAGGTCGCTTATTTTCGAAGTGCACTTGTCTTTGTGACGTTTGGACATTGGTTCATGGTCATGGTCTTTGGAAAGTCTCCAATCCACATGAATCCAGCAACCATGGATAGGTTTTGGATGGCATTCACATCCAACTTGCCCGCGGCCGCTCGACGAACCCGGCGACCTCTTGATCCAAACCGAAGGCAACACCATGCATGGGAAGCCTTTTATTTTGATCTTTCCGAGTCCATAAAAAGAAAGCAAGTAGATAGAATAATCTAGCACCAGCATCCTTTCTTTCATCCATGTATGTTTTGTTCACTCTTTTCCTCGCCGAGACCGACGTCCGGGGTATCATCTGCGCGGTCCACGACTTTTTAATTCTAATCAGGAGGAGCGGAGTTATGAAGCTGACATGTGTTGTTCTAATAAATAAAGAGAAGGCCAAAAGGCCAGCCCATCATCCAGTCTGGCCTGCATTGCGAGTGCCACACGAATATTCGGGAGCCCGCTTTCGAATTATCATGTCACGACTCCGTCATGACTTTCGGTTGTTCCCCGTCGGTGACTGCTGGAGCTCCCATGTATGGCGTGAATAATGACTTTTTTTAGCTCCATGAGGAGTAGAACGGGCAACGAAGCGTTCTCCTCCTGAGTATGAGAATGTGTTCAGGTAATTTCCGGGACAACGGAGGAAATCCGATGCCAAAAGCTCTCGGCCATTTTGCTATACGCTCTGGACTTCATGTTCCGCCACGTAGACGATTTTGGAAGACATTTACAGGTGCATTGTTCCTTTGATCTGTGCGACAGCCCGCACATCTTGGTGTAAGTTAGGCTTTTCTTTGCAGATACACATAGAAGGGTGTTTTTGCTGCAACGAGGCTACATAGCGTGCCTTAGTTACTGGTTTTGGATCAAGACTGCGCATGTATGACGGGGATATCGTACTTCCGAAAGCTTGCCCACATGTACTCTTGCCAGTTGTGCTTAGCTGAATATCTCCGCCTGCTTGGGTCTGGAGGAGCATGTAAGAGGGCACTTGCAACTTTGTGTTGGAGAGGATGTAAGGCAACGTGCAGTCATTCCTGCTGTCAGTCTGCAGCTTTTTCGATATCGATTACACGTTCTGCTGTACCATGAGTGCAAAGATAGCCCCATTGCAGATGGCGTCCATGAGCATGTTGACGCGAAGTTTGGTCGCGTTTCATAATTCATCCCTCTTCCACATTCGCTTGTCCGTCGACGCGTATTTGTTCTGCCATGATTATTGGCAGCTTGGATTTGGGACATTTCCGGAACTGAGAGTTGATTTTGGAATCCGGCGGATTGGCCACATAATGTTGTTTGGCATTTTCTATTTTGATTTCGTCTTCCAGCGCCTCCAAACATTCTGATAATTAATGCAACGTTTTCGTCTTCGCCCCTTTGGTTAGCCTTCATGTTTTCTATGTGGAACTTGTCCTCCACCACAAACATGACGGTCGGGAGCCGATATTTTCTGTCCCCAGTCCCCGTCATTTGCTCGCGCGACCGACTTTTTTGGACCAAAAAAACAGGCAGCATCGTGACAGCATCAGCTGTTGTTTGTGGGTTTTAAAAAGCGCGCCCTGGTCAGAGCCATTACATCGCTGTATTGGGGATTCAAGTGCTTTGGCCAGGCCGTTTTTGGTTTTGTCACTCAGAAATGCATTCATTCCGGCTTGTTCTTTTCCATGTATATCATCCGTTTTCCAGCAAACGGAGAGGATACCATTAATAGCAGCGTAAGGGTTTTGAGGAAGCGGTCCATTCTCCATGGTATGAAGACAAACGGATTTTAAGTTCTGTTCGGATCGCACAGTCCATACTGTAGTCGAACTGCAGATGTTTTCTTTTTTTGAATAGGATATCTCAGGGAGCGGAAGCAGAGACACATGGAAACCTTTGCCATAGGTTTTGGCGACATCAATGGAATCGAGTTCGCTTTTTTGGGAACTCTTCCATCCGTGAAGGACATGTCGCTTAAACCAGTCTATTCTGGATGCCATTGCCTCATGAACTGGCTTTGGTCTCTTCCCCCCTAAGGTTCCTTTTTCGATACGACAACCCATCCAGAATAATCTCCATACTTTCCCATCTTGTGGTCTAGGATGTGACCAAAAAGCAAAGAGGGTCACATTATTGTTAAAGCTCCGATGATGAGGACCCAGGACATCAACCGATTCGGGTAAGAGTTTTGCGAGATCCCGCGAAGACATCGATGCTGTCAAGGATAGCTTTATTGAAGCCCATCAATTCACCGGTTCTTCCTTTTCTTTCGATCTTTCGCATGTTTCTAGTCGATGCAGGGTTCCATGATATAAGAACAGGATCCTTTTCTTTCTTTCGTCTTGGGAAGGTCCCCGCAGTCGAGAACCAAGACACATTCTGCAATGGTCGAAAATGTTTTGGAGACATGAATCCATCGACCCCGATGTTTTGGTGTATCCGGCGAAGACGTGCGAAGGAGGACATCTTGGCGTTAGGGGACATTTATGTATTGAACCCCATCAATTCACCGGTTCTGGTTTTTCTTTCCTTTCCCCGTCCACGCCGCGGTCCATAGATCCTGGCTCAACGAGTTTTTTCTATCTATCGCATTTTGAGTGTCTCAAGGCCGGCCAACGGCGACACATTCCCTTATCCAATCCAACTTTCGGAGGGACATGCGACGGGGAGCAATTCCTTGCGAATTTTTGGGTCCAGCAAAGAAGGACGTGGCACAACGTACAAGCGAATTGGCCTCCATAGTCTTTTGGCCATTGTGCTTTTTGAGGGCGCCTCCAGAACAGGAGGGCAGAGTCGCCATGATCCCACGATGGAGATGCTTTTGGAAAGAATCGGATGACGCCATGACGGATGTGGTATGTGATATTTCTGTATGTCATGCCAGTACAGAGCATCTTGTTTTGTTCTTCTCGTCAGGTGGACGGAAGACACATCAAATGAGTGAGGTGGTGCTTTCTGGAGTCCAAACGCCCGTAGCAAAGTCGCCGGCAAAACGTTCATGGCTGGGTTCCGGTCGATATTTTGGGACAAGTCCAGAGTCCACATTATGAAGTGGAATGATTGTGATTGTAATTTGGAGCCCCCGGGAAGGGGTCAGAGGCACATGTCAGGCGATCATAGAGGTTTTCGGAACTTCGACATCAGCCTGACATTGTCACATTTTTGGGCAGAAACAAAAGAATATGGAATTGCTGTGAGAGAAAGAAGGAATCGAGGAATGGAAGAATTAAGGGGGTTTATATACACGTCGCCAAGAGAATGGACACATCACACCCGCAAACACTTGCACATGAACATCATGAACATCCGTGAGTTCTTTTCGAAACATGTTCTACATAAAACACACCGCTCTCATTTTCCTCATCAACCCCTTTCCCCCATCCCCTATTTGCCCATCCCCTTCAAATAAGCAGCATACCCCTCCTCAAGCAACACGCGGTCCTTCCGCAGCACCTCCCGCTCATTCCCCCTCATCCACTCCGCCAGCCTTTCCCTCACATCCTCGTCCGCGGCCCCCAGGATCCTCACAGCCAGCAGCGCCGCGTTCGTACTGTTGTTGATCCCCACCGTCGCCACGGGCTCCCCACGCGGCATCTGCGTCATCGAATACAGACTGTCCACGCCATCGAGATGCGTGGCTTTGACGGGAACCCCGATGACCGGCAGCGTCGTCCACGACGCGCACATCCCCGGGAGGTGGGCCGCGCCGCCCGCCGCACCGATGATGACCTTGACGGTCGTGTCCTCCGCGCTCTTGGAGAACTCGCGCAGCCAGTCCGGCGTGCGGTGCGCGGACGTGATCCGCACGGTGAAGGGCACCTTGAGCTTCTCGAGGATCTCGAGGCCGGGGCGGAGGACGGGGAGGTCAGAGTCCGAGCCCATGATGACGGCCACGAGCGGCTCTTCTCTGGGCGGGGGCTCGTTAGGGCCCAGGGCCTTGCCCTTCATGTCGTCGACGAGGTCGATCAGGGGCTGGATCTCGCGCTCTGCGGCGGCCAGGGAGGGTGCTGTGACGGTGATGTGGCCCATCTTGCGGCCGGGGCGGGCCTCGCCTTTGCCGTAGAGGTGCGTGGAGGCGTTGGGGAGTTCGAGCGCCTTGTTCGCGACCTTGATGTGCGAGTCGGGCGTGTTGCCTCCGAGGATGTTGAGCATGATGGCGGGTTCCCTGAGCCTCAGGCCGGCTTCCGGTAAGGGGAGATCCAGGATTGCGCGCATATGGGCCTCGTACTGAGAGATGGGGCACGCCTCGATGGTGTAGTGGCCCGAGTTGTGCGGCCGCGGCGCGATCTCGTTGACCAGCAAGCTGCCGTCCTTGAGCAGGAACATCTCCACGCCGAACACGCCCTTCCCCTCGAACGCGCCGATAGCCTTCCTCGCGAGCTCCTGCGCCCGCTTCGTCGTCTCCTTCTTGACATGCCGTGGCGGCGCATACGTGAGCTTGCAGATGCTGTCCTCATGCACCGTCTCGACGGTCGGGAACGTGAGCACCCCATCCTTCGTCTTGACCACCATGACCGCGAGCTCCATGCGGAAATCCGCCCAGCGCTCCGCGTACAACGGCCGATCCCCCAGCGCCTTGTACGCCGCCTCGACCTGTCCCGCGCTCTTGACGACGAAGTTGCCCCGCCCATCGTACGCCTCCGTCTTGCTCTTCAGCATATACGGATACCCGAACTCGCCGCCCACCTCCTTCAGCCCCTCGACCCCCTTGCCCTCCAGGTCCACGCTCTCGGCGACATCGACCCCGTGACGCTTCAGGTGCTGCTTCTGCGCGAATTTGTCCTTGATGATGCGCAGCGTCCGCCAGCTCGGCTCGACCGTGACCTCCCCAGATACCTCTTCCAGCATGTCCGTGTCGACATGCTCAATCTCGACCGTCACCACGTCGCTGGCTTGCGCCAGCCTCTTGACGGCCGCCGCATCTTTGAAGGATCCCGCGATATGCCCGCCGTGCGAAGAGACTTGCTTGGCGGGCGCGCTCTCGGCGTCCAGCACGTTTACCTGGATGTTGAGCCGGTTGGCAGCCTCAATGAGCATGCGGCCCAGCTGGCCGCCGCCGAGCAGGCCTACTTTCCTCTTGTCTGCCATGGATGTTATGCGGGTATGGGGAGGGTGGAGAAAAGTTGCTAGCCCGTGGTGTTGACTGTACTGACGTCTGCTGCAGGGATGATACTGGTCGCTAATTGGCTGGCGGGGCAAAAAATTATATTCGCGGGCTTTGGGAAGGCCTCTGCCAGAGATTCATAGGACACTTCTACTGCTCATCTTTCGGCGCAAAATACAGACAGCATCAAACTTTCACAGACATTTCACATCACATTTGGAGTGCAAGGGAAGATCGAGATGGATGTTCCGCTGATTTGTGCCCTTGAATTGTACGGACATCGAGTATTGAGTATCATTTTTGAGCCTACTAAGAGCCCTTTCCAGACATGATTCACGCCTTGATTGACCCCAGCCGACCATGCCCACGCCGAAATGAAGAAACCATTCCATCTCCCATAGTAGTCGCCTTCGCTTACACCTTGAAACCGCGGGATCGTCTGCGGCCACGGGCACGCTCGAACTTGCGGCCCTTGCTCTGGACGTAGGGCTTCTTGTTCTTGTGGGGACCGAAACCGAAGTGCTTGACGGCCTCGCGGGAGTTCTTGGGGCCACGGAGGAGGAGGGTGTTGGCACCGGTAGGGGCGCGGATGGCAACCTCGTCGATGGTCAGAGCCTCACCGCCGGCAGCGACGATGCGAGCACGGGCGGAAGAGGTGAAGCGGAGGGCAGCGACCGAAAGCTTGGGGATTTCTGGAAATCGTCAGTGCTGATTCGACTTCGCGAGACAGAATCACGTACCCAAGAGACGGTTGTCATCGGTGACGGTGCCGACCTGATGGGATGTTAGTTGCGTCCCCCGTATTTGAGGCAGGTATGCATACGATGACGACGGTCTTGTCCTTGTGGGCCTCAGCAGTGTGCTTGTTGGCAACGGTCAGGACGATCTTGGACAGGCTGACGGCTGTTCTGAGGTTAGTCCGGCGCTTTCTCGAGCATCTTGGTTCGGAGTCTCTTACGAGGGCGGTTGATCTTGGACATCATGAGCCTGCGGAGGACGGTCTTGTTGAAGGGGGCATCGGTGCGGCCTGGCAATTGCGGTCAGCGCGAATCGAACTCCGCTTGGTTGGGGAAACACTCACGAGCCAGGAACTTGTAGAGCCTCACAAGAAGCCTAACATAAGGGTTCTCGCTCTTGGGGACCCCTGCGCTACGGTCAATATCCGCAGTCTAGGAAATCATGCTGCGTCCTTGAAGGACAGCTGTGCGCCAGCGCATTTCTGCGCTGACTCGACGGGGAAATCACATACTGCGGTGCCCGTCTCGAACATGATGCCTGTTCAGATCGATACCCTAAGGAAAAATTGTCAGCGGACGTCGGCTTGAGGGATTCGAGTGCGGGCTCAGAGGGGATCGCAGAAGGCTCGGGCGACCGCTTTTGACGCATCCAAAAAATCCGCATCGCATTGCGCGAAACTTTCCCGTCGCAGCAGCAAGGAAAACGGCCTTACCATTTTGATTGACGATTGGGGGTGTCGGCGTGGGTTGTCGTGGTCGTGGTCGTGGTTTGAGGTTGCAATGTGCGAATTTCGATGCTCGTGGTGTGGGCGGCCCTTAGCGGGCTTGGCAAAGACGCTCACCGCCTTGGGCAGAAAACTGCCCGGCTCGACGACCATCACGCATATGCATGGGCTGCACGCCGGGAATGTGAGGTGGAAAAATGAGAGGGAAATGGTACTCCATAGGCCGTAACGCATGGTGTGTCCGAATATGTCTTACGCAGGGCATGAAGACTATAGCCATGTAGCATATACTTCCATCCTCCACCCTGCACTACACCAATGATTCACAGATGAGAGCAAAGTCCCACTCTATTACCATTATGTACCTGATCTTGTATATATATACCCGTTACACATCGTCCGACTCCGCTAGAACTCTATATGTGACAATACCTAATGTGAAGTTTTTCGTCGCTTTCCGTTACAACTGCAAGGCATGCCAAAGCTTGGGGGAAAAAAAAAAGAAATGCATATCTGCCCCTAAAGTCGATTTAGGATGGAAAATAAACTTCCAACATGAAGTGCGTGAAGACACACACAACGCTTGTGGGTAATGCAAGCTTGCCTATGCCATCACCTGTACAAGAAACCATGCCACTCCCGAACCCCGGAATCGATACAGGTAAGAAAACAAATATGTCGAAATGAAATGGAGCGGTTCGTCCTGCATTGGCGTTGTGCGGCATTCCGTTGAGTGAGCCCAAGGTGGGATTGTACCAAGATTGCGCTGCATCATCAGACGGCCTTGTCAGCAACGTAGGTGCCGATACCGTCATAGATCTTCTTGGTCGATTCAGGGGCAATTCTGGGGGCGAGACCGCCGAGGAGAACAAAGACGGTCAACGCGGCGAGGGCAAAGATGAGCAGCTTCCGGGTAACAGGACGGGTAGCGCCCATTTCAGCCCATGCCATGCCGCCTTGGCCGACGAGTTCCTTCATCTTTTGAGCACCCAACTTGTAGAACATGAGGCCAACCAGAGCAACGCCGTAGCCGAATGCCTGGAGAAGGGTGACGGGGTCGCCGAAGATGATCATGGAGGCGAAGACGAGGAGGATGTCCTTGAGAACGCCAGAGAGGGTGAGCACAAGCGATGAGGTCCTGCCAATCTGTGCGCTGTTAGAAGAGGGTCTGGGTCATGAGATGTGCAAGGACTCACCAGGAACACAACGGAGACGTTCAGCATGAATGCAACGAGAGCGTTGAGAAGCAGAGTGAAGCCGCCGACACGGTAGACGTCGTCTACGCTCATGCGGGGCATCTCGTAGAAGAGCCAGACGCAACCGTTGATGATGGCACACGCAGGTGCGTAGTAGTAGAGGGACACAAGCGGGTCCATCTTGAACTCGTCCGAGCTCAACAGGCGCTGGACCATGACCAGGCGGACAGCTTCGAAGATGATGCCGGCAACCTGGAAGAGGAAACCAATCATGACGAATTTGATCTCGCCAATGGAGGCAATAATGACACCAACGACAATGACGGACACGTTTGTGAGGGTCTTCATATCGGCTTTGCTGACGCCCATGAACCAACTGGAGAGGAGAACGGCGACGGGAGTTGTAGCCTAACAGGAGTCAGCCAGTCAGTCCGGGACGTGGCAGGAATCCGAATTGCACCAACCTTCAGCATCTGAATGAAAGCGACGCTCAAGTACAGGTATGTCTGGTTACCGCAGATCAAGCTCAAGCTGAAGAAGATACCGATTGGGATGATGGCTCGGAGGTAGACGCGGCCCGTCATGGGGACCTTCTTTCTCGAGTCGAGGATGGTGGTGAATCGAGCCATGAGCTGGGTCACGATGGTCGCGAACAGCAAATGCCATGTTGTGAGGAAGATGGGGAATTCTGAGACGAGAGGATTAGCTTCGGGGTTGTACGTCCCCGAGGGATGCTGGCGACATACCAAACTTTTTCGTCGACAGGATCCATTTGTTGAAGACAATGACGCTGGAACTCAGTCCTATCCATGCCCTGTATGGAGGTCAGAATCGAGGGGGAGACTATGGACACGTTGAAGGAGGCGTACGCGACGTAGAAGGCGGGATGTAGCTTGTCCGAAGGTTTCTGGGGGGTCTGGATGTTGGGGTTGACGGTTGGGAGGACCGGCGCGGAGGTGTCGCGGGCGGCCTCGACCGAGGAGCGAGTCTTCTCGTCAGACATGGCTACAACAAGTGGTCGAGAGAGGTTCTGTGGAGACGGTATTTCTTCAGAGAGGCGGCGATGCGATGGTGGGCGTGGAAAGGAGAAGGAAGGTGTCGCCAGTAGTGGGAACGGGGCGAGCAACGGGCTGACAAGACGGCGCAGCAGAAGTGCGGGAGGATGGATAATTGGGAAGAATTGGGGCTGACGGGATACAGCAACCGGCGGCCGGGTCACACAGTGAACGAGCGGATGCACCGTATGACAGCGGGCACGGGAGAGTGTTGGCGTTGGTGGAGTGGTGGAGGGAAGAGAGGGGGAGAGATTATGAAGACGACGACGTTTCCATCGGGGGAGACGCGGTCTTCAGGGCGCACCGTGAAAAGAAGGAGGAAGGAGGAGCCCTGCGGGTCCAGGGTCATCTGGCTTTACCGAAAGGGGCTTAGATTCACTTGGCACATTGATTGGACAGGAAGGGGCAAGCATTGCCCGTGCGGCGTGGACGCGTTATGCGACCACTGCGGCGGGATCTCCACCGCCAAGAAAAGTCAAGTTGCAAAGAGTCCAAAGACGCAGAGACAAGGCGACGCTCAGGCACGGTTCCGAACGCTTCAACACTACTCTCTCCCCACGCACGCAGATGCTTGTTGGGTAAAGAAGAGGTGGGGATGATTTGGCAACGGTGCAGCTGATCTGATCTCGAGGGTGACACCCAGCTCGGACCGTTACAAAGGACGGCGGTAGCGTGGTACTGTAGTGCAGTGTATATAATGTAGTAGTAGCAGTAGTAGCAGTAGTAGCAGTACTCCTTAAACGGGACGGATATGCTATCTACATGGAAATCGTCCACTTTTCAGGGAGAACACATTCATATCGCAATTCTCGGGGAAGGAGCCTCCCACGCCAGGTGTCCAGGTCGCCACTTCCCTCTTGAGTTGCTCCTTCCCCCTTTTGCGGTCGGGACCCTGGCCAGAGACGCGGTGACAGGGGACAGACAGGGGAGTCCCGCTCACGCCGTCGATATTTATTTTCAGACCCGCCGACATCCCCCGCCTCATCATCGCAGCTCTCCACGCCCCGTCCTTGTGAACAATCCAGCGCCCTCGTTCCCTTTCAAGTCCCTTTCGCCCTTCAATCGTTACATGCTCAACTACGCTCGCCAGACCTTGAAGCGTGTTCCGTCTTTTCAGGAGTTGTTGCAAGGGAAAATGGGTTCTGCAAAGGAACAAATGTGAGCACGCCCGCACAAGCTGCACTGCCTCTCTAACCACCCCACAGCAACGTAGACGTCCTCGTCATCGGCGCTGGTCCGACCGGCCTGGGAGCTGCAAAGCGCTTGAATCAAATTGTATGCACCATTGCCTTCGACAGAAAGCTCTGTGTAGGACCTCGCTGATCCCCCTCCTCAGGACGGCCCCTCGTGGTTGATTGTCGACTCCAACGAGATCCCCGGTGGTCTGGCTTCCACCGATGTCACCCCCGAAGGCTTCGTAAGTATCTCCTCTCTCAATCGATTCCCATGCCTGCGGATCCTGACCCTACCTCAAGCTCTACGACGTCGGCGGCCATGTTATCTTCTCCCACTACAAGTACTTCGACGACTGCATCGACGAGGCCCTCCCCAATGACGACGACTGGTACACCCACCAGCGCATCTCCTACGTCCGCTGCAAGGGCCTCTGGGTCCCCTACCCCTTCCAGAACAACATCTCCATGCTGCCCAAGGAGGACCAGGTCAACTGTATCGAGGGCATGATTGATGCCGCTTTGGAGGCCCGCGTCTCCAACACCAAGCCCAAAGACTTCGACGAGTGGATTGTGCGCCAGATGGGCACCGGCGTGGCAGACCTGTTCATGCGGCCTTACAACTACAAAGTCTGGGCGGTCCCAACTACCAAGGTGAGGAGGCGCATGCATCCCTACATGGGCACCCACTAACCCGTGTGGCAGATGCAATGCGCATGGCTCGGCGAGCGTGTCGCTGCTCCGGACGTGAAGCGCGTCACCTCCAACGTCATCCTGGGCAAGACTGCAGGCGGTTGGGGCCCCAACGCCACCTTCCGCTTCCCTGCTCGTGATGGCACCGGCGGTATCTGGATCGCCGTCGCGAAGACCCTCCCCGACGAGAAGAAGCGATTCGGTGAGCACGGTGCTGTCACCAAGGTCGACGCCGATGGCAAGAAGGTGACCCTGAAGGACGGCACCGTGGTCAACTACCAGAAGTTGATCAACACCATGGCCGTCGACAGCCTCGTCGAGAAGATGGGCGACAAGTCACTCATCGAGCTCAGCAAGGGCCTCTTCTACTCTTCGACTCATGTTATCGGCGTTGGCATTCGAGGCGAACGTCCTGAGAACATTGGCGACAAGTGCTGGCTGTACTTCCCCGAGGACAACTGTCCATTCTACCGTGCCACCATCTTCTCCAACTACTCCCCCTACAACCAGCCTCAGAAGGACGTCAAGCTCCCCACCCAGCAGCTCGCCGACGGCTCAAAGCCGAGCTCGAGGGAGCCGAAGGAGGGACCGTACTGGTCCATCATGCTCGAGGTCTCGGAATCCAGCATGAAGCCCGTGGACCAGGCCAACCTGCTCAAGGACTCCATCCAGGGCCTCGTCAACACCGAGATGATCAAGCCCACGGATGAGATCGTCTCCACCTACCACCGCCGCTTCGACCACGGCTACCCGACTCCTTCGCTGGAGCGCGAGGGTGTGCTGAAGGAGCTGCTCCCCGCTCTCCAGGCCAAGGACATCTGGTCTCGCGGTCGCTTCGGTTCCTGGCGGTACGAGGTCGGCAACCAGGATCACTCGTTCATGTTGGGCGTCGAGGCCGCCGACAACATTGTCAACGGTGCCGTGGAGCTGACGCTCAACTACCCCGACTTTGTGAACGGCCGCCAGAATACCGAACGCCGTCTCGTCGATGGTGCTCAGGCTTTCGCCAAGAGCAAGAAGGCTCTCGATTAGACATGTCAATGCTGGCATGACATGATGGGAAAGATTCCGACGTGATCTGGCAATAGAGGAAGAAAGGATAATAGCTTCGGGTGTAGCTGCAACGCTTGATATGATGGTCGTATATTTAGGGGATCATTTGGGAGCGAGCGGGTTAATCAATGAATGGGGGTTCTTGTAGCATGCTTTTAGCCAGGTCGTGGAAGGACGCCGTATATTTTCCGCCTCTCAACGCGACATTGTGGAATATAGATATGGCGTGCAGGTCGCTTGGGCCCGATCTAGAGATCGAGTTTATAGATTTAAGAGACTTTTTTGTGAGAGCAGGTTTGACTTTGGTTGTTGTGTTGTTAGTGTGATTTAATGTTGTTCGGTTGGGTGTATTGGGTGGGCATGAACTATTTTACGTTTAACATAACAACAAAAACAAGCACCCGTGGACCATTCCCTGGCTCCGAGATACGTATGTTAACAAAATTCCACTTTCGCAATCCCCCAAAATCCAAGAATTTACAGTCACAATGCAGATCCTCCTCAGTGCGATATATCTGTCATATTCCGTGCTGCCGTGATGGTAGTGGTAGCGGTGATGAAGTTGCCGGGTAGCTCAAGTGCTCTCGTCCCACATAGCCGCGACGACGGGGGGGAGTAACACTCGTCGCGGGACGAGACACAGAGTGACCCCGACCGTGACGCGTACGGATTAGTTTTGTGTGCAGAGTGCCGTGGAACACAACTTCCCATTATTCAGATGATCTGCGGGTAGGTGTAGGAGTTTTGGGACGGGAGGGTGCTGCTTGTAGATGGGGCTGGTGAGCTTTACAATTTTCCACCTCTGGGCTCTAAACTAGTAGTAGAACGAAAGCATGGCCGTCACCGCAAGAACTCTCGAGTCGAAGGATTTCTCATGATGCACACGGAGTGTCATTTTTCATTACTACGTAACTCCCTGCTAAACCGCATTATCCATTATGACTCAAATCATTAATTCCTCCCTCATGCTCATTCTCTCATCCTCGTCATCAGACCTGAGTCCACATCGCATGTCTTTCTACATGATTCTATGCTGATCGGAAAACGTCAATGAAGGAAAGTCTGAAAGATACCCAAATGCATGCACATGCATCCATGCCGAAAACGCCGCCAATGATGGGGAACCCAGTGATGGAAAATCCCGGAAACCCAGAACATATGCAAGATGATGCATCACATCGTCCACCGCTCGTATGTACATCGCACCTATTCTACAGGACGAGCAGGACGCCGAGGAATGCCGCTAACGGGAGGAGAGCATTGTGTACGAGCAGCTGCGAGGCAGCGGAAGGAGGGGCCGCGGGAGTCGAGGTCGTGGCTGGGGTGGAGCCGGAACCCGAACGTGAAGGGGTGCCGGAGGCGCCGCCAGAAGGCGTGCCAGACGGTGTGTGCGTCGTCATGGTGGTGAATCCGCTTTGCGCGGAGGTGGTGGTCTTGCTGCTGCTGCTGACCTGTGCGCTGTTAGATGCGCCAGAAGAAGACGCCGAAGGTGAGGGAGCAGAAGAGGATGGCGTAGAGGAAGCGGGAGGGGGTGTCGACTGTGAAGAATCGTTAGCAAAAGCTGATCACCAGAGACAAAAACGGGGTGAAAGGAGCGCGTCTTACTGACAGGCGCCGAGCTGGGTGGAACGACTTTGCCAGAATCGGTGACGGTCCACCCGCTGGGAAGGCCGGGGTAGTTTGCTAAGGTGCGACTCACAGACTGGACAGAGGACGACTGCGGGACCCAGGGGAAGACGCTGGGCCTCGTGTACGGAGTCTCTGTGGGTGTGAACGGGATGGGCTGCCCGCTCGCCTTGGAGGTGATGGCAGGAGGAGGGTTGGGGTCGACGACACCGGCGCCCGGGTTGACTTGGCCGCCATTCGACTTGATGGACTGCCAGCTTCCGCTCTGGTCGCCATAGATGTACTGCGTGCCCGTGGAGTAGTCGGACACCTTGAGCGACTTGACCTGCATCGTGAAGGGCCCCTTGCTGTAGTCGGTCGGGCCCCGGGCCCACTCGATGGTGCCAGGCGCGTTCGCAGGATCGCCTCCGCTCCATGCGCCGATTTTGATCTGCATGGGCGTCTGCGGATACTGCCCCATGGCGTTGGCGGGCTCAAGCGTCCTGACCGTCTGGCCATTGATCTGCCAGACAATCTGATTGGCAGTCCATTCGACCGTGTAGGTCTTGAAACCGCTCTGGCTGCCCGGGTCGGCGTGGAAGGCCCCACGGTTGTACGTTGTCGTCTGGCCCTTGCCGAAATAATTCGACTGAACCTCGTCCGGAGAGGCGCCGAGCCACTCCCAGTCAATCTCGTCGAGGTCGTCCGATTGCATGACAAAGCTGCTAACAATGCCCGCACCCGGCGCTGCTTTTAGAACCACTTCGGCCCGGCCAAACATGATGTACCATTTTGACGTCAACTGTGGGGAGTCTCCAGACTTTGCGACGGTGAACGAGACACCGTCGGGGCCATAGGTCGGGTTGCCTTGAGGCGTGAAGCTGTCGGATGGCGACGAGAAGTCGATGTTGACTGTTCTCCCGAGCGCGGAGTCTGGCGGGCAACCAGATTGCACTGTGGGATTGCAGTTGCTGTATGTCTGCGCTGCGACGGGCGAGAGGAGGTATGCGAGAGCAACGGTTGCTCCTACGGCGGACCGCATGATGGAGGACTCGGAGATGGTTCGATGTGGAGGGTGCGGTGAAGACGAAGTCGCTGGCGAATTCGTTAAAGAGGAGGTAGAATAACTCAGTGGTGAGTAAGGTGGTAGGGGAATGAAAGCTGAAGGTCATATACGACCGGCCGCTGAGAGGATTACGCGGCGTATGTATACAGTCGGAGATGGTGTGAGGTGAAGTGATGGAGACCAGGAAGCGGTCCAGGGAACCGCATGTCAATAAAAAGACCCTGCATCCAGCCACCCGTTAGTCCAAGGCTACGTGGTTAGCTGTGATCAAAAATGGTGCATCATGGCGTGTTCAGTATCGCCGCTGGCGTTGGTGGGAAAAGCTCGAGGTTGGAAGTCCGAGGCATGGGAGGCTGGAGACCCCAGCCACACCGGCGAGTCCCACCCAATACGCCCAATGTCACCCCACCAGGCCGAATGCGTCGAATAGTCATGATGACAGTCAAAAATGATGTTGATAAAAATAGTTGTCCGAGGCACCGCGTGCCTATCGAATGTTTATTGGATTATTATGATGTATCATGTGTCGATATTGTGGTGATGTGGGGAGAAAGGAGGATTATGGGGTTCATCGTCCGAATCTGGGCGGGCACGTGGGGGAAGTTGATCGAAAAGCTTGGCACTACGCACCGCCATAGCTGTGGCGCATACTCAACACCACAACGATATCGGACATCTTGAAGCAGAACTAGACGACAGTAAGATTTTGTGCCGGAACGTGAGCCTCACTGTTGTACGGCCTCATTGAGGACCAATAATTCGCGGCAAGATTCCTGCGCTTGCACTTCAATTCTGCGTTCCAGTCTTCCCATACCTCAAAGACGGCAAAGTTTCTCCATTCTGAGTCACACGGAAACACAATATACAACAACGCCAGTCCCACGACCACCAAGGAAAAGTAACCATTCACAAGTGCGATGTCTCTCACGAACGCAACACCCCTCGAGGTTGCGCGGGCCGCTCAATCTGGCTCCAGGAAACTCGCTGTCCTCTCCACTGAGGAGCGCAATGCCGCCCTGACGGCTATTCACCAGGCGCTCGCCGACGGGAAGGACGAGGTGCTCGCAGCTAACCGCAAGGACCTTGAGGACGCAAACAAGGCTGCAGAAGGGGGACAACTTAGCCAAAGTTTGATCAAGAGGTTAGATTTGGGCAAGCCTGGGAAGTATGAGGATATGTTGCAGGGTATTTTGGATGTCCGGGAATTGGAGGATCCAAGTATGTCTCTTCTCATCACCAAGTTCTATTCTCTTTCCTTTTTTTCTCGTCGAAACATTACTTCTGCTTCTATTCTGGTCAATCGGCTCTCTTTCGAGGGTAGCATTCCTGTCATATCCAACATCTTTTCCTGCTGCTCCCCTTTCATTTGCAGAGGGTGCCACAAACTGACATCCAGCTCAATAGTAAACCGCATAACGGCTCGCACTCTCCTTGATACCGACCTTACCCTCACCCGCGTCACGTGCCCCATTGGTGTTCTCCTAATCATCTTCGAAGCCCGCCCAGAAGTCATTGCCAACATTTCTGCTTTGGCTCTCAAATCTGGAAACGCTGCTATCCTCAAAGGCGGCCGCGAATCGTCCAACTCCTTTGCCGCCATTGCATCCATCATTTCTCGTGCCCTGGAATCCACCGCTGTTCCGAGCGATTGCCTGCAACTCGTGCAGACGCACGACGTGATCAAGGATCTTCTTGCGCTAGATACCCACATCGACTTGTGCATTCCGAGAGGCGGTAATAAGCTCGTGCGATTCGTGAAGGACTCCACTGCCATCCCCGTGCTCGGCCACGCAGATGGCGTCTGTTCGACGTACCTGCGCGCGGATTATCCTGTCGACAAAGCAATCAAGATACTCGTGGATGCAAAGACGAGTTACCCCGCCGGCTGCAACGCCGTGGAACAGCTTCTTGTCGACGAGGACACCCTAAGTTCGTCGTTCCCCGCTGTCGCCAAGGCGCTGGTGGAGAAGGGCGTTTCGTTGCGATGCGACGAGCCATCTCTAGGTGCGCTTCGGAGCGCAAATGTTGGAGACGAGAGTAGCGTCAAGGCTGCCGAGTACCCAGACTTTCACACCGAGTTCCTGGATCTTATCCTTGCCGTCAAGACCATCAAGGGGGGTGTGGAGGAAGCAGTATCACACATCAATGCGCACTCTTCTCACCACACTGACGCCATACTTACGCTGGAGGAAGCCGTCGCAAAAGCCTTCCTCGCTGGCGTAGACTCTAGCAGCGTCTACTGGAACACATCCACTAGAATGGCGGATGGTCAGCGATATGGCTTCGGCACTGAGGTCGGTATCTCGACGAACAAGATTCACAGTAGGGGACCTGTGGGACTGGAGGGTCTCACGATCTATAAGTGGGTGATTAAGGGAGATGGGCAGGTGAGTGCCGACTATGGCGCTGGAGAGGGAAAGAGGAAATGGAAGCATCAGAAATTGCCTGTTGCTGAGGGGGATGAACTGGCACGGTCAGAGGAGGAGAAGGAGGTGCTGAGAAGATTTAGGAAGGGGGAGATAACACTATAGACTTTGGTCGGATTATCGGGTCCGGTGAACGAGGCGAAATACCAAAAGTTTCAGCGTTTTAGAATTAAGCAACTAGGCATTACCAAAATCCTAGAAGTCTTGCCATCAATGAATCGCATCGAATCAGCGTTGTTTCTGTCAATCACAGTCCCTGCAGTGCATATGTGCCCCTCAACTGTTCGGAGGTGTTTGCAGATGGTCCGTGCGTCTCAACGTCAACCATCGTCCCGTTCCACTCAAGCTTCTCCGCACGATCCCCAATTCCCGAGTCGCAGTACTCATCCCTTTGCCTAGGGCTCGCGGCCGAAATAAGACCTTTTGAATTTGCTTGACGCCTTTGCTCACCTTGGAGACAACCACGTTCCCATGTTTGGAACCCGGGTTCAGGCTTCATGTGCGCGCTCTAGATGGCAGCGTGTGCTATCATCGATTGAATGATTGGGACTTCATTCTGCTAGAAAGTCAAATATGAGATTCAATATCTGCCAGTATCTCGCCTTCCTCATACATTTGCAAGGCGCATTGGCAATATGGCCTATCCCGACATCTTACACTCACGGAGAAACGGTCCTCTTCGTTGCTGAGGACGTGACATTTCATTGGACCGATACAATTGATGTAGGTCTCCCGTAGTTCCCTCTGTGCAGGCTTCCCACATGGATTTCTTCAAATACCTTTCGCTTTTGTTGTCTGACGTCCCCAGCTTTATGATAATAAGCAACAGAAGAAACTGCAACGTCGCTTTGCGCAGGACGACCAATGGTGGTGGGCAACTGTGAACGTGTCATCAGGAGAGGATCAGGGAGTAACGGCCGGGGACATTCAATACTATGCCATAAAACAAACACATCGCACTATTTTCCGACAGAACTTCGTTCCTTGGAAGTTCCATGGAAGGGGCTGGAAAGAACCGGAAAAGGAGGGAGTAACATATGTTGATTCGATATACTTGGAGCTACAGGAATGCGAACTAGATGATGGAGCGACCACAACCCCCGTCGACGTGGATGAGTCGTATCGACTTTCCCTGACGGAGGATGGGAAAGCAACGATCCGCGCAAACTCAAGTGTAGGCATTGCCAGAGGCCTAAGCACCTTCACACAGCTCTTCTTCCAGCATTCAAAAGGCGGCGCCTACACTCCTCTCGCACCGGTGGAGATCTACGACGCTCCAATGTTCCAACATAGGGGCATCAATCTTGATGTTGCGAGACAATGGTTTCCAGTGGTGGATATCAAGAGGATGATCGATGCCGCAGCATATAACAAGATGAACCGCTTCCACCTGCACGTTACGGACTCCCAATCATGGCCCCTGGAGATTCCCTCGCTCCCAGATCTTGCAGAGAAAGGGGCTTATCGTCCAGACTTGATGTATTCCGTTGACGACTTCAACGAAATCCAGCGCCATGCTGCTATCCAGGGCGTGGAGTTAATTACGGAGATTGATATGCCAGGGCACACTTCTTCCATCTGGCACAGCCGGCCGGAGCTCATCGCAGCGTACAATATACAGCCTGACTGGAGTACATATGCTGCCGAGCCTCCATCCGGGACTCTCAAGCTCAACTCTTCAGATGTGGATGCGTTCCTCGAAACGCTGCTTGACGATCTGCTCCCGCGGATCTCTCCGTACTCCTCTCGTTTCCACACTGGTGGCGACGAAGTGAACAAGAACGCCTATGAACTGGATGACACGGTGCGCTCGAAGGAGTCTTCGGTGCTCCAGCCCTTGATGCAAAAGTTCATTGATCGCAACCACGACCAAGTTCGTCGTCTTGGACTGAAGCCGATTGTATGGGAGGAGATGCTGCTGGAGTGGAATCTCACTCTCGGCGAGGATGTCATAGTGCAAAGCTGGCGGTCTGATGAAGCCGTTGCGGAGATCGTGGCACGAGGCCATAAAGCTCTGGTGGGGAACTACAAGTACTGGGTATGTCACTGAAGCCAAGTTCGCACGGACGAATGTATACCTAATACAGAACAGTATCTCGACTGCGGCAAAGGCCAGTGGCTGGATCTTGACCCATCAGTCGCCGCGTCTTATTGGCCCTATGAGGACTACTGTGCCCCCTTCCACAACTGGCGCCTCATCTATTCCTATGACCCTCTTGCCGGCATTCCTCCCTCCCATCAGCACCTCATCATTGGCGGTGAAGCACACATGTGGGCGGAGCAAACCGACCCCGTGAACTTGGACCGTATGGTATGGCCCCGAGCGGCAGCAGCTGCAGAAGTGCTATGGAGCGGGGTGAAGGATGCGGAAGGGAGGAACAGGAGTCAGATCGAGGCGAGCCCGAGGTTGGCTGAGATGAGGGAGAGGTTGGTGGCTTTGGGGATAGGTGCAGAGCCGACCCAGATGCCGTATTGCTTGATGGATGGAGAACAGTGTCAGGTGGGATATAGCCCCTAGAGAGCTTGGAAAAACGCAGTGATAGTAGAGCTGGGGAAAAAGCTGTTTGTCCCGTTGATTTTGGGGCGATTCCGGATTGGTAGTTCACTCAGTCATTGGATCTTTTGTCATCACTGGAGAACGGATGCTGGAGAGCGGATTTGGAGAGATTGGACTTCATCTATCCCTGATTTCGAGGTCACCTGCCAAGAGTACTTCGCCAGGTCTACATCAAGTCGATTGCCCACATCTAGCATTTGCATCGTTACATTGAATGCATGGGAGTGGGAGAATGTCAAAGAAAGGAACTACCGCCCTTAGTTGGGTCTGAGTTCTGGTCGTATGGTTCCAAGAGTTTGCTAATTGCTAGTCTTAAAGCTAGTCTCTGTCCAATCTGTTTCACTGCCGGCCTAGGATCGGAGTTGACGATAATATCATTGGGACTTTCCTTGATTTCTCTCAGCAAAATCGTATTGACGTCGATTGCATCAGCCCCATCATTATTAGCGATTCTTGGGTCGGCGCCCATCTTTAACAGTTGCTCAATCAGGTAACAGTTGCCCATGGCGACCGCGAGCCATATAGCAGTCCGGCCAGTCGTATCTTTCTGATTTACCTGCTCGAGACTGGGTTTGAAGCAGGCGAATATTGTGTCAATGATTAATCGGGCGGCTGGATTGCTCTCCTCTTCGCTCACCCATTGCCGGCTCAGTGCTAGAGAATGGAGGACGGAATATTTGTGCTCGGATGAGACGATGAACCCGACATCCGGCACGTTTTTCAACAGCCAGTCAATGCACGCTAGCGACGACCTTGTTTCCTCCTTCAGAAGAAAGCCAAGGACACTGCTACTGTAGGTCATTTCAATCATCAGTCCCTTCCTGTACTCAATACGCGGATCGGCATGATGTTCTAGTAGCCACTTCGCGAGAGTAAAACACCGACCCCGAGGAGCGCATGCGAAAGGCGTTTCGAAACGTCCCTCCGTATTGTCAAAGCCGTCGATCAAAGCACCACGGTCAAGAAGAGCTTGCGCGAAGTATGTATCATTATGCCCGGCTGCTGCGCAAAGGTATAGAGGTGCAAGGTCATGCCCGTTCTGATCTGTATGTATCTGCACTGCGTTTGCGCCATGTTCGAGTAATAACTTGAATACACCTTTCGAACTCCCAAAGATTGATTTGACAATTGGCGTGTAATGACCATCATCCAACCAATACGGAGAGCAGACGTTGATGTCATCTTGGCATCCGTTTTCAATGAGATACCGCACAGTCTCTGGAAGGTTGAAGACCGCCGCCAGAAGGAGTGGTCTAGTCCCAGCGCACTTCATTCCCTCAGGGAATACACGCATGTGCTCCTCGCCTCCCCATCGACGAATGACATCAAAAGTCCGGCGAGCTTCTTCCCACCAAGAGTGGCCATGTCTTGCGATCTTTGAGAATTTCTCCCCGTATATGAGATCACCGCGGATAGCAACGGCTAGCAGGGAGAGTCCAGCATGAGGATAAGTGGCAGCAAGCGGATCGCCAAGTGAGTCCAGAAGAATGTCAAGAATCTCAGCATAATGGAGTGTAGCCGCGAGGGATATGGGCGATGTTCCGTCTTCTCGTCCACCAGTGCTAGTTACCGATGCGCCGAATGCTAGCAGCGTTCGAACGGCATCAATATTTCCTTTGCCGACAGCCCGATGTAAAGCAGTGCCTGCTTCGTAATTACAGAGAGGTGCAAACTCGAACCGGATAGACTTGGCCACGGCAGTAACATTCGCACCGGCGGCGACCAGTGCTTTGGCAATATCGTGGGCTTCATCGCCTCGGAATGCAACCAGCCAATGCAATGGCGTGTCGCCATTAGTACTTTGAATTGTAGGATCTGCCTCCATAGCGAGGAGAAGTCTGACCAAGTTTGCATGTACAGAGCGGCAGGCAATCAGCAATGGAGTTTCCAATTCAGCGCCAGTTGTGTTGACGCTTGTTGGCATTAAATCTTTCCAAAGCATCACCACCTCTTCGAACCCTGCCGCTGCTGCAAAGTGTAATATGCTGTCGCCTTTGTTGTTGACAAGTAGCCTCGACGCGCCAAAATCAGGACTTGTGATAGTCAGGACAAGCTTGTTCCGGAGCCGCGTATCCCACTCCGTTAAGCTAATTTCCTGGCTTGAGTAAAGATCTGCAAATCTGTTCCAGCCTATACCAGCATATCTGGAGCGGAACCTTTCCCAAACGAGCTGACAAGCCTCCTCCGAGACAGTTGCATGCAAGTCTTGTTGAGCTGCTGGATAGTTCCTTTGTGCGGCATCAATCAGCCATCCTTCGAGGCTGGCCCATACGTCTGTGGGGAGTGTATAATTGAGAGCTTTTGCAAAGCGGTACACCAGACTTTGGGCTGTTTGGTTCCCATTTTGAGCTGATCTGATAAGCCACATCATGCATTGACTTTCCGAATCTGGGTCCTCGGTGTTGCGCAGGGCATCTATGGCAAGTGTGAACGCTGCGGCGGACTTGAGATTCGCTTTTGATGCTTCAAAAACCCCGATTAACCGCTTTCGCATATAGGCTTGGATGCCTGGACTGAGTGTGTCTAGCATATCTGGTAACATCTTCCGCAAAGCTTAGCCATCCCCTCCATAGCTGTGCAGGTAGGTTCACATACCAGAAGATTTTCCACATGAGTGAGTCGAGTGACCGGTGAAAATTCTATATTTCCCTCCAATGCCTTACCGGCCGTGGCATCATGAGGATTTGCCAGATGCCGTAGGACATGGCAGACCATTTTCAAATTCCGCTCTGGTGGATCGAGTCGCAGTGACACAGCCAGTACGTTTTCAACCTGATCTTGCTCGACATCCGTAGCGAACATCGTTTTCCCGAGTTCAATGAATGAGTGCAGGAGAGGGTCCTCGCGTGTTGTTGTTTTTTCTCTGGTATTTGCCATATGGGCACTCATAGATGCGTTTATTGTCATGTCCGGCGAATTGAGCACTGGAATGGCCCCCTTTGCCATGATGCTCCAGATTGTCAGGCCAAGCGAATAGACGTCCGTACGAAGCAGACCATCACGAGTCAAGTACTATGCCCATTCTGGAGCTTGCCATGGCCATGTGCTCATGGGCAGTCTTCTCTTGGCATCTTCTCCTATGTCGAGAACAGAACCGCCAAAATCTGCGAGTTTAGCTAGCCACTGACATTGATATCGGCTTTGCTGTGGCAATGGAAAGATCAATACATTCCCTGGTTTGAGATCTCCATGAACAATTCCGCATATCTGTATCGCATGCAGCCCGTCAGATAGTCCAAGTGACAATTCTAAGCGGTGCTGGTAAGGCATCTCGGGCTCCCGCCTCAGAACGTTCTCCAGCGTACCGTGTGCGCATTCTTGAATTAGCACTGGCCATTTCTGCAGTGGGTCTCAGATCCGTCTCCCATCCCAGTCCGAACAACTTGACAATATTCCTATGATCTCGCAACGGCCGATGGCTCAATGCTCGCAGCTCCAAGATGACGTCTCCAAGTCTTATTTGCTCTTCTCGATTACTGAAATCGCGGACTGGAAGGACGCTCTTCAAGACGAAGCTACGATCTGGATGCGGTAAGGTTAAAGCCCTAACGCTGAACGAACGACCTTCCCCTATGGATCTTGTAGCCACATCAACAATGCCAACGTCCTTGTTGATAAGTTGCTCAAATCCGAAATCATCACGATCCACAGTGCTCAGATGTAAGTCTCCAGAAAGCGCCGAGAAAAGGGCAAACAGCTGATCAGAGGTTATGGTGATGTTTTCAGCCGTTACGGCCTCCAAACGCGAGCGGATAGTAACACGGACATCCCTCGAGCCGCCGGAATCCTCACGACTTGAGCTGCGTACCGTGCTCGGTCTCCTCGATGATTCCTCCATATTTGGGCCTGATTGTGACGTGGTCCTTCCTCGTAGATCGTCTTGAGAAAATACGTTGTTGTTCGGAGCAGCTATTCAGCGCAACGTCTGAGCCGTTCCTACCGAGCAAGCTTGTGGACTTCAGCCTTGTGGACTTCAGCCTTGTGGACTTCAGCCTTGTGAACTTCAGCTTTGACACGGTTGGTCATTCACATCCGACAATTGGCTAGAGATTGGATAACGCTCGCCTGATCTTGTTCAGTCCCATCGCAACTATAACCAATGGAAAAAGGTCATTCTGCGGGCTCTGCATTGATCATTGATTTTGTTACATATCAGTACCCCGCTCCTGCGATTGAAATCTCATTATAATTCCTCGCAATCGCAGTACCGTCCATGTCAAGGAATCTACCGAAAGTGAATCGATCTGCCATACGGTGTATTCCTCTCGTTACACAAGTTCCCCTGATTGAGAGTCGAGATGTCTACACTTGAGGGAGCTGGTGCCATAGTGGGTATCGTTGGGGTTGCATTCCAATGCCTAGCTGGCTGCATTCAAGGATTCCAGCTTTTGTCGACTGCTTTTCAAGTTGGCAAAGAAGCGGCGCAGTATCATTGTGCTATTATGCTGGAAGAAGAACGGCTCTTGCTATGGGCGAAACGGTCTGGTCTCGCAGATAACAATCTGGATCGATGTCTTAATGTACCGGTCATCAACCAAGTCTTGTTATCGCTGCAGGACCTCCTCACATCCACGGAAAGGTTGAGCGAAAGGTATAAATTGAACATCATGGTGGCCGACCCAGCCGTCAACCCAGTGCCGCACTACCACAGCCTCTCTGAAGAGGATCTGTCCTTCCTCGAAAACGATGCACTTGCTAAAGAGAGAGCGAGACTGCTTGAAGAAGCGAAGAGAATTCAGAAGCACGTGCCCTTCAAGCGATTCTGGTTCGCAGCAATAGACAAGAACAAATTCAAGGAGCTGCTGGGCAGTATCAGGGGGCTCATCCAAAGCCTCTACGACCTCCTTGATGCCCATGTACAAGACGAAGTTTTGCAGCAATTGCGGATGCAACAACCGAGCACGCTTCAATTGGTTTCACAAATGAACGATTTTCGCACGCTGATAGAAGCATACAACCTGAGCGAGGTGGGAAACATACCCGAGAAGACGTTAACGTTGTTGAGGGCCATTGATCTGCTTCCAACGCCTGCTTCTGCAGACAAAGCCACTGTCACTGAGTTGGAAAGCATGATGGAGGCAGTCTCCCAGTCAAAGCATGCATCCCTCGTACCACTGTTTCGCGATCGTATGGCAGACATAAAGCAGATGGGCCGCAGTTGCTTCCAAGGAAGCGTCATCTACGATGGTAGGACCTACTACGTGGAGTGGGAGAGATATGACTGGTCCGTCTCTGAGGAGTCACGGCGTAGGATTCAAGATAGTATTGTCAACCTCGCGATGCTGTTGAATGCTCCAAAGCATCCCGTATTTCGGACACTGAACTGCGTGGGGATCATCGATGAGCCACGTAGCGAGAGGTACATGTATATGTACCGATGGCCAGGGAACGATGAGCGGCCGGCTGCGCCGAGAACTTTGCACGAGCTTCTCTCTTCAAGCTTCAAACCGTCACTGACGGATCGCATTAGGCTTTCTCGCCATCTGGTTCAGGCTCTTTTCTACCTACATTTGTCAAACTGGATGCACAAGTCGCTCTCAAGTCACAACATTCTCTTCTTTCCAGAGACTTCCAACGCAGCTAGAACACTAGACAATCCGTACATTGTCGGATTCTCTTACTCTCGCGAAGACGGCGCCGGAGAGCCATCCCAGAAGCTGGATCGGGACCCTCTTACCGACCTCTACCGCCACCCAGACTGCCTGGAAGACGATTATGCCGGTTTCCACAAATCGTACGACGTCTATAGTCTTGGTTTGGTGCTCTTCAAGATCGCAAAGTGGAGGCCGTTGAGGGAAACGTTCTTGCGGAGTGCGCGAGCCAAGGCGGTGGCAGCTCGGGGGAAGATTGAAAAGCAACTCACAAAGGAAGAACTTCGTGAGCTAGACGAAACTTTGCTCAAGGAGTGTAAGGTTCAGGACATCAAGGACATGCGAAGAGACTTGCTTGACCCTGATCTCAAAGACAGTCATCCAGTGGATCTTGCTTTCCGCGCTGGCGACAAATTCAAGCGGATTGTCCTAACTTGCCTCGGTGGCGAATTCGACAATGTTCGACGAGGGGAAAACGACTCTGAGTTCAAAGAGACTTTTTTTCGGAGAGTTTGGAGGCCACTCGAGGAGTTGACGAGTGTGTAAGCAACCCAATCAGGGCTTAACTGATTTGCAGATCCAAGCATATCCTTCATGCCTTCGATGCTATCATGTAGATTCTACGCGGTTGCATTTGTGGGATTGCGATTGTTCTGTAGATCAAATGCTCGTGTCAGCGCTTTTATTCACCCCGGAAGGCATCACGGTCGGATCATCCACTAGCAACCAACACGAAACGCACTATATGTACATGCTGACTGTATGGAGAATACCCACAATCATGGGATTCCCGACCCTCCGTCGTTTTTCGGCCTTTCGGGGTTTCCAAATGTCCTCAAAATGGTCCTCCGGAACGGCTCCGCGCACCAAAAGCGCCTCCCCCGCAACGCCCTCAACGCCGTCACCATCACTCGGCTGCACTCCGTTTGGCTGCCCCGCATCCTTACAAGCTGGAGACACAAGAAGAGTCGCAAGTGTTGCCCACTTGATGTTGCCAGGGTTGCCCGATTAAGCCAAAAGAGCGATGCCAACCCTTGGGAGGTGGTGCCGAGGTGCAGCCAGGGGTCCTTTCCAGCACATGAAGAGACACATGGGCTGCGATACTTAACCAGGCATATGCGCCGGGGTCGCGAGTGGGATGACACCGAAGGATCAGAGAGGCGGCTTTGTTCGTGTTCGCGGTTCTCTCGTCGTCTTCGACATCTTTTGTTGTTAAAGGTATGCTTGAAGGTCCCATGGTGGCATGCCGCCGAACTTGTCCTTCCCCAGGGTTGTCCAATCGACCCCATCCACCACTTGAGTGATATACCCAGCATTGCAAAGCCCCACCGCGCAGGACCGTTAAAGGCGCATGCTGACACTCGTTACAGAGCTGGAATCTCTCTCTCGACGTTTGCCCACGATGATTGACCTCCTTCGCCCGTACCTCACGAACCCCGCATATGCGGTACCCGGCCTTGTGGTCCTCTGGTTCGTCTGGAAGGCCCTCTACCAGTTCTCCATTACGCTCCGCGTTAGACATCTGGGTGCACGCGGACCAGTGCGAACGACATATCTTCCCTATGGCATCGATCTGCTCTATTCCCTTTTGACCCACGTCCTCCGCGACGAGAATTATGAGTTCTGGGTGAAGAACATGAAGAAGTATGGTCGCGGAGGCTACACCATCGAGGCAGGCTCCGGAGAGCGGATCATCATGACCGCGGAGCCGGAGAATATCAAGGCCATTTTGGCGACGCAGTTCAAGGAGTACGGCAAGGGAGAGCAGTTCCACAGAGACTGGTTCAACTTCCTGGGCAACGGCATCTTCGCCGTCGACGGTAACCTCTGGCACGGCTCCAGGCAACTCATCCGACCCCAATTTGTGAAGGATCGCATCAGCGATTTGGAGATCTTCGAGGAGCACGTTCAGGTCCTGATGAAGAAGTTGGAGGGAACGGAGGTCGACATGTTGGACATGTTTTTCAGGTTCGTTCTCGAGTGACGTTGCACGGTGGCTTGAGGCGTAGCTAACCGACGAATGCAGGTTCACACTGGATGCCGCAACTCACTTCCTACTGGGCCAGAGTGTGGATAGCTTGCATCACCCGCAGACCGCATTCGCCGATGCGTTCTACAATGTTCAGCGCATACAGAGCATCATTGGCAGGATTGGGTACGTCATAACCCAGTGCCCCTTGCCCCTGATTTCCTCTCACATTATCGCAGTCCCCTCAATTGGCTTGTGCCCCGCAAGCGAATGGGCTTCTACGACTCCCTGAAGGTTCTCAACGATTTCGTGAATGTCTACGTGGACAGGACGCTCGCCCTTTCTCCGGCGGAACTCGAGAAGAAGAGCACCCATGACGAAGGGTACACATTCCTCCACGCCATCGCAGGCTTCACCAGGGACCGCAGCCTCCTTCGCGACCAGCTCGTCTCCATTCTCCTTGCCGGCCGCGACACAACCGCTTGCACTCTCTCGTGGGTCTTCTACCACCTCTCCATGGACCCGGCCATTACTGCCAAACTCCGCGCTGAGATCCTTCAGACCGTCGGCCTCGAACGCACCCCTACTTACGACGACCTCAAGAACATGAAGTACCTCCAGCACGTTCTGAACGAGACTCTCCGCCTCTACCCCGTCGTTCCCTTCAATGTCCGCTACTCGCTCAAAGACACCACTCTTCCCGTCGGCGGTGGACGCGATGGTACTCAGCCCATTGGCGTCCCCAAAGGCACACCAATTGGATACTCCACGCTCGTCATGCAGCGTCGTCCCGACATCTACCCGCCCCCGGAGTCCGGCTTCCCCGATATCAATAAGTTCGTGCCCGAGCGTTGGGACGGCTGGACCCCCAAGATGTGGACGTATATTCCGTTCAACGGCGGCCCTCGCATTTGCATCGGCCAGCAGTTTGCACTCACCGAGATGGGATATACTGTCGTCAGGTTACTGCAGAGATTTGAGACGATTGAGAACAGGATGAATGGCGTGGAGCCCGGGCTGCACTGCGATATTGTGCTGCAGCCCGCGAAGCCCGTGTTGGTGGCTTTCAAGTGAGCATTATGGTCCATGACCAAGCTTTTTGCGATTCAGAAGGTTGCATATGCGCGCTTGACTTGAGCGGAGCGACATTGGTGGGCGTTGTGTTGTTTCTGGTTGTCGTTTTTGGAAGCGAGAGAGATACCATCTAGCATGATTGATGATCATAGGCTTTGACAAACAAATATCATTCGAATACACCGTATATACCATACTTGTGACCTTTCTTGACTATCCACAAGCTGTGAAGGACGATTGCTGGGATGATTGTTCACTAACCCAGCACGAGGGCGTGAGGATTGCCCCTCCTGAACGGCCTCTTTTCATCAGTCGAAAACGGGCCTGAGGGAAAGGTCTTGACTATCTCGGAGTCATGAAAACGTCCTTGTTGTGTGTATAATTGTGCCAGAAACGCCAAAGCCGTCCCAAAGGCCTTTCGATCGAACGACGCCAGAACCTTACCTGATCATATGTACCGCTCCGAACGCCTGAAACCGTAATGCGCACTGTGCATTTCGTGGTTGAGCGCATTTATTCATCCTCATCCTCATCTTCGCCCTCCTCTTCACCGGCATTTGCCGGATTTGCATCCCCTTCCTCTTCACCCGAGTTTTGCTCTACCGCAGAAGTGTCTTTGTCAAATTCAGGCCTTACGACTCTGTCGCCTTTCTTCGTCAGGACGGATTCGAGAAGAGGGACCGCGGACATAAGAGCATTGTACTGCTCGAGCGTAAGGGAAATGCCCTGCTCAAAATGGTCAGCCGAGCTCATCACCACGCAACGCCATATGAACCACCGACCTTCTTTCCTGGCAGGATATTCCCCGCATCGTTCGTATAATATTCCCTTATGCCTATCATCGTATTCCCCTTGAACTCCCCGATAGTGACTCGTCGCAACCCGTTCGATTTGAGCTGCAATCATTCGTCAGAATTGGTTTCCCAGAGGAAGTGGTTGTTCGCGTACCGGGACGTAATAATCGCCTTGGTCATCCGTCTGTAGTTTCGGTACGAATGGGGCCGTCTCCTCGTCGTCAGCTTCTCCGCCTTTTGCTTTCTTGGATGTGCGCGGAGCACTGTCGTCGTCGTCCGGAGAGGAACGCTTCTTGCTGTAGGCTGTGCCTTTTTTGAATCTTGCACCGCCTGCCATCTGGAACTTGGGGAGAGATTTCGTTCCTTTAATGTGATTCTTCTGAAGCTACCCGTGTGCGGTTTGAAGCGCAGGTCGTCGACGGCGATGATGCAATGCGATGAAAGCGAGCGCGACGCGTCCCCCCCAGACGCGGTAAAGCGCAATCACATGATTTGATTCTTGAGCGCATAGATTACATAAGCGGGATCTCTCATTATCCGTCCAGTCCAGGGATGGCTCCAAAGTGACTTTCAGCATCGAGTATTATAGCACATCTACCCTCATGTATGGAACTTTCCAGAGCTCATGGGACCCAAATACGGGTTCAACTGGCCCATCTATGCATGTGTGCATATTCTGGTCCTTCGACGGGGAGCAACTTCTTGATCCAGCATGAACAGCGAGGGGAAATAATCAGTCAGGGTATAGAACGCCCCCTCATTATTATTCTGCGAGTAATCACTTCTTGAGACCCCGTTCCATAAGCTCGCAAGCCACGACGGGGCGGAATACATATGCCTAGGTATCTTCCCCACACCCCGCACCCCGCACATAGCACCACCCCTTGGAACACCCAAGGTAAGCCAATGACAGGTGTGTAGATCACAGGTCGGTCGGATACGGGCGTAGAGAACGCCAGCAAGCATGCATGGATGCCCATTGCCCTCGGGACGTCTCCGCTCATTGTCAGAAGATGAGCTGTTTATAAGCTGACGCCCGAAATGTGTGATTATTTCGCGCATGCCTCGACAGCTCTTGGATCTCCAACACTAGTACTGCCCTTTGGTCGACCAGGAATTGGAGAGAGAAGTGGCATATTCGAAACGATTCCCCCTTCTCCAATATGGCCTCAACTTCAGATCGACCTTCCTCATTCTACTGCACGAAGCCGATCGACTTCTCCAAACCTCTCGACACAAGCAATCTGAAGGGCAAAAGTGTCATTGTCACTGGAGGTGCTAACGGCATCGGACTCGCAAGTGCAACAGCCTTCGCAGAAGCAGGGTCTGCCTTTCGTACCTCTGCCAACATCGTCGGGAAAACTGACATCGATCATGCAGGGCCTATGTGACCATTCTAGACATCAATGAAGAGAGTGGTCCAAAGGCGGCGTCTGAGCTGAGTGGAAAAGGGCTTCGGTAATGCCATACTTCTCGAACAGCCATCTCGGAGCTAATCTTTTGAAGCGTGCAATTCCTCAAGACTGATACCACGTCCTTCTCATCCCAGCTGGCAGGCTTCAAAGCTGCAGTGTCCTTCTCTCCGGCCAAAACGGTAGACATTGTCCTAGCCAATGCCGGCGTGACGGGTGGCAACTTCAAAACGTGGCTCGAAACGCAAGAATCTTCAGGTTCGGAGGACCCAGAACCCCCAAGCACATTGTGCCTCGACGTCAACCTTACTGGTGTCTACTACACTGCCCACCTCTCCTTCTTCTACTTCAAGCAGAACTTGCCCAAGGAGGCTACCGGCGCTCCCGCCAGCAAACAGTTGATCTTTGTATCCAGCTTGGCCGGATATGTGGGATTGAACAACAATGGCGAGTATAACGCGACCAAATTTGGAGTGCGTGGTCTGTGGAAGGCCGTGAGACATTCCGGGTCTCTCTTCGGGCCTACCGTTCGTTACCGATCCAACCTGATTGCGCCCACCTTTATTCGGACCAACATGACGGCCAGCATAGACTCTGCGCTGGAGCAGGGCGGCATAAAGCTGGGCACCGTTGGCGATGTCGTGGCGGGTGTGATGAGAGCTGCTTGCGATGAAGCAGTTATCGGGCGAGCCATCGCGATTGCGCCCGGGGATAAGGAAGCCGGTGACCAGAACTTTGACCTCTGCGATGATTGGGAAGGCCTGGATGCTGGAAAGACGCTACTGGGCAAGATACAAGACGGTATCTTGGGGCATATTGAGGATTTGGGAGTCGATTACTCAATGCGACTGGGATGAGAAGCTTCAACTTAGAGAGCTTTACGTTCATCCGCGAAGACTACAAATGGGCATGAGCCGTATTCGTCTGATATACAACACATTATGTCTTGACCAGGCCGAAGATTGCGTCCAATGCACATCGTTCCCCGAGGTTCATTCGCAGTCCTCAACAGTTCATGCCCCGACAAACGCTACCTACCTAGCAGAAGTCCAGACTGGACTCGCACCTGCTCCGCCCCTCGCAGAACAGCACCCAGAAGTGGTATCGAACAGCATGGGATCCGGAGGGAGAGAGGTACACGGCCTTTTTCATCCTTATCGACCCAATTCCTCCCATAGTAACCGAGGAGTTGAAGAACGGGAATGCGAAATAGCTACCACGAATGGGAAAGTGGACAGTCGGAGGGTATTGTCCGTAGTTGTTGTGAAGGCGACAGTATTTGGGTTGATGTGCATGATGTTGTGTCGATGTAAGCAGGTCGGCTCGGTGACAAGGAAAGATGTGTGTCCCCTGGAAAGAGCATGTGTACGACTGGCAATGCATTCATCTCGATGGATACGGCTTCAAACTGAGGAGGGTTCTTCGTTGACCCGGGCGGCTGGAGTAAAGCTCTCACCGAAACAGTTTGAAGAGGGATATCCATATGGCCACATCTATGTGTGAAAGATGTGATGAGTAACTTGTCATGTAGGCGTGCCCGGGAAACCTGCACCAGGAGCGAGGCGACCGGCATTCCCGACCTGAATGGAATCAGGCCGTGGATACAGTCTACGACATTCCTTTTCCGAGTCGTGGGGTTCGGCAGAGGGAGCTTCCGATATCCTGGCTATTCTTTCAGACTCAGACGTCCCGTGCCTAACCACGAGTTCCACAAGCCTCCAATTTCCCGGGCCAGGTCTTCCGCAGTTCTGCCATCGCTGTCCGTTAGACTACGGATGTCAGCTTTCCCAGCAAGATATCCCCTCATGATTCCCATCTTCTCGGCCTCTTGGAACACTAACGCAGGGAACTCAGTGAGATCCAGGTTACTGGCGAGGAGAAGCAGCAACCAGGCGACTTCCTGACTACCGCCTTGTACAGCTGCGTGCAACGCGGATTGCATGTCTCCAATTGGATCCTGGTATCGTAAAATCTCATCCACGCTGATCTTGCCACCTTCGTTATCCGTGTCCTCTTCCTCCTCGTCCTCCTCATCATCGTCCCCTTTCAGCATGTAAATTATGGCTTCCAGGTCGCCCTCGCGGCAGAATTCGAGAAACGCCCGGCGTTTGCGGTCTTCGGGATACGCCTTCAGATATGACTCCTCGGTGAGCAAGGGCAAAATGTCGACGTTTTCTTCCAGGCCGCCTTCGTTGTGCAAAGTGCAAAGGACTTGTGGACCAAGGGATTCCGACGATGTTGCGATATTGCGGCCGCAGTTGGGACATTCGGTGATTTGATACGCGTCAAGGAGACAGGTCCTAGCTCCAATCAGTTATGAAAACAAGAAAGCGCACAGAGTGCATAGATTACCAGTGGAAATGGCATCCGCAGTTCAACAGAACATCGTCAGGAATTGTCTCTGGCTCCGCGGCTGGAGCTTTGCCGGAAGACGAGCCTCCCATTTCAAAGTCCCCGTCTTCGTCATGGTTGAGTTCGATGACGAGTGGACGTTGGCAACTGACACACACGGCCATTGTGCTGGATTCGAGCGTATTTTCCTGGTACAACCTTTGTTACGAGGAATTGTGGAGGAGGAACAATTCACCAAATTTTTTTTGGCGGGGTTAGTCGATGTCCTGACATCCCTGTGTCGAAGCTAGTCGTAATAGGAATGGTTCAACGACTACACCGTTTCTGGACATTCACCCGCAGTCTCCTCACCATCCAATAATGCGAATACAGTAGATTCAATATAACAGGTCAGTCGACTTGCGGGATTCAAGGCGCTTGCATATATGGTCCGTGAGGTGGAAGATGATTGGGGATTCTCGTTCTACCCGTGGACACTGGTTTTTCCATTGGACTAATAATCAATATGGACCCGAGCGGCACGTTACAATTGTTATACGTCCACTTGGACACTCCATCCCGCTTCGAATCGGCTCAAACTACTGGTTGGCATTAAACCGTCACCTCTCGCTATTCCTTCCGTGGCCCCTCGCTCCAAGGCCTCGCTGGTCTCATTTGTCTGACCGTCTCTGGCTTTTCTAGACTCAGCGGTCCGGATATTTTGGCATCGCCAGCCATGCTGGATTCGCTAACCACAGAATCTCTCTTATCAGACGCCTTGGGTGCCACTACAGACGTCTCGGGCGCGGCCAATGTTTGTGGAGACGTCTCGGGGATCGGCTTCGCAGGATCATATATCGTTGGAATGGTTGTTCTTGGAAACGCAGGAGCAACGGCTTGGTATCCACGTCCCATGCCCAAAGCGGACACAGTGGGTTCGAATGAGCAACTCTTCTTCTCGCGCGCAGACCGACAGATGCCAACGATGGTTATCATGGACGTGGTTGTTATAAGAATCCTGTCACTCGCTCAATAGGGCTCTCTAGAAACGCCTGCCCGACACTGACGACTTACCAGCCAACGCCAGTCCCGATGAGAGTAAGTCTGGTGACAGGACACAGCAACGCAGTTGCAGCGAGTTCTGAGGGAGGCGGAGAGTCAATGGTCTTGCAAGAAGGCGTTGAAATGAGAACAAGCGACAGTGAAGAGGCCAGTGCAATTGTCGTCGCTATCGTCGCCCCGAGGTCTAACGCAAGAAGGACGTTGAGGGACACCGCAAGTCTTCCAACTTTTACTGACAAAACACTGAAAGTTGCCGTGAAAATGACGAAAACGCCCTGCTGCCGGTCAGTATCCTCTCGTTTGAAGATTTCAGATGAGGTCACGTACGGCAGCCAGTGTAACCCATGTTCTTGCGTTACTGTCGACAACGAATGACAAGAGTTGTTGCCACTTCCTATCGGTTTCTTCATTTAGGCGCGACATTTCTAGGATTGTACTGCCTCGTATCTCCGCATCATCGATCGTGTGCAGACCTTTTCCTGTTAGCATACCCGGCTCCGTTACGACTCAAAATACGTACTCCATCCGCACAGCCCGACACTAGCAACCGCGAGAATTGCCACCACAGTTCTGAAGCCGACAGAAATAGCTGCAAGTCCCTTCGCCATATTCAATGCCCGGACAAACGAATGGAGATAAACGAATGTAAACCGGACCTGCCGAGCGCGGCTCGCAGAGCGCGATAGCAAACGAATGTGAGGCCCGAGGCTCGAAGAGCACTCAGGCTGAGCTGATGGTATCCCCACATCATGCGTGAATACGTCCCACCTGACTTTATATGCAGTTCACGGAGAGCTCAAGTACCGGAGTGTACATGCCAAACGCCCGCAGCTTGGTGCTTTGGACCGTTCCTCTTATGATGCAGGGAGACAATCAAACCTCATGATAATAGCTCCGTCGTGTGCGGATTGGAGAGGATGTTGCGCCGAGCAGTCTACATTGACGATAGAACTGCGGATTATAAGAACCCCGAACTTCAGTAACCAACAGTGTCCAAGAATTGGGAGACGGGGTTCGGCACGTAGGTGTGCGGTCGGACGGCACTCATCCGGCAGGAAGAACGGGTAGGACGATTTCGCAGGTTCGTACAAAGCGACGCATTCTCAAGGCCTCGTGCGCGTGCCAACGGTTCATATGCTAACTTCCTCGATGTAATACAATTATGCGTTTGACGCATTATTGGCATCATGTTCGGCATCTCAGGCCCTCCCCTTCCCAGAATACATGAAACAGTTAGCGCTTCGCACCGCAATAATGAGCATCTCATAAGACCAAGAACGAAAGAGCAAAATATAAGGATGTCGATTTTTACTACTGCAAGCGGTTATCGGCCTAACTTTCGATCGGGCAGCCCAATATGGCTTGATGTGCCATCCACATTTTCGGGTGCCGGCGAAGAATATCTCCTCGGGCCCGTACAGGATTGATTTTTGCGATGGCATGAGATGTTTTGCATGCGCTGCCCCATACTGTTCGCATGCCTCCATAGTGATATTTTATTGCCCATGAGCAGAGAAGGGGCGAAGATTGTGCTTGCGTTGGTAGTTCATAAAACAGAGAGGGTCACCTCCATTGGACTACCCTGGTGGCGGTCCATGGCCGAGTAAGGGAGTGGGTGGGCGGTGATCATGCGAGGTGGGGGGAAGCTTAAAGCTTCAGCATGATGTGGACATCATCGCGATAATCGACATAACCCCGCCCAACAGTGTTTATAGAAAGTCTTGGAGGACAAAAAAGAGGTAGTGACCGAGATGACAAGGAGCGGCCTGCTTTCGTAATTCCAAGGTTGGAAGGTCAATGTCGTCACTGCACGTGACACCGGAAATGCGGAACGTATAGATTGGTAGATCTCGAAGTCCACGGTTTATATATCGGGGAGATGATTTTTTTCATTCCACCACCGAATAATAAAAGATTGTGTTTAAGGTTTGCAATATGGTTCGCTCTATTTACATACCCATCGCGTTGTTGTCCTCACCTTTCGTGGTTGTGAACGGCCAAAGTGGAACGACATTCTCCGAACCTAATGTTCCTACCAACCAGCCAGTAGCAGGGAACTACAGGGGTCCTCTTCGACCACAGGTCCATTATAGCCCACCGCGCGGTTTTATGAATGACCCCAATGGCATGTTCCTCGACGGAGAAGGCGTATACCATTTATACTACCAATGTACTCACCCCTGGAATCATTTCTGGCATCTTACTGATGTCCTTCCAGATAACCCTACAGAAGAGGTAGCGGGTAATCAACACTGGGGCCATGCTACCAGCAAAGACCTTTTCACATGGACCAATCAACCCATCGCGCTCTTTCCGGATAGACCTGGGGATGGCATCTTTTCTGGCAGTGCCGTCATTGATGTCAATAACACTTCCGGATTTTTCCCAAACCAAACGAATGGTGTCGTGGCCATATATACACTGAACACACCCGAACGACAAACTCAGGATATAGCATATTCGTTTGATAACGGGTATACGTTCACCAAATATGCTAACAACCCGGTGATTGGGAGCGACAGCAATCAATTTAGGGACCCAAAGGTTATCTGGTATGCCCCCACGAAACGCTGGATTATGGTCGTCGCATACAGCGTCGACTTTGCTGTCGGCATTTTCAGCTCTCCCAATCTCATCCACTGGACTGCAGAATCGAATTTCACGCAGCATGGCCTTCTGGGTCTGCAATACGAATGCCCGAATCTGATAGAAGTTCCAGTCAATGGAAAGGACGGTCAGAGTAGCACAGAATGGCTGCTGTTTCTTTCAATAAATCCTGGAGGCCCCCTTGGTGGGTCTGTTTCACAGTATTTCCCGGGCTCCTTCAACGGGACCCACTTTCAGGCCAGCGATGGGGCGACCCGGCTTTCCGATTTCGCGAAAGATAACTATGCAGCTCAATTCTTCTTTGGGATTCCCGCAGCTCAACGACCCCTAAGTATAGGATGGGCGAGCAATTGGCAGTACGCCAACGTAGTTCCGACAGCGCCCGAAGGCTTCCGCAGTGCTATGACGGTCGCGCACGAACATTACCTTACATCGTTGCCCCAAACTGGCCTTACCCTCGTTAGTTACCCTCATAATATCTCTGCTGCAGTCGAATCGGAGCTTGTTTACAACAATTCAATCGACAATAGTACCGTATTCGTGGACTATTCATCAGTTGATTCAGGCGCTCTCTATTGGGAGGCAAATATTACAGGACTGACAGATTCGTCATCGCTTGTTGGAACCTTGAACTTCACGTTCTCCTCTTCCAGGACCGGCGAATATATTTCTGGCGGTACTGCCCTGGTCTCCGGCAACGGCTGGGGGGAACTCTGGCTTGATCGTGGACATTCGTCGGCGTGGTCAAATCCCTTCTTCACCGACAAGTTCTCCGTCACTGAGTGGTATGATGGAAGCGGAGCCTGGAGGCTGACCGGAATCATAGACCGAAGCATTCTGGAGGTCTTTCTGAATGGCGGGCATGAGAAGGCGACTACTGTGTTCTATCCCACGGAGCCATTCAACTGGATGACAATCAGCACGAATGGTCTTAATGTGAAGACGAAGGTGAGTGTTGGGATTTGGGGGCTTCGATCGGCGTGGCTGGGACAAGCCGATACGAATGGGACTGTTGTGGGGAACATTACAAGGGGCGTCCAGTAAATATGGGGTTGGAAATCAGAAGGACCGTAGATCGCTGAAAGCTGGCGCAGACTGCCGGCGGCTCGTTCCTGGGTACTGGAACTGTCGCCACATGATACATTCGTCGATTTGAAGTCGAGATAAAGAACCCATATGCACAGATGATGCCTATTGCAATACCATCTCAGGCCTTCTAGATCGCACCCCCCGAGGCTACGTGGTGTTAGGCTAGTGCCACAGGGTAGTAGCCGTTGGGCGTCGCTCGGGCTTCTTTTCGTAAACGGAAGAACTCTCTGTAGAATAGCTCGGAGGGAGATGTGTGGTCGAAGCCGTACTAGAGAATGCTTGCATAGGGAATGAGAGTGGAAGTAAGGAGAGGTCCTAGCCCCTTTACCGACCTCCACACTTGAAGCTGAACCAAGTGGTATGTTGCCCCGGGGATGGGCGCGCAAAGACACCCATTCCCAACCATCGGCACGAAGGTCGCAGAGGATGCGATGAATCAGCGCCATGGAAAAGCACTGGGAGCGCTAACAGCTATTGGGCCTTGACGAAGAGAAAAAAAGTTTGAGCTTAGGCGCAGGTGAGGAAGGGTCCTAGAAAGCACTCACGATATGTACAAGCCAAAGAGAAGGAGTTACCCATAGGAGATAGCCCAAGACCGCGATAGAAAGGATTCAATACGCATGATCAGCGCTCAACACACCTTCGAGTTTCATGAATCCACGGTGGCACAATCACAGCAAACTTTGAAACCAGTTGACTGGAACGTTCTCTTGCTTACTACCTGCCTACGAGTATAGAAGTGATTGTGCGAACGTTCGGCTCAAGGATCACCAGCCAACAGATAGCTGCAGCCAATGCCATCCAGTCCACTCCACCAGTCGCCTTTAGTTGTTGATCTTGTACGCCGCAATATTGTTCTTTGCCTTGTCACTCATTCCTGGAAGATGCCAATCTCCCCGAGATCGACCCAATTCTGTCTTGCAGTCGGTCGTCGCATAGAGAACGACTTCGAAATCGCCGTAGTCGGAGTACCAGTGCATAGATTCAGCTTTGTTTTTGGTGCTGGGCGAAAGATTGGTGCAGCCCTTGCCAGAATGTCCCTGGTCATACCAGATCTTGTCTTTATAGCCGGGTTTGTTGTAGAGATGCAGTCCCCAAGCGGAGCAAAGTGGGGCGATGGTTAGCAACCCAGCGATGATGGCGGCCTTCATGGTTTCGTGATTTGTTGGGATACTTTCGGACACTGTTAGCCAGCTCAGCACAGCACTTGGGCACACATACCTCGTTTGTTTTCGATGAGGCGCAAGCTTTCGTTGGAGGTGTGATGGTGATGTCAATCTTGAAGATGGAGAACAAAGCGACTTATATACACTCACTTTCCGTGTCAGCACATCCAAAATCGCAATCAATCATCGCTCGCTAGCTGCTCTTTCTTTCGGTATCCGAGGTTCTAAACATGGCAGAGCTGCCCTAAGATGCGGTTAGTGAGAGGTAAAAATATAACAATTCGTCTCCAAAAAGTAGCTAAACCGAGGCATACGACTGTAGAGTTCGTCGATATTAAGATGTCTCTTCCTAAGCCCTTCCGATGACTTCGTATTTCGTTCCGCTTCCCATTTCGTGCTTGGTTGCAAATGTACATACGAGAAGGTAAGTTATCGACGGTCGCAACAGCTGGTGTTACACTCGTATTACGTTGTGATTTCTATATTTTGCTGGGGTACAAAACCTCACGGGGAGTAACGCATATTTCGAATCCGAAATACGAGTTGGGTAAGCAGAATCGCCTCAACGCACGGGCGCCTCTCATAGATGCAAATCATACCATTGTATTTCCCATGTCCGTACAAGAAGCGTGACGGCGTATTGCGAAGAAAGAGAAAGAAGGGCGGGCAGGTGATTGCCTAGCCGCCGGCTATATGCTGTACTGGTGTACAAATGCATGCACTAGAGAACCGCAGCCGATGGTTGCCGGTGTTCTTATGAAACGACTTGAATGATGTGCGAAGAAGGCGGAAAGGAAAATGATATGCTAATCTGGCAATAGGTCATTTTGTTGGATACGAATCATACCTAATGCGCTCTGTCTCGCTCATTCGGGCGGGAACGCTGGCTCCACAGTGACGTTCATGTAGATGGAGTACTAGGGCTCCAACGCAGAAGTACAGGCGTGACTACTTTCATAGCACGCGAACGGTCCAAGAAGCCCCAAAGGTTATGTCCAAGGTGGCCGAGAAGCCGCTTCGAGAGGTTGTTTCGCGAATCTGCGCAGGAGTTTCGCTTGACAGGTATGGCGTGCGGGGCCAAATATCTCCCGGTAGGATGCGGCAGAATTGTTTGGCTGCGATATTGACAATGCTGCTTCACTTGGCGTATGATTTGAACAAAGAGGTCTCACGCACGCTTCGTATGGAGAAGGGGCCCATTCGCAGTCGCAGATCTGTGCTGCGGATGCGGAAGACTGTGTCGATGAACTGCCCATGTCTGAACAGTGCTCCACTTGTGTTGGTGAAGAATTCCCGTTGTGAAAGGCCCTGTCGATGAAGTTCCGCTATAGCTGGAGAAGTTGAAAGTAGAGAACGTACTACTGTGCTGCAAATTGACAGAGGTCTGGCGACCGATGAAGGAGCAGAACCAACCCGCTTTATATTGATTGTCCTTGCGCTACCTTCTGGGTCTACCGCTGTGACAAAAGTTGGCTGAAATCAAGAGAAGTAGCGAAAGATCATTTGAAGGTTGTCAAGGCGACCGTCGATCTCTTCCTATGCTAGACCTGGAACAGTAGATTTGGAAAGACGATTTGAGGAAGAAGAAAGATGATTAAGGAAGATAATGAAGAAGTTCGGGCGACCACAGCGCCGCCAGCGGTGGGCGGGAAAACTTAACCTTTGAGTACGATACATGTGAAGCGGGCGAGGGGGTTGGTCGAGTGCGGATGAGATCGGCGAGGATTTTAGAAACTTGGTTACTAGATGTGGAATCCGACGTATAGGGAGCAGTAAAGTAGAAATGAGCGCAAGGTAGGTGTTGACTAGAACTCTTCGAGGGAATCGATGAAATAATCGAAGTCGCGAATTACCACAACCACGTCCCTGAGTCTTTGTCCCATCGTCATAGTTCATCTCGCGTCACAAGTGTGCTCAGTTCAAGCCTCGTGAATGTTGATCTGTTTGCGGATGTATTCGACTATCTCTTGAGCAGAACCAACCTCACCCCGCCAACGCCGTTCAATCAGCTCTCCACAGGGTATTTTCGAGACATCCGGGAATTCGTGTGCCTGATAGCGTCTCCGCACTTCATTACTTGGCAACTCTTGATAAGGTCGTTCCCCGGTCAGGATATTGTACATGGTACTGCCGAGGCTGAATAGGTCGTCTTTGATGGTTTGCGGAGAATTCCAATTGAAGTCGGGCGGCTCAAAACGCGTCCCAGGACATGCCGTTGCTCGCGAATCACCGATGGAAGAGCCACCAAAGTCAATAATCCGAAGGCTAAGGGCCGCATCCAGCAAGAAATTTTTCGGTTCCACGTCGCAGTGCATGACCTCAGCGGAGTGAAGCAGTTGTAGCCCCTCTGCTGTCTCATGCATCCACCGTAACCGCTGCCGGAGAGTTATTGTGTCATTGAATGCACTCAGATATGCCTCGAGATTGCCATTAGGCATGTACTCTAGCATGAGAACGCACTTGTCGGGATCCCAGTGGATCACTTTCACAAGACGCGGGTGAGCAGGGAGTTTGTTGTAGATGGCGGCTTCGATGGCAAGATCCCGACGGCAGTCGCCCTCTCGGAGGCCCGGCCAGGGCGATTTGACGATGTTCCCAGACGGGAGGCGTTCTACAATTCCGGAAACCCCGCCAGCGACGAATTTGCCCTTCCAGTCGATGGTAATCTGTTCGACACGCCCTTCAATTGGGTTGCCGTTGGCGTCTGTAAGCTTAAGTGGCGTCGACGGGGAAGACATGGGATCAGACATAAAGACGGAACCGCAAGCAGCATTGGCGAAGACAAATATGAGTTGGGCGTTGTTTACTAGTCTGTCTAATCCATCAACAACAACAGCATTAGTAGTTGTAGACGTAGCACCTATAGCTAGCAATGGCCATAGAGGGCTTGAGTCGACCCTGGACCGGAGTTTATTCCAGCCGACCCTAAGCCTAAAAGGAACTAGTCTAGACCTTTCGGTCGGGCACTCAATTGCAACTGTGCATATGATTTGCTTAGCACCGGCGTCTTCATCCTCTTCCTCCTTGAGATAGATCTGCTGTAGGCTGCTGCGCGGTATTATCATGATGGCGCCGCCCGACGTCCTGCTCTCCTGGCGCGGGCGCGCCAGCTTGGTCGGGCTCGGCCTTCGGCGCATTCCCAGAATCCGAACCCTGAGCTTAGCAGAGCCATTGTTGTCAATGGAAAAGAATGCACGAAATTCACCTTCATATCGTTAGGATTTGGCCCTGGGAATTGCATGCAGCCGATTTAGGATTCTTGCAAAACACGCCAACGGGAAAGCCTAGGAAAGGTGAACGGCCATAGAAGAACCAGCGCTGCGAATGACACCTCGACGCGATGACTATGAAAAGTGCTTTGTCGGTTATCAAAGTAAGAGAATCAGCCATCGTGATTGCTGTGTGATGATGCACCGCTTCTACGGAGCCAGAACGGGTGTGGAGTCGAGGTATGGTCCAAGTGCCTGTCCTGTGAAGCTGTCAGGTTAAACTAGCCATATAACTCGAATGGGATTCTAGCGTCTTATTATTTTCGATACGCGAGCAAACAGGCGTGCACACTGCTGTCTCAAAGGGGTCAATGTTCCATTACAATACTTGAACTCAGGCCCAACTACTCCTAATATCAATCGGAGCGGGCGGCCCATACTCACGTAACGTGCCGCATTTGACTGGAGGTGGTGTCGGGAGATAACAATACTTATTTCCGAAGCTTTTCGAAGAATAGATATTCTAGGAAGGTGAGTAGCGTCAAGGACAGTGAAGGTGCAGATCCCCCGCGCCTCCGCATTTCGGCATCGACATCGGCGATCTCCACCAGCCCTTCTCCGTATCTGGCAATGACGTTGTAGATATTCCAAGATTCATATCTATTGTACGACTCGTTGGTATCCGATACCTTTAAATGCTAAAGATGTCCTGAACAGTGTTCACTTCATTGCACTCCAGTTTGTTCGCACTTTGCGACTTTGGAAGGACAGGATGCGAAATCATATGGCAGCAGGGTGGTTCTACTCCCCATCTCAAATTGGCCATTACCTCCTCACTCGTATTCCAAGTTTGCGACCGCCCCGGGTAGAGGACCTCCCCCTCCGTCGTTCAGATTATTTGGTTGATAAACAGCTAATTCGACTCAGAACTCACGCGCGAAGGACCCAATCAAAGTCCTCGGACAACTGAATCGCCATCAATGGCTGATGTTCTGGGCAGGCTTTCTTGGATGGACGTGGGATGCATTTGACTTCTTCACCGTATCGCTTACCGTGACGGAGATTGCAAAGGAATTCCACGTACGTAATTCAGAAGTAACCTGGGTAGGCATCCCGATCACGCGTGCCTGAAGAGTCGTGTGCGAACTGATTGCTGTAGGGTCTGACTGTCACATTGATGCTGCGCTCTGTCGGAGCACTGATTTTCGGATCACTTTCAGATCGCTACGGACGCAAGTGGCCTTTTGTCATCAACCTTTCGGCACTTGTTGTTCTGGAACTAGGCACAGGGTTCACCAACAACCTCAGGGAGTTCATCGCTGTTCGAGCGCTGTATGGTATAGCAATGGGCGGTGAGTGGCTCTGTCGCATTCGCCCAATAATGTCAAGTACTGAACTTACGGAACTTCAGGCCTCTTCGGCCCCGCGGCCTCCACAGCCCTGGAAGATCTCCCCTACGAAGCACGCGGCATTCTCTCGGGTCTTTTCGAGCAAGGGTATGCCACAGGCTATCTACTTGCTGCGATATTCTACCGCGCCCTGGTCCCTACAACATCGCATGGGTGGCGAAGTCTGTTTTGGTTTGGGGCGGGCCCACCCATATTGATTATCATATTTCGCATATGTCTGCCCGAGACGAACCATTTCCTCGTGCAACGAGCGGAGCGCGAAACGCGCCATACCATGCGACAAGAAGAACAATGTCTTGGAACCCCAAGCCAGGCGCAGAGGAACGGTCTCCGTGCGTTTGGACGTGAAGCTTGGGTTGCCATTCGTCAGAACTGGGTGTTACTAGTATACATGGTGATCCTCATGAGCGGCTTCAACTCCTGCTCACATGGCTCTCAAGATTTCTATCCCACCTTCCTCAAAGACCAAGTGGGACACTCAGCGACGAATACTACGATAATAACAGTGATTGGGCAACTTGGCGCGCTGATCGGCGGAACAACGATTGGGTACGCATCGAGTGTGTTCGGTCGACGACTAACAATGTGCATCTGCTGTGTCATCGGCGGCGCGCTTGTCCCTGCATATATCCTGTCTCGGAGCCTGACGTTGATCGCCCCGGTCTTCTTCATGCAATTCTTCGTCGGTGGTATCTGGGGCCCTATACCTATCCACCTCATGGAGCTCGCCCCGCCTGCACTCCGGACCCTCGTTGTCGGGTTGACGTACCAACTTGGAAACCTAGTGTCATCCGCGTCAGCGACGATCCAGTCTACAATTGGTGAGAAGTACCCTCTTCCACCAAGTGCGAACGGAACAAAGCGCTTTGATTATGGTAAAGTTATAGGAATCTTTATGGGGGCCGTGTGGGCTTACATTCTGCTTTTCCTGTTGCTAGGGCCGGAGATGAGTGGGGAAGAAAGGGAGGAACAGAAGATAGAGGCTATCGCCTTCGAAGAGGAGCGGGCTAGTGGGAGGAGCTTGAGAGAGATGGGCATTCGGAAGGCTAGGCAAAATGTTGCAGGCGACTTCACCGCAGAGAAGCAGAAGACCGAGAGTGTAGAGGATACTCGAGTCGAAGATCTCGCAACTTACGAGGGGAATCTATGAGAGTGTGCATGTAGATACTTGGGCCCTACTTAGAACAAGCGCTGCAGCCGGAAACGGGCCTGTAGTAACATTGACCTTGGGATCCTTTGCACGCACCTACGACATCGCATCACAGCCTCGATGTATTTATGGTGTTTATCCTTCATGGGCGCGGACCCAATGTGGCACGTTCAAAGCCATGCCCATGATGACACCACTGATGAGGCCTGCACATGGAACCGTAAGCACCCATCCAAGGAAGATCTTCCCTAGCTGCTTCTAGTGAATCCTCTTCAAGTCGAAGTTCACGAGCGCAACGCCTATGATGGCACCCGTGATGCACTGTGTAGTGGACACAGGAAGACCGAGGCGCGATGTCTTAGGACAGGGCCTTTCGCACCGGGCCATTCGGGAATAATACCTGCAAAGCCTTACACTAGCTGCAGATCCTTAGCCCTACACTAGTACGTACTAGGCAGAGAGAATCTACATACAGAACATTGTAGCCTCTGCAATTAAGGCAGGTAAACCTGCTGCTGCAGCTACAATGCTAACTCTAACCTTAACTACTAACCCTAGTCCTAACTTCTAAATTCTAACCTTTCTCTAAAACTGCAGGTAGGCAAGTGTGCATTTTCTAGCGTAGGGCAAAGGATCTACAACTATGTAAAGGTCCAACGGATAATGGTATGTCCTCTATAGATCTTGGTTGGTTCTTAGGGATAAGCAATAGGGTTCCGTGCACGGGTGGTTGATATCAAGACAGTAAGTGGGATTCTTCTGAAAAGGATATCGTGTATTGAGAAACCAATGTACTGTGAAGAGTACTGATTCAGGTTGAACACGATGAGCTGTAGGAGCTCATCTTCTAGTTCTATAGGACCCCAGTGGTAGAACGCCTGCCCGAGCCTACATTGGAAGCCCTACCCGTCCCTATCGTACAGGGAGTAGGCCACATTGAGAATCGAGCTATCGAGCTATCGAGCTATCGAGCGATTGACAGATCGAGCGATTGAGATACTGAGCGGAAGCCCTGTACGCGCCGAGCTGCAGGCATACATAAGGGATACAGGGATGGAAGGCCATTCAATTGATGACATGACAGCCTACGCCATCGGGAAACTAGAAGGAGGATGGTCACATGACCGAGTCGCCGCTAGCATACGAGAGATACTAGCTAAAGAGCAATGGCCAGTTCAGGCCATTGAAGCAACAGTGAGTCAGATCGAAACTCGGATACAGACGAAGGATCGACCAACGGGACAATCGGATCCTTCCACAATGATGATGGAAATGATGAAGCAGATAATGAGCAGAATGGACGCGTTAGAGAATCGGAAGGCTGTTGCTACGACACTACCTAGCCAGGGGCCAACGTCCCCCCCAACCGCGTACATGGAACGACGCGCCAAGTTCCCTAATCCTAAGAAGTTTGATGGCGACCGAGCCTAGTATCCAACCTTTCAATATTAAGCAAGAGCTAAGCTTGAAGCCAACTACAGGAGTATCCCTAAAAAGGCTTAGGTTAATTACGTCTTCTAGAAGTGTACAGGAGATGCAGCAAGAGTCTTACTACTATAGATACTTAATTAGGCTGCCCTAACCCTTTAAAGCCTATAGGCTTTTATAGATCTCTAATTTAACAATCTACACTTTAAAAGCAAGGCTATAGATTAACTCTACAGAATCTGCTAGAGCAGACAACTTGTACAAGAATATCTAATAGAATTTAACTAGCTAGTCTAATTAACTAGAGAGACCTTTAGCAACACAAACAAAAAGAACCTCTTTGTACAAAGGCTAAGTATTAAACTCTAAAAGAGCACTATTGCAATTCTAGAAGATCTTTTATATAAGGGCTTTGTTTATAAAGTAATTTAGATTGCTAACATTCTATACTAAGTAAACCTATTAGCAAGACACTAAAATTATACTTACAACTAGCTAGTAGCTAGCCTTAACACGTACAAGAGGCGTTAATCGCCTAATTGCAACAGGCTAGCGCCTCTAGAACAGATAGACTAGCAACCTACAAGGAGTAACTAGAGTAGAACAGAATAGAAACAAGCTAAATAGGTGCTAGAAGAGAAAATCTAGCGGCAGCAAGCTAATTAGCTGTGTATGCGCTGTAGAGTAGGAGGCTACTATATCTAAAAGTACCTTTATCTACTAGCTAACTACCTGTTGCCTATAAAGTTAGCAAGAGCTACTACTACTTAGGCATCTCTACTACTATTGCTTAAGAACAAGCCTACTAGCAAATTAGATTTAGAAAAAAAGTAGCTTCTATTAAAAGTTACTAATAGAAGCTATTTGCAACCTATAGGCAAGCTTTTAAGGAGTAGAAGAAGTTTAAAAGCTAGCACATAGATAGAGAGGCTATTAGCATATACGTGTTAGTTAATTAAACTACCTACGCCTTCTATATAATTAATTCTAGCACGCTTGCAAATGCTCTAGTTTTACCCTTACTAGCAAAGGCTGCAGGCTTGCTGTGCATTAATATTACTTCCTAACAACTGCTAGGCATAGCTAGCAAAGGCGTAATAACGCAGGTAGCTTAGTATACTGCTAATATTAAAGAATTCAAGAACACTAGATAGGCCTATGTTGCTACTAACAGCATAGAGTTTAATCTAATCCTTAGGCAGCCTTAGATAAATTAGCTGCAGGTTACAATTGCGCTAGCTAAGCGCTTAATCTACATTTATTTAACGCGCTAACAGATTTAGATTTAAAGCAAAAAAGAAAAACCTGTTTCTACTCTACAAGGCTACGTACTTCTATAAGAGATTAGCGCTGCAGTATATAGTTACTACTTCTAAGCTGCAAAGAAAAACTAGTCTATTGTTTTTGCAGCCTTACTAGCAGATATTAAAAAAGCCTTAGCGCTAAAATTAACAATAGACTTTAAAGAGCTGTTGCTAACCTAGTACGCTTATTACAGGTAGATATTTAACCTAAAAACTACATTAAAAATGCTACTACTTTAAGAACCTAATATTAACTACTAAATTAACTTAGTTTAAAAAGATAGAAAGAATCTAGAAGTGCTATAGAGCCTACTATACAACATAAGCAAAGAAAAGCTACTAGTATTATAGAAGAAACTTACGTTACTGCTTAAAAAAAGATAGATTTGCGCAAGTAATTTGCTAGCAGCTGCACTAGTCCTCTTTGCAAAGAAACTAGATAGCAGCCTTTGCTTTTGCGTTAACTATAGAGCTTTTAATGCTATTACGCAAAAAAACTAATATTTGCTACTACTAATCTAAAAGACTCTAAACAACTTTAGCAAAGCTTAGTAGTTTACAAAGCTTAACGTTTTAGCTGCCTTTTACAAGATTTAGATCTACGCTAGAAATAAATAGAAGACAGCTTTTTGCACTTGTTTTAGGCTGTATAAATAGCTAGTTACTTTCTTTAGCTTAGTAAACGCGCCTAGTACTTTTTAAAGATATATTAACTAGGTTCTACGCAAGTATTTTAACAACTTTTGCACAGCGTACTTTAATAACGTACTTATATATATAAGTAGCTCTTTAGCTACGCACTAAACTTAGGTTAACCTAGTTTTTAAAGAGCTAGGCAAGGCAAGCTTTCTACTAGACATTAAGAAGTGCAAATTTAAAGTTAAGTTAACAAAATATCTAGAGTTTATTATTAATATAGGCAAAGGCCTATATATAGACTTTAAAAAGATTAAAGCTATTAAAGAATAAAAGGCCTTTAAAACTATTAAAAGCGTACAAAGCTTTCTAGGTTTTGCTAACTTCTATTAGCAATTTATCTATAGATTTTTAGAGCTTGTAGCACCCTTTACACAACTTATAGGCAATATACTTTTTTAATAGACTTTTATTAAGTAGAAGGCTTTTAACACGCTTAAAGATATTTTTGTTATAAAACTAGTTCTAGCCTAATTTAACTCTAAAAAAAAAATAGTACTTAAAATAAATGCTTCTAGGTACGCAATAGCAGAGTGTTTTTTATAGTACAACAATTAAAGCCTACTATAGCTAGTAGCCTATTTTTTACAAAAAATAAACGTATATAAATACAACTATAAAATCTACAATAAGAAGTTACTTGCTATAGTATAGTGCCTATAGAAATAAAACGCTAAGCTATAATTAGTTAAGAAATTTACTATTATTATAGATTACAAAAATCTAGAGTATTTTACAAAGCTAAAAATGCTTAACAAAAAACAAATATAATAGTCTTTTTTTCTAGAACGCTACAATATAGAGATTGCCTACTAACCTAGAAAGAAAAACTCTTGCGCTAATGCTCTATTCTAGCGCGAACAAAATATGCTTTAAAACGCCTCTAACAATTGTATACAGCATTGTTACAAACAGCTACTTAAGCTAACTACGCCTGCTTTACTAGCTACTAACAACAAAGACAGAGGCAGTGTAATTACGTTTTAATCTGTAGCACTTAGCACTAATGCTAATACTAATGCTAATATAGATACAAATGCTAATACTGCTATAGATAGCAATAACAGCACAAATTCTAGCACTGCTTTAACTCTTCTAGAAAAGGACCTCTAAACGCTAAAACAACTATAGCAAGCTGCAATAGAAAGCAACAACTAATATATTAACATCTAGCAATATATGCTTAATAGAAAGCAACAGGTTCTACTAAGCCTAGGCTTAAAGATATCTATTATAGACTATATAGTAGATTAGAAAGAATACCTGCTCTATAGAGATTAGAAGTAGGTACTACAATTAGAATCTTTGCAAACAAGCCTAATTAACAGAGTACACTCTCCTGCTGTAGCTAGCTACCTAGAACGCGCAGCTACTTACTAAGCAATTGTAAAGGATTACTTCTAGCCTAGAATATCTAAGGATATTAGGCGCTTTTTCTAGAACTGCACTGTTTATAGTAGAACTAAGCTATAGAGAAATAGTATTTATAGCCTGCTTAAGCTCTTGCTACTCTTTAATTAAATATAGAAAAAGATATCTATAGATTTTGTTACTAATTTTCTAGAAAGCAAAGAATATACAACTTTTCTAGTAATTACTAATTAGTTAAGCAAGAATATAGTGCTAATACTTCTACTAAGCATAGATACTAAAACAGTTGTATAGGCATTTATTAGGCATGTAGTAGCGTACTACTAGCTACCTAACGCTATTGTATTAGATTAAAGCAGTTAGTTTACAAGTAGACTATAGAAACAACTTTGCAAAATTCTAGAAATTAAGCAACAACTATCGATAGCTTTCTACCTTTAAACTAATAGATTAACTAAAAAAATAAATAGCATAGTAGAAGCTTATCTATAGGCGTACGTTAACTAGAACTAAAAAAACTAGGCTAAGCTACTAGGTATAGCTATAATAGCTATCTAGTTAAAAAATGCTGCTTTAACAAGCGTTAGCCTATTCTTTTTCTAGTACAGTTACTACATTAATTCTATCTAACTTACAGCTCTACAACGCAGATTAAATTACACTGCTAACAAACAAGTAGGCAAGAAAGCTGCTAAAACAATAGTTAACAAGTTTAAAGAAGTATTTAAGCTAGCCTAAGCTTTAATAGCTAAAGCTTAGCAAGAGCAAAAAAGGTAGGTAAATTAACGCTAGCAAGTACTATAGCAACTAAAAGTAGAAAACAAAGTATAGCTAGCTTTAGGCAAATACTTTAAAACTTAATAGCTAAACAAAAAGCTTAACTAGAAGAACGCTAAATACATAGTTACTAAAGTAGTTAGCACGCACTCTATACGCTTTAACATACTACCTAGCTTCTACAACGTATTCTATATTAATTAACTGCAGCTAGCTGCTAACAATCTACTACTAAGCTAGCTAAATAATAACTTGCAGCCTAAAGCTATTGTAGTTAATAGCAAACTAGAATAGGTAGTAGAGAATATTATTATAGAAAAAGTTACTTAAAAAAGTAGAGAGCGCTAAGTATAGTACAAAGTAAAATAGGTAAAGTATGCTAAAACTATATAAAAGCTATTTTAATTGTTTAAAAAAATAGAAGCGCTAGATTAATAGATTAAATATACAAAGAACGTGCGCAATACTTATAGCTAGCTGCTGCAAAGCTTCTACTAAGATGCGCCTTAAAAAAAACCTTTAAAGCTAGAAGAAAGGTATTGTAATAGGCTAGTACCTAGATAGCTTTACCTAGATAAAATCTAGGGCAGTTCTACTTTAAAAAGGCAAGATAAACTAGTAGATAGTTGTTCTACTTTAAAGAAAATAGTATAGAGACCTATTATCTAAACTTTTTAAAGCCTTATTAAATCTAAACTATTACTAGGCATCTGCAAGCTTTGCGTAGCTATTATAGTACTATTTTCTATTTTTTGTTAACATATAAAATGTAATAGGCTAGTATATAAAGGTAGAATACGCAGGGAAGGTTAGAAAATTTTAAAAAAATCTTTTTTAAGTTTAAAGTATTTGAAGGTAGAGCTAGTTAGCGCAACTTGAATGCACTTCTCTAATTATTAACCTATGTTGTAAGTGTAGAGTTATTTTTGTTCGAAGGTAGTATTGTTGTGCTGTAAGCTCTAATCTAGCAAGGTGTGCTTAGAGATATGCTAAGCCTAATATAAATAAATTAGCAACTGCGCTAATCCTAATATAAATAAATTAGCAACGCAATCTATAAACGTAGGTATGCTGCAACACAGCGTAGAGAGCGCTGCAACATCTTACTACACAGCCTACTATGCTGCAAGGTTAGCCTAGAAAGTACTAAAATAGAGATAAGGCAGCAAAAGCTGCAAGACAGCTTTGCTAAGAGCAATACTAACAGCAACGCTAGGCTTAGGCTCCTCCTAAGTTTATTGCCGGTAAGGGTAAGGGTAAGGGTAAGGGTAAGGGTAAGGGTAAGGGTAAGGGTAAGGGTAAGGGTAAGGGTAAGGGTAAGGGTAAGGGTAAGGGTAAGGGTAAGGGTAAGGGTAAGGGTAAGGGTAAGGGTAAGGGTAAGGGTAAGGGTAAGGGTAAGGGTAAGGGTAAGGGTAAGGGTAAGGGTAAGGGTAAGGG